>CM061146.1:13181368-13618868 GCA_030710495.1 Labroides dimidiatus
CTCAGGTCACTCCAAATTTACACAGTATCGGCTCTATAATGCAGCATTAAGACAAAAACTATACTGTTCAGCTTCACCTCTCAACAGTACTGTCGAACACACATTAGAAATAATTCGAAACTGTTACCCTACAGATATCTCTGCGCAGTATTTCAAAGAGCAGAGTTATACAAAACATTAAAGCAAAACATTTACCAGTCTGTCTGTTTGCCTCGAGAATCCATGGCATTGTTGCGTGGAGGAATTACAGAGTCCACAGGGTCGTGCTTTAGAGCGAGACAATGCATGAGTTTAAGCATCAGTTGCAGTTTTTCCGCCTATTGAATTTTCTGGCATATTTGAAAGACCAAGTCCTTGGTTGGTATCTTAATGTTGTCCTTGGGTCTATGAAGGCATACTTTCTGTTAGCTCTTGTGCCCCCAAAGTCCCGGCTAATCTGTTGCTTTGACTTTCTTGGCTCGGCTTTCAGATGACATTGAAGTAAGTAAAGCCAGAAAACAAATGCTAACAAAGGGATAGTGCTGCCCATAGCTAATGTCTAAGTGGGCTTCTTCTCCCTAGTTATCTGCTACGAAAGCATTTATATCCATTATATGCATTTGCATGGCTCAGGTGATGCACTGTGAGGTCTGGGTGTATGAACAAAGGTCAAGCTCATTGTGCATATGATATCCACCTTGTACTGCAGTTTTCTAGCTAGTCCTTGGGTAGTTGCCTGTCTTCGCACAAGTGCAAGGGAATTTGAGTTCCCGAGAGGCTCCCCAGAGCGAGGGCCGTCCAGAGGAGCGCAGTCCCCCATAGGGTTAGGATAATTAGGCCAGGTGAATAGGCCAGCAGCCTGCTTACAGTGGGGCCTTGTTCCCTGTTGTAACATGGCTCATTGTCTCAGGACTGGGGTAGAGGGGGAAGGTTTCATTCAGGAAATGGATCAGGGGATGGGACTTTAATTAGAGTCACCATAATTGAGTATAATGCAGCCGTAATTGAAGATTCGCTAAAAGGAGGGATTGGAGCAATGTCCGGCACAATGGAGTGTCCTAGAGAAGGGTAGAGTGGGTCTATTTTACCAAGAGGATACTGTCATTCCACTGCAGAATAAATAACATCTGGTATGTGATTGGAGCAATTTGCAACCCTCAAAAAAGAGAAAATAAATAGAAATGTTCCCGTTTAAATGCAAATGCTGTCTTTCAAAATATTTGCTTGGAGGAACAATTGTACAACAAGCACTTCAAGAAACATAGCTGGAGATGGACCAATGTGCCAGATGTGTAGGAAAATATGGATGAGTTCTATACTGCTGGCCATGCCTGTCTTCGTCTCCCCCCGTACTGTCTGCCCCCAGCCTGTAGCTGTGCTCCAGCCTGTTTTTTCTCTGGTGCACGGAGCTGCTACAGGCGAGATAAGGCTGGTCTCCCCGAGTTAGGGCTTAGCATAATCCCTCTTCCTTCCTCAGAAAAAAAAAAAAAAAAAACTGTGCTGAGGCTCATCAACACACGGCTGAAGAAGAGAGGAGGGCGTGATGGAGAAAGAGAGAGAGAGAGAGAAGGCAGGAACGCAGAATGCAGAAAGGGTAACAAGGAAGAGAGAAAGCAAGAGTAGGAAAAGAGGGAATATGGTAAGACTGCTGCCACACATATAACAAAATTCCACCAGGGCGTGAAAGAAGTACAAAGGAATGCGCTTGTGCAGTGGCAGTGGCTGCGGAGAAAAGGGGAGGAACCGTTTTGCGTTCCCCATGATCAGAGTGCGAGTTAATCCTTTGACAAGGGGGTCTGGGGAAACCCAATCCCGATGCCCAAAGGCCTGACATGCCTAAAGCTGGCATCCCAACTCCAACGGCAGGCTTCAGACAATATGTCTGTGAGCTGATGCCATTTACTGCTGCAGAATAAGCTGGCATGAGCTCGGCAGTTCAAAGA
This sequence comes from Labroides dimidiatus, assembly GCA_030710495.1. Classification (NCBI taxonomy): domain Eukaryota; kingdom Metazoa; phylum Chordata; class Actinopteri; order Labriformes; family Labridae; genus Labroides; species Labroides dimidiatus. The sequence continues at coordinate 13,183,291 of CM061146.1, forward strand.
TGGGGTACAGGCAGAGCTGCTCTTCACCTCTGCCGACACAAAAGACAGTGTCTGTTGTGAATATAGATAACACAGTTTAGTAAGTGGCGGATGCATTGATGGGTGTGTTGAAGGGTAGATAGATGGATTGATACATGCTTCAGGGTAGATGGAGGATCAGAGGCTAATGTGCAGGCATCAGTCATATCAGACATGGAGGTAGATTTTGCAGTCCGCTGCAAGCCACATAACTGATGTCTTATTTTTTATCTCATGAGGCAAGATAGACAAAAGCAAAACAACAAAACAAAGTTGTCGCTTGTCATTTTGATCACCTTGTATCACAAGAGAGCATGACTCAAATACAGAGCAAACAAACACAATGAAAATGGTAATGGTGGTCTCCTTTTCAAAATGATACATCAGGATTGCTTTGACGAAAGGTTACAATTTCAGGAGTTCAAATACAGAAAAGAAAAAAAAAAACATGACTTTGTCTTACAGAGTTTTTATCTTTTCGCTTTGTTTTGCTTTCTTAACCAAGCATCTGATTCACACTCTCAAAGAAAAGAACACAAACTCTGAATGATTCATCTCAGAAATAAAGGAAAGCACAATGAGATCTGGCAGGTGCGACACAGTGTGACAAGTCCGTGTGACTTTCCAAAGTCAAGCTGAATTCCAGGAGGTAAAACATCATTATACAGGGGAAAACAGCGCTGCAATAGCTTTGACACTTCAATAAAAGTTCATGATTGAAACAATAGCAAGAAATCCATTTTCTGGTAATTGTACACCGACACAAAACACAACTGCAGCATGCAAGCAAGGGCCCTTTTCATCTTGTTGTAGCAGGGATCAGGGCTCAAGGAGAAACAGAAAACACACTTAACATAAAGTCACATCTGTTCAGTGGACATGATGATGTTTTGGTGACTGACAGCAATTTGGAAATTTTGACTTCTTTAGCAGCACTTGCACATTCAATGGGTTCTTTGTTATGAAGCTTGCTTAAGACCAAAATGGGACTCTGGTGAGAAAGCAAGTTTGGGAAAAAAGAAAGCGCTTAAGCCCCAAGACTGGAGAGATTCAAACATATCTTGTTTTGGCATTTACAAAAGGCTTCCATTTAATGTTTCTTTCTCACAATGGCACCAAATCCCTTTATGTGGAAAAGCAAAACATTTGTGGGTTACCATGTTTACAGAAAAATGACTAAGTCCATTTGGCGAGGCTGAAAAGAACAAAGAAAAGGGGGGGAATGACAAAGATTGACTTTGCAGTGTATCATTGTGTTAATCATTTTGTGAAATGGAACTCCAAATTAAATTCAGATGAGATGAATGTTTTAATCAATTGGCAATCTGGGGCTGACATGAGATTGATTGAGAATGTTTCATTATCAACATACAATTTCCACTGTCTGGAGCCTTATGCTGATTCTCATTTGTGGCAAAGCGTGCCACATGCCGTCAAAGTTGTTGACAATTAAAGAGACAGACGATGCAGCTATTAATCATGTCACATTGGTCGGTCTTATTTTTCCACCTAAGTAATCGAGTATGGGTTTGTGTATAGGGCTGTCCTTGGTTCGATGAAAGCGTGCATTTAGTTTGGCTTAAATAAGACTGGGTCTGTGATGAGTGAAAAGCCGACTCATGAAAGGATAGTTTTTGTCTGAAGAGGAAAGTCAGTGGAAAAAGGAAGAGGATGGCTGCAGTATTGAAAAATGCTGTTTTTCTGAGGGCATGGTGTGGCTTTGTATGGTTTTAATGAATTCATAAACAAGGTATGCAGTCAGTCGTGCATCTTTTCAGTCTCCTCATTGCCATAAAAAAGAGCTGGCATGGTTGTTTGTCAGATGTGTCCCCACAAACAAGCAACATTAAAGCCAATGATGAAATGACAGAAGGCATATTAAATTAGAAACAGAAAAGTTGGAAGTGCGATTCCCTCCTCAATCTTTTTTAGACTTCAACTGGCTATTGTTTCTTTTTGTGTCAACCCCTGGTAGCCAAATAGAGATAAAGAGTGTAACCTGATTGGGAGTGACAAAACGTTTTTACCATTAAGAGAAGAAAAAAATCACAGTTAGGAGCACCAGTCAGCCCTTAATCAGGATAACTCATAGACTGTATAAAAAATGGATGTAGTCTCCACCTGTTCCTGATACAGTCACATGAAGCCAATCCTTGGACAGGGCCATCTTGGATATGATGCAGACTTTTAGCTTCTGTTCCAACAGCTATAGGGCACCCGTTAGTCACATGAGCTGAGCTGAGCCTCTGACTGGACCTATGCGTAATCCTAATATCATCTGAACTGCAGAGTTAGAAAAAAATTCACCCCCTGTACAGTGTGTGCCGACAGTAAATTAAAATTTCAGACTCAAGCCTTTTTTTGAACCAGGCTGTAAATATGCTTTTTAATGCCCTAAAAGTCTGTTTTGTTTTGTTTTTTTGGCTTGATGTATATGTGACTTCTGGCCTTTCTGCAGCCAGCCCCTAGCGGATTCTTGATGAACAGTAACTTTTAGCACTTCTGCATAAGCTTCATTTTTGTCTACTGGATATTGTCCCTTGGAAGGCTATAAAGATCCCATCTCAGTGTTTAAAATCAGTTTTCTGTTTAATATCTCTATGATTAAAAATGTATGTGGGGTTATCCTGTTCTCAGGTACACCTCTTCCCTCTGATTGTCCAGCTCTTTGGATGGGCAGACCTTGGTGTTTGAGGCTCGCTCAATCATTTCAGCAAGTCTTACAGAGATCTTGTGAGGTCTTGTAAAGATTTTTTTTTCTTTTTGTTTTCTTACAGTGGACCTTTTCAAACAGTTTACAGACAGATCCAGAGATTCCTTTGACATGAAAATGTAACAGTTTAAAATTGGCACGTGTTTTGTATAGACATCCAGCAGTGTTACTTCATATTTATGTTTAAAATATGGGAAAGCATGATACTGCCTATTTAAATAGGGCAGGTCAAAATTAGCTCTTTTTCATTATGGTGTTCATCCCTTTCAAACAATAGTACTTACAAAAAAAACCTCAAACTGGCAAAGATACAAGTTTCTTCACCCACAGAACCCTCAGGGGACTGGAATACACTGCAAAAAGAAGACACGATGTGCATCTTTTCCTCGAACCTTTGCTCTTCTTATTGCTTTCTCCACCTACACATATAACAGGGAGCCAAACTGGAACAGGATCTTGCACAGTGTTTTAGCAGACAGTCATCTTTACTTGCTGAGTTTTAGACATGCACTACTGCTTAAACTTTTGCAACCACTATCAGTGGAAAATTAGGTTTAATTGACTTGTCAGCAGTGTGTTTTTTCATTGGTTGTGCTTACTTTGGATAATCTGACAATCACACTGTCAACTTTCTGTTGTTGGTTAAGAGTAGCTTCATTTTTACCTGCATGTGTGTGGCTTAACTGAAAAGCCAGGAAGTCTCTCTGCTCTGTAAGATAACTAAATCACATAGCATCGATCCTCTGATATTTTAAGAATGGTATTAAAATCACCCTCTTAACCTATAAATTGCTTTTTTTTTAAGAAAACAGTGAAATTTATAAAGCAAATGATTTTGCACCTTCAGTGCTGTCAGGACAACAGTTGAAATGTGCAAACTTCAAACCTCCATAGCCTTAAAGAGGGGGTATTATACTTTCCCATATTTTAAATATAATGTAACAGTGCTGGATTTCAATAATGAACACATGCAGAGTTTCAAACCACTGCATTTTCATATACTCTGGAAACTCCTGAATCTGTCTGTAAAATGCTCAGAACAATCCTCTCTTAGAAGTGCAAGAAATCTTGACAAGCACTTCACAAGGGCTGCTGAAATGATGAAGTCTTCACATAAGGACAGCAGCTAAAATGAAGAATTTCAAACAGAGGCTAAATTATGATTTTCGAAAACACCAGTGTGAGCAAAATAGGGAATTTTTGAGCTTTAATTAATGTAAAGCTTACTACATGGTATCAGAGAGACAAGAAAAGGCTCTATAGATGTAGGTTTGTGTATTAAATTAGTCAGTAGACATTTTACAATGTCTTTGATGTATTACATCTACATCCATGCACAGCCCATCACATGACTGTAAATAAAAAGGCTGCAAGATGGCAGTGGCATCTCCAATTTTTCATGACTGTTTGGATAAAACTAAAGATTAGAGAGGGGCCAAGCCGGATTTGTAGTCTTGCCAATCGACAGACTTGGCACCAGCAGAACCTGATCTGAATGCAAAGCTCCCGACGAGAGCCATTGTGTCTGTCTTGCAGAAAGGCCTGTATCTGTCAAGTCTGAGTGTTGGATTGCTGATCCCAAGGATCAGCGTAAAGTCGTCAATCAATGTGTGATCAAGGAGTTAATCAGAATCTGCAGCTAAAAATCACATGGACCAAATTTTGCATCTATTATTTAAATCCAACCCTATTTAACACTAATGAAGCCTTGCATAAAGAATTTGATCCTCTTCATAATCAAATGTATATATTTTACCACAAATAAGATGATATTACCCTCTCGGGAGATACAATTTGTTGTGTGAAATTCACCTTTGATGCAGAGCATATGTTTGGACTTTTTTATCTTTCATACAATTAGTTGTGATCTCTTTTTTGTGACATGTTGTCAATTGTTGGATAAAACTTAAGGTCAAAATATCACTTATTCTACTCTGTTTTCAGTGAAAACACAGCTGAGTGTTATAAAATAACAGCGTGAATGAACAATATGACCTGAGCAGCAATGTGTTATGACATCTTACCCTTTGCGTGCAAACTTTGAACAGGTTAAGTGAACCTATCAGCCATCAGCCTCACCAACTGGGCCCTTAAATGAAAGAAAAAAAAAGTGAGCTTTGTTGAAAACTGTCTTTTTCTTTTTAAAGCAAACACTAACTCACGTCTAAACGCAGGGCAAGAAGCCAACTTAAACATGTATAAAGTTCTGGCATAGAAAACCAGGCACGTGATGTGGAGGACTCCTGTTGGCTTATCCAGGTGTGGGAATCAAAAAAACAAAAACAGGCTTAACTGCTGATGCACTCTATAATTAGCATGTCAGAGTGATTGAAGTCGCGGCAGCACTTGCCCTGCAAGTGCACCGGCTTGGAAGGATAATGATGTGTGGTGAGAACAGGTTGAGCCTTTTAAAGATCATTAAGTCATTTTAAGAGTAGAGTTCAACATTACAACCTACACTACAATCTAGCCGTATTTAGCTCATGGTGAAGAACTATTTTGAGTGGACTGAAAAGAAGTGTGATTGATTCTTGTATTCATGGAATAGGGATAAAATGAGATTTGTTCTCATTCACTTATAAGTAGATGTGAATAGATACATATCCATCTTTCTCTTAAAAAAAATGTTTTGTTTCTGTTCTGTCATCGTGAATAATGTAGCACTCAGGAACAGCTCATCTACGAATAAAGACTGTTTTGCTTTCAGACAACTTCAATTTGAAGTCTTAACTTCTGATTGGTCTTAATGTGGGGAAAAAAACAAACACAGCTGAGCATTAAATACCTTTATAGTCTCATATGTCACTCTGGATAAACTCAAAGTGTAACTAATTACTTGGAAACCTGTCAGAGTTAAGTAATCACGGGATGACACAGACAAACAAAAAGAAACTTCAAGGTTTTTAATCCTAGCTTCAGGTCATGGATCCACAACACAACGCACAGGTGTGGATTCATTGTGTGTCTTGTTGGGCACTGATCCCAGATCCCACAGAGATCACATGTGGGCTGAAGGTAACGCCTGGTAGGAGAGGCTTTCACCATGTGGGTGGGGACTGTTTGCTGACTGTGCACACTCGAATTGTGTCACCCAGTGGGGGGCTAATTGGTGCAGGATCCCATTCAGCACATTATTTGACAGGAAATGTACCATGTTGAGATTTTGGATCTAAATCATTTTCATTTATTCAAAATGAAAGACTTAGTTTGGTGAATGTTTTTACAGTACTTTGTTCACAGCCTTTTTGTTAATTTCTTGTTGCTAAACAAGCGGCAGCACCCAGAGACGGACTGTTTTTGTGTGCCAGAGGATTTATTCTGGGAAAGTTGTACCTGATACAGACTGTTTATAGAGCAGCACTGGTGGAGGTTGCATCATTTGTGTTTTATATAATCTGGCTATTCTGAGGAGGAAAAAAAAAATCAGAGCATCTTGGATCATTAATTAAATATTTTATCTATCCAAGTCTGAGCATGCTTTCTTTATCTCTCTCTTTCTCACTCTCTTACTGTCAGACACACACTCACACACACATGCACAGAAAATTGCTGCTAAGAGGAGAACCCTCAGGTCCTTTTGTCTGTCTCCCACCTCTCACCTGTCTCTGTGATAAATTGGACACATCTGGTTTTTCCCTCAGGGTCAGTGGCCACTGTGTGCTTGCCAACAGCTTCTGCCTGCTTTTGCTCCATCTTTCATCTGTGTTGTCTAAAAAGGAAGAGAGAAAAGTTGATTTTCTGTGGCTAAAAGATTCAAGAAATTTATTTTAACCGGTGTGTTGCAGATAGGGGTTACAGGTAGTTTTGAGGTTATTTAAACAGGTACTTGTACACTTGTATTATTTTTGTCTTAAGCGATCAGGCTGTTTTTCTTCTCTCTCTATGGTTGTTTTTCCACCAAATCACCTCCTCTCTGGTAAGAAAACAAATGTAAGGTCAGCTTGTTGTGACAGCAGCTATAGTCCCAACTTCCTGTCCTGTTAATGGGTCCGTATACTAGGGCAGGGGGGTTGTTACCATGCCTGGGAGCTGAACTCAGACCTGTGTTGAGGGTTAAGTGCTTTTAGCTGCGACTACAAGAAGCCAGATGAGCTGGCTTCATGTGTCTCCTTCATCTTAAACCACAGGCTGAGAACGCCGACCATCGACCCACTGTGTGTCGGCTATGACAAATGATAATGGTCGCTCTGCTCGGTTCTTGTCAGTCATGCACAAATCAAACTGACCAGTAAGGGCTTTTCTTGTGTAGGAGTAAGAGCAGATCTCACCTCACTTTTTTTTCTTACTTTCTCCCTTTTTACAAATTCCTCTCTCCTTTTCTTTTTTTCTTTTTGAGATTACAAGAGAAGGAAAAAGGTTTTTATTCCTTCTGCTGACATATTTTATCATGCCCTAACTACATTGTAAATTATGCATCTGGTTTGTCGCTCATTATTTCTCTGCACCACTGAAACAAGGGATTGTTCTCTGGCCGAATGTCTCTTTCTTGCTCTTCCTCTGCCATGTCCTTACCACCCTTTCTGTTTTCCCTGCTTACACTGAACTTATCAGCATCATTACAGAGTCTAAATCCACTATCACAGGGCTCAAGCCATGACAACAAGGATGTCTTGTGTTGGAGGGCAAGATGACGGGATTTACACAGACAAACTCTGATCACTGGAATTAAGATCAAAAATATGCTTATTGGGAAGCTTATAGCACCAGCATGTTACTAGGATTGAGTGGAGGGGGCTGGAATTATTCATACACATATGTAAGCTTAGGGTGCCTAGAAGGATCAATGACTGCATAGCTTGCAAATTCAGTATGTATACATTTATTTTTTTAAAAAAAGGCCCAGTATTTTTGCAGGTTTTGTGTTTGTGCTTGGTTATGTTGCATTCGTTTGTAATTTATAAGAGTTAGACTTTGATCAGATTTGTCGTTGTGCTTATGGTGCATAACAATAGAGATGTAAGTAAAGTAACAATAGAATAAAGTAAACAGCAATACCCCCTACAATCAAGAAATCTCCAATAAATGTCTTAATAGTTTAAGATAAAAAGCTTTTACACATAAAATACCACCATTTGGTGTATAATAGAGAGATATAAACAAGTGAAGTCATCTCTGCTAATTCCACATCCCACAATCCTCATTTACATGTGATGAATCCCAGAAATAAACGAGATAAAATTGCAAAAATGCTCGTGTTTTTGCATACCTAAAACTGTTTTGAAGGCAACACGGCAAGTACCAGACAACAGAACGCTGCTGAGAAAATATCAACCACGTACGGTCAAGTGAACACTGGGAAAAAAAAATGTTTATTTGGTCTAAGTAAAGGAACAGTGCCATCACATTGACAGACTCATCCATATTCATGAGGTTTCTTCAGGGGAGAAAAAAGCTGAATATAGCAATGAAAATTACAAATGCATGAGATTTTTTAATACTACCACCTACCAGCCACCCCAGCCCTCCTTCCCTTCTCTCTCTCTCTCTCTCTCTCTCTCTCTCTCTCTCTCTCTCTCTCTCTCTCTCTCTCTCTCTCTCTCTCTCTCTCTCTCCTCCTACTTAATTCCCATCTCCTCAATGCTCCCTCTCTCCCTTCCTGATTTCTTTCTCACTCATTCTGTCAAACCCATCCTTCTGGTTCTTGGTCTAATTGCCCATTTTATCCTGCAGTACAGTTCAGTCAGTACTCAGTCATTGTGCTGCTGACGTTTGGTTGTTTCTGCTACTTGTGTGCATGACATCCATCACTCCTGAAACCCAGCTTTACTCTGTTTAGACATGTCCAACTTGAAACAACAGCACAGCAACCTGAGATATTGTTTCAGAGGCAGAAAAACACTAGTGTTGGTTTTGATTATTTGTATTACTGGATGGTTTTTGGTCAACATAATGAAGAATTATACAACATTGTACTATTCGCAGCAGTGTTAGGGATTTTTTTCTCTTTGTACTGAGCCAGATCAGGTGGGTAAACAAAGCATTAAAATGACTCTTCAATTGGTGATACATCTAAGTTCTTAAGTTTAGTCAAAATTAGCAGTGCCTTTCAATCAATCAATCAATCCATCTTTATTGATATAGCACCACTTTACAAAAAACTTTATCTCAAGACACTTTCCAAATGCGTTAACAGGTCTAGAATTGTAAATGAAAATAAATTTTATTAACAGAGACCCAACATCAAGACAGGATAAGAAGTCTTATCTCATCTTAACCCACCATGAGTACAGCACTTTGCAATATTTAGCAAGTTGCAAGAAAAAACTTCCCTTTAATGGGCAGAAACCTCAGACAGAACCAGACTCATGTTAGACAGACATCTGCCTCGACTGTAGGGATTAGGGAAAGAGAGAGGTGTGTGTGGTGGGGAGGCAAAGAGAGAGGGAGAAAGAGAGAGACACAGTGACACAGACACAGAGTCCATAGTTCTGTGTTGTAGTGATGATCATGGAGAAACTGTAAAAATCTGAGATATCTATGGTTAATAACTTTAATGGGACATTAAGATTAGAAGTTAGACTGAAGGAGAGAGGAAAACAGGAGCCCTGTGTATCAGTTCCCCCCTGACAGTCTAAACATGTAGCAGCATAACTAAGAACTGGTTCAGACCTGATCCAGCTCTGACTACAAGCTTTATCAAAAAGGAAAGTTTTAAGTCTACTCCTAAAAGTAGAGAGGGTATCAGCCCCCAGAACCTCAACCGGTAAATGATTCCAGAAAAGAGGAGCCTAATAACTAAAGCCTCGACCTCCCAGACTACTTTTAAAGGCCCTAGGTACGACGAACAGGCCTGCATGCTGGGAATACAGTGATCTAGACGGATAATATGGCATGACAAGCTCTTTGAGATAGGGCAACCCGATGCCATTAAGAGCTTTGTAATTCAGAAGAAGAATTTTACATTCTATTCTAGACTTTATAGGTAGCCAGTGTAGAGACGCTAACACTGGGGGGATATGCTCCCTCTTCCTGGTTCCAGTCATCACCCGGGCTTTAGCATTCTTAACCAGCTGAAGAGTCATAATAGACTTGCTAGGACAACCAGATAGAAAAGAGTTACAGTAATGTAATCTGGAGGAAACGAAAGCATGGACTAGCTTCTCTGCATCTCTCTGAGACAAGATGTGTCTAATTTTTCCAATATTACAAAGATGAAAGAACGCCATTCTGGAGACCTGTTGGATGTGAGAGTTAAAGGACAGGTCCTGATCCAAAAGAACTTTGGAAATAATGAGAACCGAGCATTCAATGAAAGTTGAAATCCGATTTATCAGAAGCATCCATGTTCACTTTACAACTACAGAACATAATTTAACAAATAGTAAAGCTAGTTAGCAGATGTATGCCCTATATGTTTCTCTGAATACATGCAGATATCTGAATATGTATCCCCTTGCTAATGTCCTCTATCCACTCACTGATATCACGTGTGATCTGGGGGGTGTAAACCGTTTGTCAAAGTCAGTTTGTTTAGGTTTTATTAAAGTTGTTTAGTTTAACTAACTAAAAGCTTTCTGTATACCACTATTTCTTAATGGTGTTTAAAACTCTGTATACAACATATAGATTTATACTTTGTACAAATTTACACAAGTTTGCAAGTACTTGTGTGCTTGCAGTACTGCATAGCACTTGCAGTTACTGAGCACTTACTACAGTGGTTGTTGCATTCCAGCAAGAAAATAACATCACATGAAGACAGATTGGGTGCGTCTGATGTATTTGACTTCATCTGCTGCATTATTGGCCACAGCTATTGATTTCCCTTTCATGATATGGAGATTCATTCACACAGAAGTGGCCATCTGATAACTTTTTAACCTTGAGGAATATGCATAGTCCAGAGAGTGTGTTGTGTCCAGGACTAAATTGATGAACTGGCATGCATTAGCATAGTTGGAGTGTTCCCCCCAGGGAGTGCCGGTAGCTTCAAGCAGCTTTCTCCCTCTCTGCTTGCTGCTGTTTTTGTGAATGTGCATGTGTCCATGTGCACACAAGTGTGTGGGAGAGAGACACCTACTCTGTCTATGTGTGTGTGTGCCCGCGGCCCCTCTTGTGCAGGTGGGCGGATGCGTGTAAGCCTGTCAAGAGCACTTGGAGAGGAGCTGCCAAGGTGAGAGAGAGACTGACCCCGGCCACCTGTCCCTGACATCCACCCTGCTGCTCCCTCTCTCTCTCTCTTTTCTCCCCACCCTCTGTGAGCACAATCCTCCCTTTACACACAGCTATTGCTCTTTACTCAGGTGATTGATTGAGCCAGATACCTCAGGCGCTTAAAGCTGAAGGGGCGCAGAAAAGAGGTGGGGTGTGGGCTGTGACCGAGAGGCAGCGCCTCTGTCCTGGCTTAGTCAGGTCTGACAGAGAAACAAGCAGACAACACCTGCATCCGGCTGCAAAGTCACCTGGCTAACGTCAGACTGAATAACAGCTCAGCACTCAGACAACTTTCCTTACTTTTCCTTCTTAATCATAAGCCATTAATATAAGTGATATAGCAAAGAATACACTGATATAAATCTCATCAGGTAGTTAGCATGCCAGAACAAGTTCCTAAGACACATGAATTTTTTTTTCTCTCAATATAAGCCCCATATTTCTTCCTTTTCTTGTCGAAAGGGGGAGGTTTGTCTGTCAACTACAAGTCACGGTGATTTCCATCGATTTTTCTTCCCCTTTCCACCTAGCTTCCGAGCTTTAAGGGCCTTGTTGACATGAAATGGGGTGAATCCTTGCCGGATAAAAGGGAATACCTTGTCTGGTTTGCGGAACAACATAGGGTCGGTGCCGCTTTCAGAACTCCGCAGACTTGGCACGAAACTGGCCACCCCCACACTCAGCCCTCTGTGTTTATGCTTCGCTGAGACTTGTGAAAATAAACACTCTCGCTGGCAGATGAAGCACCATCAGCTCAGTGCCACAGAGCGATTAAACACATTTTTTGGAATCATTATAGAGGATATAAATCACAAAAGAAAACAGAGTTTTAAAGAGTTTATCCTTACAAACACAAAACAAAATGGAGCACCTCCTTTGGTTGCCAAATAAATTAGAGTGATATATTTTGGAATGTATCCTGTTCTACTGTGTGATGACTTTGTTTCTTAGGTACTTTAGTCTGACTGGGATTTTAATATTTACTTCGCAGCCATATTTGTGTCGAGAGAACTAGCGAGATCACATTATCCACACAAATTTGATTCATGCTTGCTGCAAACTCATCTTTCAGAGGTGGAAAGTGCTGCCTCCTGCCCTCTGATCATTCCATCTTCATCTAATCAGGTAATCCGATAAAAGTGCCAGTGATGGGCTCAACCAAAGTGGCTTCTTATCATTATCAATTTAGGTTAGCATACCTCATGGCAGCACATGCTAATAAATAACTCCAAAATGGAAGGATTGGATGGTTTGTGAAAAGAAAAATAGCTCAGGAACATTAAATTATTCAAGGGGAATGTTGTTAATGTCAGATACGAATCATCTTGTTTGCCTGCATTCAGAGAATTAAACTTGGCAGCGCTGTTCTCATACAGAGCAGACCTTACAGACATACAAGATGTTACCCAGGAGTATGACACATCGACCATTTTACATCCTTACAGCTAACTCTACATACCAGTGACCTTTCCTGTAACTTTAGCTGGAATACTCTTTAAAACTCAGTGTACACTTACAACAGACAGCACAAACTTAGTTATTTGACATCGTCTGATAGTGTAGGCGTGATGTCAATTCTGAGTTAAGCTCTCAGGGGGCAAAGCTGTGAGACTCTTGGTTTTATACAAATATATTCAGATCATTGTAAGTCAACATCGGTCTCTTTCTCATTTAAATCTGCATGTGAGCCATTACGCTGATGGAAATCACTTACAGTGAGTGTTGAGATAGAGGAGAGCAAAGGTAAGAACACCGCCCGGACAAAACAGAGGGATTTGACCGTGATATTTCTTTTTGGCTGTAACAGGAAAGAGAAGTGCCTCTTTAATTTAACAGCTCCACAGAATAGTTCTAGGGAGAAAACAGGGTTGACCCGCATATGTTTGCATTATTTTAAGGGATTCTCTTGGATAACCAGTCAGAATTCAGTCAATCCACTATGCTTGACTATGATATTCAAGGGTGCTCCAGCTGTAGCTGCCAGAGGAAGAGAAAAACATGTCATCCTTTGTTATCCATTCCACTCTCCCATATGATACAGATTCAACCCAATGACTTTCCAGCTACATCCAGTCTTTTAAAAGTAGTTAAAAGTGATTTAGAGGAGAGAAAGTGTTCTGAAATGTACAATACCGATGATAACTTTCAGGTCATGCAGGTACAATAAATACTGGAGAGTTTTATTCATATGTACACATGAATTAACTGGACTGATACGATCACTTGGCCAGGAAACAATGTTAGAGGTGACCATGATAACACAACACTGTGTTTATTAGTCAAATCCCAAAGTCCTGCCATTGACAATGACCTGGAAACTTTGACTGTTTATTTATTGTATTACACTGCAGCTGCCAAAGCTGACAAGCAAAACGCAAACAAGAAGTGCGGGGGAAATATCCAATCTGTCTGACAGAGATGGTGCCAGGGACAAGAACTGAATTTTACTGCTGGATGAATTTAAGAAATCAACCTGTAATTTTTGAGCTGTTTGATGCTGTAAAAGAAGTTCAAGTTTCTATCAACTCTCTAGCAAACTGAGAATCAGAGGGAAACAAGTACCCCCCATAGTATTAATTTAATAGACTGAAGTTTTAACTTAATAACTTTGTTGTACACTGCGCTGGGCTTCCTAGTTTTCCTTTAGGCTGTTTTATTTTCAAATCTGCTGCTTAGCTCAGTCTTTTACTCCCTGCATCTTTCTAAGTCAACATCTTTTCCCAGACTGCTTTCAGCTGAGTGAGTTTTGTGCCCTGCCCACTCAAATGCCCTGAACTTCGCTGTAGATCCACCATACTTTAAACCTGTGGTACTTCACGCAGCCTAAACTCACGGGGCTGCACTCAACTTTTTCATTAAAGCACAATGTGCTAGCCCATTTCATCACTTATTCATCCTGGCTAACAGCATCATCTACAGGGAGTCCATGATCCTGCGGTCCATAGAGATGCACTCCGCTCTCTACCCACGAAAGCTTCTCCATGCTCTTGTAAATTGCATCTTTATGAAGGGATGCAGACAGGCCATTTTGTCACAAACACGGCTGTTGGCTCTTCAGGGACTGCCTTGGTCCTAAATTGACTCAGAGACACTGTCCCTGCCACGTCCTCTTTCTCCCAAGCCGGGGTTGTGGAGTGGAAGTAGCACAGAGCTGAGCAGAGGAAGGCCATGGTTGGATTAAGAGGCTGGAGCAGTGAACACCATTAGGGCTGCTAAGACCCAATGGCTCTCTGGTGGGATAGCAGCACTAAATGGACCCGCACAGTGGCATTTTAGCATCGTGTTCCACTGAGACTGTGACACTCATGCTTTTAGACCAGTCTCTCAGCCCACAAGCTTGACAATGTGCAGTTCAAAACCTGTGTGAAAACTGATTTATACAGTCGAAACGAAGGGGTACAAAATTCAAACAAATTTACACATTAGCGTATTTGCAATTTACAAAAGCAAATTCCTTTAAAAATGACCATTCCTAGAGTATTCAGATCATGTGTCATTAGATTACATAATCAAAGTAGTTTCACAATGTAAGGACTTTTGCTGTCACTATAAACTGGATTTGAACCCAGGACCAGTTCACCAAGGGCATGGTCACACTGGCAAACCACACCATGCTCAAAAACTTTTAACCCTAAAGTCCAGTTTGTTTGGCGAGTGTGACCGCAAATATACCATGCTCGAGCACAGTACAATTCTACTCTTCAGCACGCTTCGGAGAGGTGTACTGCGGCACAGTACACTTCATGCACGAGCACGTGGACATGATTGGAGCCACAAACGCTCCTCTCAGCAGTCATTTTAAACAGTAACCGGGGTGTTAGAGGGATGTGTCCAACAAAATCAACACACTGCAGGGTCGCTTGACAGTACCCGTCTGTTTAGATTCTGTTATTTCATCATTTCAGTACTGTAAGTATCGACTCCATTAGAGACAGTTAATTTCACATTTAATAGCATACTACTCTGCAAATCTTACAGGTCATACATGAAACATTTCCTCCTGCAAAAATTAATATTATACAAGTAAATACTTTAAAGCCTTTGTCAAATAAATTACCGAAGAGAGGGCCTTTACTGTCCGCTTGATTTAAAAAAAAAAAAAAAAAAAAAAAAGAACCTTCAAAGAATGCAGCGGGTGAATTTATTAAGCCCACGTTATATGCTGAGCCTTAGAAAGCTTATTGCCTCACAAAAAAAAGGGGGATGCATTAAATAGTTGGCATTTTATGCTCTTTTAGGTGGAGAGGAAGGTGTGAGACTGTCAGCCTTGAGATGCCTGTTGTCAAGGAGGATTTGAATTCTGTCAGGACAGAAGGTAAAAGTTAGATTTTTGGGACACTTTTTTTCAGGAGGCCATCTTTTCTCCGTACATATGGAATTTAGTTGAAAATTCTGCACCACTTTTTCTCTAAGGAATGGAATAGACTCAGTTATTTAAAGCTGAAGACTGTACAATGCAAGAATTGTTGAAAACTTTTTTTCCCCTACTAGTTAAGAATTATTTTGTGGTGTTATTGTGCAAGTATTTGCGCACAAGCTTGCAATTATATGTGTCAGAGGAAGGATGCTGCATTCACCTGTAGTTGACCCCTGGCTGGCAGCTGGACAGGTGAGCTGTGTTGCTGCCTCATTATATTCAGGCACTGCAGAGCTTGGCCTGCAGAACTGACACACAACAACATGCATGGGCACACATAAAAACACACATCATTTTTTACAGGCTTACTTTATTTACACACACCACACACACACACACACACACACACCCTGCCGCTGGATTCACTGCCCTACATGCGCTAACATCATTCTGTGTTGTGAATGCGCCCATGTCAAACCTGGACATTCTCTGGGTTCTGATAATGCATGCTTTACTTTTCAACATAATCTGTAGCTCCCTTTTCATTTCTCTGGCCCGAGCCCACCAACTGCAGGGGTGGCAAAGGCCTTCTTGAAACCTTTGTGTTTATTAGGGCCCGAGCCTGAGAATTGGTGCAAAAGCCCTATTGGAACCATAAGGATTATTTTTTTCTTTGTTTCTGCCACTCTAAACCCAAATTTTGTGCCTTCAGCATGCTTGAAAACTCACCAAACTTTGCACAAAAGTCAGTCATGGCGGAAAAAATGTATGATTCCAGTGCTTTCGTGCAGTCTATGCTCCACAGCACCCCTAGTTAATTTAAACTCTAGCCCCTCGGCTACTTTCAGCTACAGGCCTGATTATAGGTGTGCATAACCAACATGCCAAAACCTACAAAAAAGTCTCCTTCGACCATTCTGAGTTCTTAACTGGGTATAGGGTACATATCTGTTTTTTTTTTCTGATCATCTTGAATTTTTAGTGTGTGTTAACTACACACATTGATGATTAAAAGTTATCAGAGAATTTCTATATCTCACTGGGCGTGGCCAGGCGAGCTTGCCAAAGTTTACGATTTTTTCTGAAAAACTAAAACCCTGATACATTGCATGTACAATGTTGGATCTGGGCCAAAGTGCACACACATGTTCAGTGTCACAGCCTGAATGCATCAACATGCTTTTTGTCACCTTAAAGTTGTGCCCCCTACTGTCAACAGGAAGTTATATATTTTACTCTGTAATTAATAATTACTCAGTTTTTTTTTTTCAAGATTTATTTCTATTCTGGTCTGTAATCTCTTTCTGGCCTTCATGAAGCATCACTGATCAGGTCATGTCCTGTAGTTAAAAGATGTGTCCATGGCGACACATCAAACTCTGATAACTCGCCATGAACCAGGAACTCATTGTAGCTCCTTCATTTAACCTCCAATCTGATTCAAATTTCACATACACATGATCAAGGTCCACCTCTCAATATATGCTCAATTTTGTACCACTATAATAGCACCACCCTCTGGAAATGCATGGTAGTATCTTTTCACATATTGTCCCTCTCTGGACTCATATACACATGTGCATGTGCAGATCTTGCTGCGCATGCGGTGGCCACAACACACCTCAAGTGGGCAAGGGCCGCTTGCGGCTTTTATCTGTTGTTATTATGATGTATGAGAACAGGGACTCACTCTAATTAATAATGGCGGAGTAGATCATTATCATGCTACAGAGTTTTAGCTAATGTAGACACTTAAAGGCCAGCACATGTGACTTTAAAGTTCTACTGGATATATGTAATATTGGTATTATTATTATGGCAATATTTGCAAGTTCCTTTTGTTTTATGGTGTCTTACAGTGCATAATAGCAATGTATTTTGTAGAATTTTGCATATTTTGCAGCTCATTACTTTCTTATTGTCTTGGTCAGAGCACTCTTAAAAAGACTTTTAATCTCAAAAAGCTTTTTATAGTAAAATAAATGTCAGATATTTGGAGAAAAACAAACAAACAAAAAAGCAGTCTACATCAGCCTTGAGATGTACAAACACTTCGGTGTATTTCTCCTTTGTTGTCCATGTTTTTTTGTTCTTTTTTTCTATTTAGGTGTCAAATGGTTAGAATATGACATGAGGTTTGCATTTTGGTAAAGCTGGGTCTATAATGTTGACCAGGTATGTTGGAGTTACACCTGTAAGCTAAAAAAAACCTAGCCCAACAGTATCATGGAGGTATTGTATACTTATATTTGTAATAATAATTATAACCCATGCATCTTATTCATGCTTTCCAGTGGGACACTTTTCAGAGCCTCTTAAACATACAAAATGTTGAGATGCTGCTTATGAATCCATAAAAGTTTGGACTTTAAGTCAAGTGTTGCCAACATATTTAGAGTCACATTTGAAACTGAGTTTAATGTGATTGTATCAAGAATGCCAGAGCAGTCACTATAGGCAAAAGATTAATGGGTAATTTTTTACCATTATCTGTCATCTACAGCTGTTTTCCAAGATATGAAAGCGTCCCCTTCAGCTGATTATATCCCCTCAGCTATTTGAATCTAGCAGGAAGACTACTGTATGTGTGTATCTGCAGCCTCTAATTTGAAATGAGCCGCACCAAAGTGGAGCACCATTATGCATAATGAGCCATTGTGGTTATCTTGATTAAATCATTCTCAACTAACGCAGGGCTCCAGCGAAATTCTACAAAACCTCAGTGTTTCTTTTCACATTCAACCGGCCACTTTTTTATCTAAAAAGAAAAGACAGACAAGTTACATTTCTGTGCACACTATCACTTTCTGTCCAAATAAGGCTCCATTTTACTTGCATTTTGTAATGTGATGGCAAAAATGACAAATGTGAGGTCAGATAGCAAAGTTTAGCGATGTGCCATGAATGAGGTTTCACATTTAAATGATATGATACAATACTGCAGACTTTATTGTCCCCTTCAGGAGATTTGTTTTGGTCTCAAGTGCTGAGATATTTCATTCAACGGCATCCACAGCCAATAAAAATGGTTGAAACATTTAAAATGGACCACATTTACATAGATATACATATTTCAGTTAAAACCTTGTACTACATAAACTGCACATCACCTGTACAGCACATTCTGCATAAAACAACAACATACATTTGCCAATAAGATAAGCACCTCTTTAAAACAGAATGGAAATAAAGTGCCATTGGGCATGCAAGAAAAAAACTGACTAACCTCAGTTTCTGGCACCCTCCCTCGAATGCCTCCTGATCAATAATCTTACCTGTCATTCAAAGTGAGAGTTTGAAGTGAGGGCCTGAATGTCAATACAATCCCACAATCGAAACCATATGCTTAATAGTACGCATCTGTTCCAGATTCACAAACGATGTTTGAAAACTGCTCCACGAGCAGCAGAGGACAAATTCTACAACTGCATTTCATCACCATACATTTATTTTGGTTTATTTCAGGGGAAGTTAGCCTTTGAGTTGGGCCCATTGCTTCTCTTCCGACTGGATAAAAAGCCGTATGAATTTGTCTTGCAAATCCTCAGAGAAAAGTTGAATATCTGCTTCTGCTTTGGTGAATGGGGTCGGTATAGCAACAACACATACTTGGACATACACACACCAATCCTCAGTACTTGTTGATATATCCACCAAGAAATGCCTTTAAATGAATGGTATTGATTTGTTCAGCTTGTTCAGTGGAGCAGAGAAGCATTGAAGGCTATTTGAATGGAAGTCAGCTCCCTTTAACAGGCCCAGTCTGCCTGCCTCTCCGCCCGGGCCTCCCTGCCTGTTATTGGCATGCTACGCTTATTGATGTCTCCAACGTATGCTTTGATTTCTCTCCCGTCTGGAAACTCTGCAGCGTTTAAAACTTTTAATCGGTTGCCTGCTTGTAGTCAGGGTGATTAGGAAGACTTTAAAGAAAGCAGTAAACTTTGTCTAACCCTTTCACAGAGCTGAAATTGAAATAACATGGACCTGGAGAGTAATTAGAGAGATTTGACAGAAGTTTATTTCAGCGGGTTATTTTTCAAATTATCTCGCCAAGGTGTACGTACCTGTCAAAATCAAGACGCAAAAATGTGTTCAGCTCCACTCTGGCTGAAAACAGCAACTGGTTTCAGAGGTGATAAAATGAGGAATGTGTCTAATGTGGGCACAAATGGTAATGGATGAAGGGAGTTTGGGAGTGTGGCTCTGGGAGGTTTGTTGGCTCTAAGTGGGGCTTTTGAGTCAGGAACAAGAGCTCTCTAATCACCCGCAAACGAGCAAATGGACAAACATGTGGCCATGGCGCTGCTTTGTTTGTAAATATTTAAGCTGGGGAGTTGTAAAAAGGAGATTGAGGAGACTTCTGGGGGGCATCATTAAGACTTATAGCACAAAGCCAGACTCCCCCATTCCCACCCCCTTTACTTATTTCACCAATCCCACCAGCCAAATGACGCCACACCCTACCCCCTTCTTTCTTTACATCCCAAATATCTGTGACCCAAACCCCCCAACACCAAATAGTTTTTAAAGAGAGCTGTCAGTCTTCCAAAGTTAAGGGCACCCACTTTAGGGAGGGGTCCTCAGAGGTGAAGGGTCAAAGGTTAACTGCGGCTCCTTGGGCTGAAACAGACTTTGATGACAAGTTGTGTTACTCATGTGCCAACAGAGGAGGTCAAACGGATGCTGGATGAGCTGTGGGCTCTTTGCCACTTCAGCTGTAGGAATAACAATCAATTTGTGTTGAAGCAGGAAACTCCACCTAGATTTTCTCACAATTTATTTATTTTAATTTGTCAGATTCGGCAAAAGTGCCTCAGATTTCTCAGATTTTTTATCTAAAAAGCTGTAACAAGTTTAACCTCTGGGTCTTTCTTTTCAAATCTTTCTTTTCAAGGCTTTTTTACTTTTCAGAATTAATTTCTTTCAGCCATGAATTTGACATCTTTTCACAATTTTTAACCCATGAATCACTGAAATAAAACAAAGGGAACTAGTTGATAAGACAACCAATAGTATGATCTACTCTCAGTAAAACATGTACACGTAAACACAAACACGGTGTTATATCTCATAATGCATGGCCTTTCATTATTGATGGGCCGTTTGTAGACAGCCTTAACTGCACAATATGTCTCGCCATTACTTTCCTGACCTCATTCTGGCTTTAGGACAACATTATTCATGTGAGAGCCGGAGGAGAGGAAGAGAGATGAGGCCTGTGAGGGGAATGGTGTGCCTATGTTGTGTGTGTGTGTCTGTGTGTGCGTGTGCGTGCATGTGTTTGTGTGCACGTGCACATGTGTGTAAGATCCAAAGGTCTGCCGAATTACCATCAATAACCCACCTTCCCTCCTGGTCCATAAAGAGAGTAGGGGAGATGGGAGGAAGGGGGGAGATAAGGGAGTGAAGGCAGAGTGACAGGGGGGCTTCAGGAGGGTCAGAAAGGGGCAACTGTGATAAAAACCCAGTCCAAATGCTATTTTTAAGTTCCTCTTTCCTCTCCACTCCTCACCACAGCTTGGGGTAATTTAAGAGTGTCCAAACCCAGACAGTGTGCGAGGAAAGAAGCATTTATCACCTGAAGAAGACATCGGTGTTCACAAGGAAAGAAGGATGAGGACCCTAAGAGAGGCAGGGGGAGAGAGAGGGAGAGAGGAAGGGAAGATAAGTCAAGGAAGACACTAGTCACTGAATTTTGTCTTTCTCTGTATTGATGTGTTGAGTAGGGATTTTTGGTGATGTGTAATAAAAGTGTGTATTTTGATGAGCCACTCCTGAGGTGCATTTGTGTATTGAAAGTGTTTTGGTTCCTGTTTCACATATCACACATAAGCATGCTGTGGTGTTAATGCAATCTATAGTACGTAGGGAAAAAAAAGCAAGCAGGAGACAGAATGACATCCTGGCACACATCAGCAGTAATCTGAAAACCATTATTTTATCTCTTTAGATCAAAAACTACTCAGATGACAAATCTGTTAGGTGTTGTGTAAGCCATCAAATTTTTGAACTTCCTGAAATGCATCAGACATTTTCAACATTCACTTATCAAACAAGCATTTAAAAAAAAGAAATTTTCAACCTGAGGACAGTTATTTATAAGGTCCCATAAATTGTAGGTAAACTGTCTCTGTTTCAGAGTGATGCAGCTGAGTTAAGCCTGAGAGAAGCATGTTTACAGCTTACTTTTCACAGTGAAACTAAGGAGCTGCCCAGATGAAGACGGGTTTAGGTGTACCGGCAAAAGTTTTTTATCGTATGCAGGTTTCATCCAAATGGAGCCGGCGTTTTGGCCGCCCGAATTCGATCATTTCAAACTGGGTTCTAGAGTGGATAAATCTGAAACAGTTCATCAGTTTGGTTCCATGTTGACAAACTATCCAGTATTTTCTGAACTAATGACGTAATGCCCCCGCCTCTCACTTACTTCTTGTATTCACGGCCATCTGAGCCAAATGCGCATGTTCCCTGTGTCATTCTCTGTTTTTGGTGGACTTTGTGGCAGCATCACAGCGCCACCTAGAGCCCTGGCATATGGACTATAGCGGTTTCAGTGGGTTTCAGCGCTTTCGTCTGGACGCCCATATTTCTTGTGAGGGTTCTATGTTTACAGCAAACTTTTTTGATACGAGAAAGAATGAAACGGTTTTAGGCTTTGTGTGGATATAGTCTTAGACTCAGCAGAAACAGATGAACGGGGTTCTATTCCAGGAGATGTAATGCCAGTGTTTATTGTACAGACACATCTATGGGAGCTTAATTTCATTTTTCTTTTAGCCCAAATGAAAGGGAAGACCTGGCTAGCAGTAGTTTAATGCTACCTGCTGGCTACTCCTGATTGCCCAAGAAGTTGACTATTGACCCCAGAGGCAGACGTTTAGCCTGAGGGTTCTGAGATTGCACCACACCAGAGTGGACAAGCAAGTACTTGCTCTTTCCACAAAGGTGTCTTGTTAACTTAACCCAGACAGACCTTGAGAGCCTGGGTAAATTTAATTTCCCTGCTTTTTAAATGAAATTTAGTTTCTCTTCATGATACTCATTCTGAACTAATGATAACAATGCAAATGCATGAAAGGCTTTTAATGGGTGTTATTTTTTTTCTCCTTCAGAGGAGCTAAGAAGCTTTTGAAGTTTCTGTTTCCCTGAAGCAATGTCCAGACTGTTGCATATTCACTGGGTCAGTGGCTGCACTACAATCTTTGTCATGGTGCTGTACTAAACACTGCATTTCCCACTGGATTCTGCTGGGTGATTATGTTGGTTTTACATGCAGCCGAGTTTGATGGATGGCAGAACATTTTCAGTTTCATTATTTCCCTGCTTTTAAAATTACAAACATGTTATATGGTTTTTGAAACTTTTAACCACTTTACAAATCTGGAGTAGGACCAGAAAAATGCATTACTTGACATTGAATATGGAATTTGAGGATACTAACCCTTCTTCATGATAACCCCATAATGGAATTAGCTGTTGTGATGACACCAAGCTAGACTAACTTGTTTAAATTAAAATTATAGGGAGCAGGTTGCTGTTACGGTTGATTTATTAGTGTGACACAGTTGTCCGTACACGTCATCCAAAAGAATTCTAATTGTACAGCAGTAGACGTCCTCTGATGTGAAGGTAGCTGACACAGCAGTTGTCAGTTACATAGCAGTTGTCAAATCTTGATGTACAGCTCTGAGTACATTAGTAGAGTCCTTTCTAGAGAAAATAGATAACCCTGATTGTCAAGTCCTGCTCACCTGTCTATAATCAGGATGTCAGGTACATTGTAGAAGTGCATGGGCCCCATGAGTCTCCAGCAAAGGAATGTCCTAAAGGCTGCCTTCTAGTTACAGAGCAAATTAAAACATGTTTTACTCATGTAAGCATATCAGAGACTAGTCAGGCAGAGAGCAGTGATTCCCACAAAGACACGGCATGACATGATTACTTTTTCTGTTATTGGTAAGCATGCATGACTGGTTTTGACAAGCTCGGAAACAGCAGAAATACCTGTGTGTACCTCAGATTCAAGGCTATACATGTTTGACTTTCTTAGAACAACACTGTGAAAACCGATATGGTTTGTATTTTAATAGATGTGATGCTCAGTTACCACCAAAACAGAACTGCAAAACTAACCCAAATGAGTGACTGCAGTTTCTTTTTTAACAACGAACATTTCTGACAGGCAGAGATCACATAGTAGAAGCTAAAAATATCTCAATAATTGTTAGTGCTTTTGGGTCTCTTGGCTCACCGAAGGTTGACTGATCCAATAAGAGCCCAGTGGGTCAGCACGTTTGACCCCAGCTTAGACCTACTGGGGGAAATCCACCCATGTGAAGCTTGTTGGCTGTGACCTGCAACCTGGCCATGAGCACCACAATCCTTAATCCAAAATACCTAATCTGGCCCACCCTATGACCTGACGCTGACATTTAATCTGCCTGGGGTATAAACAAACAAAGATAAACGTCAATCCCTCTATCCACTGACCACTTTCTAACTAGGGACAACAATGTCAAGCTTTAGCTGCCAGTAAAAAAAAAAAAAAAAAATTGGCATGAAAACAAAAGGAAGAGGCTGACATGGATAAGGTTGAGTCTAAAACTGAAGTTGTCATGTTGCTCTTGTTTGTTCTTCTCTCTCTCTCTCTCTTAGTCCAATTAGAAAGTGGGTCTTGGCTCCCTTGCTGGCAGCACAGTGTTAACTTAATGCGGCGTGAAAAAATCATTATGCCACACTACAGATGGGCCCAGCCATGCAGAGGAACCTTTGCGCTCCCTCCAGAAAGCCAGTATTAAACAGGGGCACCAATAAAACTGGGGAGCCGACCGTTTGCTGATAACAATGATGTGTTGCAGGGCAACGAGGGTAATGGAAGAGCGAAGGATGGAAGGGGAGAGAAAACAGGGGAATGAAAGCATGAGTCACAAAGAGCAAGCTAAGCGGGAAAAGATTAAGAAATTAAAGCCTGACATAAGAGAGACCAGTGGTTAAGCCAAGTTTACTTAACAGCAGAGAGAAATGAAAGAAGGTTTCTAATGGGTTCAGATTCTCAGTTTGTCTGCCACCCCAACAAAAACATTTAGTCTTTCTTTTGTGGAACTAAAAAGAGGTCAAGGTCTGTGTTTGATTCCCACCCAAATCCACATATTGATCTTAGCTATAAATCCTTCAAAGCACTTGGAGGAGGGCAGGAGAAATCCTCTGCTTTCTCACAAACACCAACTACTTTGTCAGCCCTTCTTGCTCTCAGAGATCCTCCTGAAACATTACGTCTGTGAAAGATGGGGGTGGGAAATAAAAGAGTGAAAATGTAATAAATCAGAAGTGCCCCATGGCAAAAAATAATCAAAGAGAATTCTTTGAAGGTTGGGGCAGATGGCTGCTGCATGATAACCTTTTCACCCTCATGCCCTTGGGGTCCAAACAAGCAAAAAGCATGTAAACATGTTTTATTACAGCATAAAACTCAGAGGAGGTCGTAGCATGTCTGGTCCTCTTTTAGGGCTTTTACTCGCTGGAGGAGGGCATGTTCTGCCTGAATTCTTAAAGGCAATGGCTATAAACATGTATGGCTAAGTGCATGTTAATGGTGGTAAAGGTTAGCTAGTAATGGACTGACTGCTGTATTAAATTTAGCTTCAAGGAGTCTCATATTGGTGATAATACACATGGCAGATTGTAAGATTGTGTTGACTTTTGCCTTGAGGAAGTATGAGTCATTTATAAAGAGAAAATGAAGTGACTTGCATAAACCGGGACTTTTCAGTTCCAGGAAAATATTTGTATTGTTGGTCCAGCTTTAACAAAAAAGTTCTAATGCCTCAAGGGTCATTGTTTTTTTATCTTTGTTTCTTTGAGTAAACTTTGTTAGAGCTTTGTTGTGAGTCACCAGTTTTTCACTGTCCTCTATATGTCAAGACCTTGAGACACCAGTGTGTCTGAGAAAGAACCAGGATGTAAACCAGTTCGCAGGACTCTGACACATTTATGACCCCCTTGTTTCTACAAGAGTCATGTTTCTTGCTTTTCAGTGCATTTGTTTCAAGACACAAGGCTGTGTAATTCCTCTGGAGCTGACCACAAGAAATACTTTTAGACTAAACAATCTGGTAAAGAATTGTTGACTGGTCATAAAGCGCTGTCTCAGCCTGTTTGGAGAAGTAATGGCTTCCTGAGTTAAGTAGTTATCAGATGAGGTAAAGCTGAATTGTGATATGGATCTAAAGCTGCCCCAATCAAGAAGTTGTAAAGCAAAAAAAATCATTTTGACCTCCTTCTTTGATTTGCATTTCATCATTTGTCTCTAAAAAGTGCTCATCAACTATTGAGTGACTTATTTTATGGTCAAATCTGCAATCTCTGCATCTGAATATCTGAAGTTTCTTTTCTCAGTTCTCTCACAGCAGTTGCAACACTAAACCCCATACTGATAACGAAGTTAAAAACGAAAGTGATGATATCACAAGAGGAAACCACCATGGAGAAGAAAACATCCAAAAGCCCCAAACAATTATGGACATATCGCATATAATCACCATGTAAATAGAGGGTGGAATGCAGTGTGACTGCAGCCTGATACATATCTGAAAAAGTCAAATCCCACCCAAACAGAAGGGGTGAAAGCAACCTGATCTGAAAAGTAGAAATATGCACAGTTTCAGGCCAGGTGCCCTTCATGGTGGCAGATCTGGATTGAGTCCACTTCGAGTATAAAGCTCCTAAGGGTTTGCTCAGCCCCTGGACTGTGTCACACCATTGTCTCCTAGTTAACCTTTGTTTTATGTCCCAGTATTCCATTACACATGTGCTGAAATGGGGTAGAGGAGCAGCAGAGTTGCCAGTCAGGGGAGTGGTTGACATTTTGCTGGTTGTTAAGGTTTCAACAGCTTGACAGCCAGAGGCAGTAGATTGAAAATGGATGCTCAGGCTGAACCAGGACGACACAGAAGTCATTTTGGAGCAATTCACATGGCATTCCTCTGCATGCATAAGTGACGAGACCTTTTGGAAATACTTAAATAGGAAATGCCAACTCTTAACTCTACCTCAGAGCCTGTGAAGATGAAAGGATAAGTCACTGCAAAATTTTATCATATAACTTCCTTATCAGGGCTTGTGGCGGAGCATTTCCCACATCTCTTACCTACCACTTTCAAATTTAAGGGCATACTGTACCTTGTCTGAGATTAGCATTAAATAAAGTACTCCAACTCAGGAGGATCAATGAAAAATGCAACGAAAGCAGCGATAATGCAGACGTTTATGATGATTTCTCTCTGGAGCGCACTTACAAACCGGCATTTATCACAAACCTCTGCTGCCTTTAATCCATTTAGAGCAAACAGCCACATCAGCTTTTCTACACTGCATGAATAATGAGGCTGGTGACGCTTGTTCAGTTAGTGAAACAACACAGAAATTAAACATAAGCAACACAGCTTTGTGACAGCATGGCTGGTCCCATTGTCAAGTCTCCCTTCTGTCCTGTCTGATCTATCATCTGCCTTCTTCACCTGAGTCCCCAGAAACCTTTTTTATGGTTCCTCAGCTCTGTTGATGAATGGATAGCAAAGAAGTAGATGAATTAATAACTGTGTTGGCGTGATAACAGCGGGGAGAGCCAGGATGTTATTGATGACTCAATCAAAGGTGGCCAAATTCAAGTCAGAGCCCTTTTCATAATTAGTTACTTGTTCATAAAGTTGCATTTATCCTCTTCCAAATATGCCAAGGGTTTGACAGCTAATAAGACTCAAGTCTTTTCCTTTCTTTCTTTCTTTCTTTCTTTCTTTCTTTCTTTCTTTCTTTCTTTCTTTCTTTCTTTCTTTCTTTCTTTCTTTCTACAGAGGTCAGTTCACTTTGATACAGCAAAAGGCAAGGTTCTCTAACTTTGCTGCGTTAACTTGATTTTAATGAAAAACATTTTTTTCTCTTTCCTCTCAAGTTTTCGTCCTTGCTTTTCTCATTCAGTTTGAAAGCAGGGAGTCTGGGTATTTGTAGCATGACTTCAGTTGCCAAAGACACACTAGTCAGAGTCTCTAAATCAACTCTTAAGCACAAAACCAGTGTCCTTGGTCCTGCTCGCAAGAGTGGACAGCACATTTCGGAGTTAAATGTCTCCATTTTCTCTTTAAAAATGGGAACGAGTATCTTGTGAACCAAGATTTGCCACTGGGAATGAAAAAAACAAAAAATGTTTTCTTGGAGTAATTTCAAGACCATAGTTAAAAAATATGTGTTATAAACTTTAAGACTTTGTAAGTGTATGAATGCACAGAGTATGAATAAGTCCTTGACCTCAGTTTATCTTTCCATAGTTTAACGTCTGGGTCTGGAAATGAATGACCCATCAGTCATGTTGTGTCCACACACTGTTCTAACACAGCCCTTGTTTGGACAGGTGTATGTTGGTGCACACAGGTGCATTTGTGTGTGTTTGCTTCCTCTGTTGGTCTGTAAAATAAAAAAGGTCTTTGACACCATAGTTCAGGGAGCGTTTCATCGTCTCCAGCAGTATCTTTACAAATTTTCTCCTTTCTTTGAGGATATCTTTATTGAGTGGCTTGTCTATTTGTCTCCCTTTCACGGTAGGCTGGGTCATCAGGTTAGAAGGTTAAAGACACCTGAGAGTCAGCCTTGAAGACATGTTGAACTTTGGTGGAGCCTTTGGTTTCACAGCCTCTTGGTTATGAAATGAGATAAAAAAAAGACATGTCACACCCACTTTACAGTTAACTATTTCGAGTGGGAAACAGGAAACCGTAGTTTTATTATCTCTGTCTTTTTATCTTCATTCACCCACATAGGGCACATTTACCTATGCCATAAATTGGCTGCTTCCTCCTTTCTCTTTTCATACTGCTCTTATTCAAATCTCTGTCGGGGATATGTCACACTCCCACGAGTTGGAGTAGTACCATATAGTGATATATGTCATGTCTTGCAATATACTTTGTTTGTTTTTATGAACTTCCTCTTAAAGAGATTTGGATTTAGATAAAAGAGAACTTAGAGAGCCACAAACAGCTAACACACACAAAAAAAAAAACTTCATAAGGATTTTTATATATGCTGACAAAGAAGAGAACTTAGAGCCACAAACAGCTAACACACACAAAAAAAACTTCATTAGGATTTCTATATATGCTGACAAAGAAAATAAACAATGTCCAGCAAGATTAGTTCATTGCTTCTTTTTTAAGATACACTTTTATTAAATTTTTGTTTTGTGTGTGTGTGTGTGTGTGTGTGTGTGTGTGTGTGTGTGTGTGTGTGTGTGTGTGTGTGTGTGTGTGTGTCTTTTTTCAAACCCACGAAAAGCAAAATAGTGTGTCTATTGTGAAAAAAAATGTATTAAGTACCATTAAATCCAGACTGTAAATTACACCATATTCTGTTTTGTGTGCTTCCAGAGTTTCATTTGCATAAAGACTTTCATTGCATTCAGCAATGTATGGTTTCTATGCAGATGTGTTGCTCTGTTTGTTTCTTCTGCTCTGCTAGCCACCTGTAAGGCAATTGAGCTATTGATATAATTGGATGGATGGATGGATGGATGGATGGATGGATGGATGGATGGATGGATGGATGGATGGATAGATAGATAGATAGATAGATAGATAGATAGATAGATAGATAGATAGATAGATAGATAGATAGATAGATAGATAGATAGATAGATAGATAGATAAAATTGCTGCAATACAAGCTTTGGTTCAACAAGCTATCTATCTTTTTGGTAAGCGTTACTTGCTAGCTATTCCTGTCATTCCTCCTGTCATACTACTACTAGTCATACTACTGTCATAAACTACTCTAAGATTTTCCTCTGAAATAAAGATCTTCATCTTTCCATCAACTATGCTGTTTATTTAAAAAAAAAGTAACCTTTCACTTACTTGATGCCAGATGTGTGTAAATAGAGCATGAGAGAGACGAGCAACCACAGACGCAGACACACAACCAGTTGGCCATGAAGAAGGAGACAGATGATGATACAGATCCGCTCTGTATGTTTAGAGAAGAACTAAATTGCCTAGTGACTGGCATTTTTCTCCATGAATGAGCGCTACAGCAGTGATGTCAGCCTGGTGTGTCACAGTTTTCCACCTCTGCGCTACATGGACAAATGTTGGGCTTTGTTTGAGACTTTGGATGGCTAGGTGGCCGCAGTGAAGTACCTTCTATCTGAACACAAACCAGAATCTGCAACAATCCATCACTAGCATTTGTTTATAAGGTGGAATTGTGTAAGGTTATAAAATAGAATCAAATAGCATAGAATTAAACTCTTTCTGCTAGTTGAATGGGTTTTGAGAATAACAGAAGGAAGAAGGAGAATTAAAAACGTACAAAAAGAAACTGTGTATGTCCCACTCTCAGACATAAACTGTAAATGCTTTTGTTTGGTTGGTAGATAAAGTGTAATATAACCCAGCAGTAGATGTACCTTTAACCATACTCTCATCGTCACAAAAGACCTTGACTCCACTGCTGACGGTGCAAATAGACTCAACAGTGGTTTTATTTCTCTGTCAGCAGACACTTGCCCGTCTCTATGGAGAAAAGTTTAGGAAGTCTGGCCTCAACCCAAATACCAGATGCTGACCCTGACTCCACTCTTCCTCTTTTTCTCATCCTCTGTTTTGTATTGCATAGCTTCCTCCCACTGCTAGCACCCTGCAGCGCATCTAATGTTATGAACAACCTCAGTGTTACAGCCACCGGAAAGATACATATGCACAAAAATATGACTACTGCCCACTTTTGAAGCACTCCACTGCAGCTGTAGGAGCTAGACTGGAAAAGGGATGCAATGGTTGTGCTCCATTAGGATGATGTGTTTTCAGCGCGTTTGAGGGTGAAGGTGTGTGTGGAGAATTTGTCATTAGAGGAATTAGTATGTTAGTTTGATGGTCTTTAAAGCTCCTCTGAGGAGTACAGCACCACATTTCTTTTTACCCTACAAAAGCAAAGAAGTCCATCAACTAGAATTGAAAATTGAGCAGTATATTGTAAATCTTAATGTCTATTAACTTAGATGAAACTGCCTCTTTTAATATTTACCACAAACTGACACAGGCAGAAAGTTCCTCATAGGTGCTTTAACTGGTGATTTTTTTTAAATTATTTTATTACATTTTACTTCATTTTTTTACAGTATGAGTCTTTCTATTAGGATCTGTGCAGATCTCTCTGTTTTGTACGTCAACTTTTCTCCCTTTTTTCATATTTTCAGAATTTTTCTTATTCAGGTCTTTATTTATAGGACACTAGAAAGAGCGGTAATCCGAGCAAGAGTAGGGAATTACAGGCGGGAAAAGGGCCACAAACTGGACCCGAACTGCACACGTGATGTCACACTCAAATAAAATGATTTAATTTTAAAATAATTGCATTTTTTATTTGTTCTCGAACTTTTGATGAACAGAGACAAATTATTATTTACTCCAATAGAATATGGTTTACTTATTCACAGCTTAAATTAGCACAAAAGCGACAGAAAGGACACACACAAAAAAATAGTTAACTCCTACAGATGTGCTGAAAATGCTACTTCCTTTCACAGGCTTTTGTGTCAGCGTGCTGTTTTAGCCTCTGTGCGTGACAGTGTGAGTGGAATGAGAGTGCTTAGCTGTTTGTGTGCCAGCTCTTTACACTTTACACGCTGTATTTAGATACCTGGGTTTTCCGGTGTGCAGCTGCTGACACTATGATGTCTTCCCTCCCACGCGTGACCCGCCCTGACTCACACAAGAGCTGCTAACAGATAACTGTGGGAGATATTCTTCACTGGCTCCACTTAGCCAGGCTGACACATTGTGCCTCAGATCACAGTTCCGCTGTGGAGTTGAGTGCATTACTGTAAATATCACAAGGTCAGATTTACTGTTGAGGTTATGTGAATAGAAAGAGTTAAAAGGAAACTGCTCATGGTCACTGTCGTATAAGCATGGATCTGAATTATGTTGATACGCCTCTGACTTTCTGACTCCAGCTCTACTGCAGGACAAGGACCAGACTATTTTTTATAGAATAAAACCATTGAAATGTTTTTTTTTCCTTATCCAGACACATTCACTGAACCCTTCCCCTCTGTGTGTATAAAATATAATCTTTAAGGTTCCCAATAACTCTTGATATATACGCGGGTCTCTTGAGATATCCACCTCAGTTACATGTTCCAGCTCAGTGGATTTGTAATAATGAAATGTACAATGAAGAGTTTTTATGATGAAACAGATTCAATCGAATACAAATGCTTCTTTATGACCTACAACAGAAAATAAAACCACCGGGTATAAGAGTGATTGTTTCTATAAAGTTATTTTCAATGCTCATCACTGCTGCTGGGATGGGTTCCAACAGAGTGATTTTCAGCAAGTGAACAAAAGAACCTTTCTTTACATTCTGGTAAAGTTTTAGTGAAGTACATTTGAGGATGAAAAGAAGACAGGAGGGTATTTGTTACCAAAAGATACTAAGAAGCACAACTTAAGTCCACAAAACTGGGACTGAATGAAATTCCTTTGCAGTAAGATTACATGTTGGTTGCTCAAAAATAGTAAAACAGTGATACTAATACAATCTCTTCATATCTATTATCATTTATTTTCCTTCTGGTAATGGATGCTGTTTCCCAGGACGCTTTGTGCTTAAGTGCTGAGAGTGAACCTAGTGACTTTTTCACAGACAACTGCTGGGATTATATTCTTACATGTTGGCACATGCACCGTGTTTTTGCTGCATTATTGCTAGCTCACTAAACTCAAAGGGTGTGGCCATGGTGGCTCACCGTATGTGTTGTCTAGCACAGGAGGTTCCTGTGACTCATACATACATGTTTCAGATGCTTTAAGCTCTCAGCTATCTTGAGGCATTTTCACAATGAGTCAGTTTTTTTTTTCCTTCCAAACTTGAGGCACATTAAGACAGAAATTCCATTCCATTTTGTGTCGATCATGATTGCACACTGATGCTGAAGCTTTGCCTGTCAGAATTTTTTTTAATAATAGCTTTAAATTTTCTGCATTTCTTCAGATCCGTCCAGGTCATTTCGGGGGTTGTTTGACAATTTGGTAACATTCAATTTAGCTGGTACATAAAATAATCAATGACAATGATGTCCGGTGAGATGGGCCGACACATTTTAGGCTGTGTTTAGAAGGAAAATGTGTGTATGCCTGTGTGGGTGTGTCTGAGTGCCTGCCTTTTTTTTTGTTGTTGTTGTTGTTGTTTTTCGAATTAGAAAAAAAAAAATCATCCCTGCTCACTAGGAGGTGACATTGAGCATTGTATGATGTTTTAGTTCAAGAAAAAAAAATTACACTTTGTGCACTTCAGCAGTGGCAGAGGACAGTGTGGCTGAATCGTAACAAAACATGTTTTACAGAATTGAGGCCTATGCAGAAGAGCTAAAAGTTGCAGTTCTTCGAGATCCCGCTTTGAGGCTGGCTGTAAAAAGACTGGAAACCACATACAATCTGAGCAAAACAAAACCAAAAAAGGACTTTTGCAGCATTAAAAACATATTTACTGCCTGGTACAAAAACAGCTTCGGTCTGAATCTGCACACACTTAACAGGGGGTGATTTTTTTTTTCTAACTCAGCCATTAAGAAGATATTGTGATCACAAGTTTGTCCAATCGGAGGAGCAGCTAAGGTGACTGAAAAGTCTTGCACCCAAAAGCTGTTGGAAAGGAGAGTCAAAGCCCGCCTCTTGAGTCAGTGTTTCCAATATGGCCCCCGCCAACATTTGGTTTGATTACTCTGCATCACTAACATACAGGTGACGTCACAGAGACCATGTGCATATATTATACTGTATATTGTGGCTGAGCACTAAGGTGCAAGGACCAGTTCAGTGTTGCCTGTCGCCCCACTCGTTGCGTTACCCTTTCAGTTTAAACTGCGAGCTTACATTTTGAACTGGTTTATCCTGATAATAAGTCAAATTAAAGAGAAACACATATGAAAATTAATTCTTTGTTCTCTTTTATTTAGACATCCTTAAAAAGATGAAGATCTGAAGGTTTGACAGTTGGAAAAAGCTCAAGATAATTTTGTTGGAAAATTCATTCATTCATCATCCATACCGCTTATCCTGTTCAGGGTTTTGTTGGATGATAATACATGCAAGTAAACAAGACAGAAGGAGATACAATTTTAAAAAGGGTTAAGTTAAGCCTGTTTTATGTAAGGACACTCCTGAATATTTCCATAAGCCTCTTTAGATTTCCAGGAGCTCTGCCCCCAAAATTTTGCATTAGTTACTTGTTCACACGTATCCCTCATTGACTCCACTGTCAGACAAGGGGGGCTGTGTGCAGGACATGACATCCAAAGAACGCTGCAAAAGTCAAAGCTACACTATGATAACAGCTTTTGCATCATATTAATGCTCCTGCAAACAGACTGATGTGCAGACATCTTCACTGTGCTCATCTTTACAATGATTTTCCCTTTTGTACACCAGATTCTGTGTTCATCCTGTTATGTGTTGCTTTTTTGGGGTGCCTGCAAGTTTCCTGCTGTGTTATTACACTGTCTCACCTCGATGCACACCAAAAATTTACTTTAAATGTGGCTATTTGCATTCTGACATGCAGACCAGCTTTAAAGAGTTTTGTGCATGTGTGAATACAGCTTTGAGATGCCTTTATCTTCTCCAAAATGCATTTAGAGTTATTTCTCACCAAGTATTGTCCCACAGTGAGGCACAAGTGCAATTCTTTTTTTTTCACATTTTGATTTGGATGAACAAACCATTAAAAATGAATTATGTGAATAATGTGGACCCCAGCTCCTGCAGAGAGAATATCAAACAGACGACTAAGTGATAAAAATGTAATGCAAGTTTTTATTCCTGTTGGTGTTCAGGGTGGAAAAATAAACATCTGGTTTAAGAAATAACATTTCTGGGTTTGTGTTATCCCCATTTTCTTAGATTTGCAGAGCTAATAGGGAAAACTCGGTGCAGCATCAATTTACTCTCCAATATTAAATCCTCACTCCATTGTCTACCAGCATCCAGAACAATAGCAGGGACCACCTCCAATAAAAGGCTCAGTTTCAGCCAGTGGGAACAGAGAGAATGAAAACCATATCTCCTCCTCCCGATGTTGCTTAATTCCACTGTGCCACACACACACACACACACACACACACACACACACACACACACACACACACACACACACACACACACACACACACACACACACACACTGTACCTCCTCTATTGGAGTCCAGCAGCTCCCGGGGAAGAGGGAATTTCGCTCCACTCTTTCCAGATGACCTCCTCTAAACTTGGGTCCCGGGCTTAACTCACAGAAGGAACACAAGGGGGAACAGTGTTGCAAATTTGTCACCCAGAGTGTTAAAATTCCCCCTGGAATGTTAATCTGGCCAGTCCTCCCGACACACACACACACACACACACACACACACACACACACACACACACACACACACACACACACACACACACACACACACACACCCTTCAGTAATCCTCCACCACATCGCTTAAGACGGATTTGTTGTCCACCACTGCTACTTGTATTAAGACCGCAGACTCCTCTCTTAGCCCAAAACTTTTGCCAACTCTCAGAACTTATACACAAAGATGTATCACACACACATTCATATTATCTTTAAACACCTGTGATTAAACGTTTTGCTAAAAAAGAGAGTCAAGAAAAAAAAAAGAGAGGCCTCTGTACAGAACATTTAATTACTTCCCGTTTATGCTGCTTTTGATTGATTATAAACCTTGTAATAATGAGGGTCATTGCAGAATGAAAAATTCAGCAAGAGAAAAAATATAACTCTTATCAAGATATCCTTGCCTTTTAAGAGTAAAAACATTGAAATGAAATGTAATCACTTTTTAACTGATTTTGGATGTGATGCGTGCAGCTTTTTTTTTTCTACAGTGCAAAAACAAAAATAAAGTTTGTACGAGGAGCATCTGTTTGACCTTTTTTATGTTCTGCATTCACTTCAATGATGCTTTATTGTTTGCATTTTCATGTCAGATTGTCCTTTAACTTAATTACACACATTTCTGTCAGTTTATAGCGCCGTGTGTACATATGTGAGAATTAATGGGAGTCGTGTTTGCTGGCGATCAAATCCCCTTCAGGCATCATGTCCTTACTATGCAATGTGGACAGTTCTGCATATTCACAGAGCTGTTTTTGTGTTTTTGTTTGTGTGGGTCAGTTTATACCCAGATATGACTGCATGTTTACTTGTAATAAGATTTCCTTTGGTCTGACTGTCTCCCTTTTTTTTCTCATCTCCCCATATCCATTCTCGCCATCACACAGAGAGAGAAACAGGAGGCAACTCGGGGCTTTTTAACTTCTTGACCTTCAGACATGATTGAATCTGTTCTGCTGCCAAGTCAGACAAAAGGCTTCTGAAAGCAAAGAGTCAGCTCATGACTTGGCCTTCATGTAGCCACAGACAGAGGGAGGGGTGGGGATGGGAGGGGTGGAAGGTGGGAGGGTTAGGAAGAGAGAGAAAGAGAGAAAAGGAGATGGGCAAAAGAGCAATCATGTCATGCACAACATTTATTTATTCAAACTGTCCATCTGCTGTGTAGCTAAAGCTTGGCTGGTGTACAGCAAACACACAAAAACACAGCCACACACACACGCACGCTTTTGTTATACCCATTCACCAAGGCACAGGCACATTCTCCCCGGGCACCAAAGGTTGTTTTAGAATTAATCCATTATTCTCTCTAATCTATGTCCCTATAGGAGCACTCCCAGCTCTGTAAATTCTTACATTAGTCAGCATATTTCACCGAAACATGTTTGCAAAAATGATTTATCTTAAATATGCACACCAAAGAGGATGTAACAAAAGCCTGTCTTCCTGTCAAAGACTTGACTTTTGATTCAATGTAATTTTTGACTTCAGGAGGAATTTAAACTTAAAATACGCTGCAACAGAATTTTTTTTAATTTGAGTTTTAATTGCTAGTTGAAGTGGAAACACTGTGCAACTGCCAGTGGCTTCACAAATTCAGGTTAGCAGGTGTAAATTTAAGTTTTCGAAGAAGTGAAGTAAAACTCAGCATGAAGCTCAGAGAAACCTCGGCAACTTTGGAAAAAATCTCATGAAAGTCAACTGGGAGAAAGAGATTCCCTCTTATTTTTCGTCTTCTTTAGTTTTCCAGATATCTGACTAATCTCATTGTCTTCCAGCTCTCAGTTTCTTTATTCTCTTTTTCCTGCAGTCTGCTCCAGGTCTTCTTTGGTCGGATGGAGGTCTGACTTTATCCTCCTGACACTCGATAAGGTGACTCGCCAGCTGCTTTTCGGTCTCTTCCAGAGTGGCCTTGAGCTGATTGCTCTCATATCTCTGTTTATCCAGGTAATCCAGAAAGGATTGGAATTTCTTCTTCTCCTGCTGCATGCGGAGGTGCTCAGTATTCTGTCGGCCCGCTGCCTGTTTGAGATGCTGTTGGTTTAACCCTGTGAGATCACAGGTAACATCGTTCTGTCTGAAGATGCATCTTGTGTTCACTTCTTCATCCCCAGTGAGAAGAAAATCCTTCACAGTCCTCCCTCAGTATGTTCTTATTTTCACTGCAGTTCTATTGTGATGTGTCCTGTTTGTTCCCAGATCCCTGATCATGTATACATAAAGCACCTGTCAGGCAAACAGATTTACATGATATTCTGACACACTGTAATTTTATTCTAGTGTAGCCTTGAATTTTTATTTTCTGCTGATTAAGTTTGGGATTTGGGGCTGTTTAACAAACTTAAACTGTTATATTAAATCAAATACCCAAAGGAACATTATTTTTAATATGCTAAAAAGATGCTTTATGCACAACACAGCTAATAGAGTGTTCACCACATCCCTTTATGGAACCACATAGTTAGAAATTAGCAAAAAATGTTTATCTTAGAGGAACATTGGAACATGCTTTGTTTTTATTAGAAAACCCTTATTTCAGCCTCTGTTTGACCAGTCTGGCCAGTACAACTTTAATATGAACCAGACTTTAGGCACACAAACCATGCTCAACCATGCTCAAGCACGGTACACTTGCGGTCACACTGGCCAAACAAACTGGAACTAACTTTAGGGTTGAAGTATGCTTGAGCAGAGTATGGTTGACCAGTGCGACAGCACCCTCACGCTCCCCCTCCCAAAACCCCCCATCCCTCTGATTGGCCAGCCCACTGGAGGCCTGTTGGGGTAGAGCAATGGGTAACCACTGGTGTTTGAGGCCTGCCTCTCAACTGTGTCATAAACAAGTTAGAGATTCTTGCGTAATGACCTCATCATTTCAGCAGTCTTGTAAAGGTCTTGTGCTATTTTTAGAACTGACCATTTTGAGCAGTTTAACAACAGATTCAGGGACTTCTACAACATACGACCATGTAGCAACCTGCCCATTTAGTATGAGCATACAGCATTGTTGCTTTATATCCATGTTAAAAACATGAGAAAGCATAAATTTAGCTGAGGTTTCATATTCACACAGGTAAAATAAAGGTCTGTTTTTTTATCAGTTGACAGTGTTTTCCAAAGCTTTGTTCTAGCCATCAGCATCTCCAGTGATGAACAAAATGAATGCTGAAATGTGACTGAAATTTTAACTCAGCTCGCAAGAGGCAAACTGACTTCTGCTTTTCTTGAAATACCAAATTGTCAATAATGATGCATGAGTGACTGGAATCTCAAATGAAGCAGACAGCACCTGAAAGGATGTTTAAAGTCAGGTGGGGGGGAAGTCACCCATACCGTCAGTGTTCCTGCCTCCGCATGGCTCGGGGTAGTGATGAGAGAAGATTGTATAGAAGGCAGCTGTGCAGGCGTGGGTCTGTTAACATTTATGACATGGTGACCCGGTACAGTGTTGATGTGTCAATGCTCCTCTTTTGTGCTATCACTCGACCGTTCAGTCACTTTGATGATGATTTGCTTCCTTGTTTGACAACTGTGTTGTCAGAGCTGGTGCTGAAAAACAGGGAATG
This sequence comes from Labroides dimidiatus, assembly GCA_030710495.1. Taxonomy (NCBI): domain Eukaryota; kingdom Metazoa; phylum Chordata; class Actinopteri; order Labriformes; family Labridae; genus Labroides; species Labroides dimidiatus. Next base: position 13,221,546 of record CM061146.1, read on the forward strand.
CTACAACAAACACAAAGTGGTGTGAAAATAATGAAGGATTATGTTTACATGAGTGGACAGCGTTCTGCTCTTACATGTATAGGCACATATATGACTACTGTGTTCCATCAGGCTTGTATACATTCAGGTGTGAAGGATGATGCAATGTCAAACACAAAAGAAACATAAAGAACTGCTCCTGAGTCAATGTTAGAAAGAGAGGCATGCACCTTTCCTCTACGGTTGTTTATATTGTTGTGTTTTGTATAATTGTGATTTTTATTATTATTATTATTTTTTGTTGAGAAGTACCTTTATATTTTTTACTTACTTAATCTCTTTTATTGGTGATATTTAGTGTTTATTCATACATGTACAGACAGAGCACAGTTCAAACCAAAGTCAAATTTCTTGTATTCTTTTGAAGATACTTGAGGAATAAAGGCTATTCTGATTCTGATTCAGATTCTGAAATAAAACTCATGCTGATGCCTCTTCATGGCCTTCACAAGAAAATTAGATTTTAAGCTACAAAACTGGTTATTTCTTCATACTGTCTGCATTCAGGTCCAGTTTCAGGTCAGATTTCCCATGGAAAAATCCAGATCAATACTCAACTCTAACCTGGCAGCAGCCATGTTAAGAAATCATCTGGTAAACTTTGACAGTGAGAGAATATAAACCAGAGGGAGTTTTTTTTTACGTATATCTGATGGCAGGATTATTTTACAAGAAGAAAACATACTTTTCCTGACACCACAGCAGACATGTCTCTGACTCAGTAACTGTGATGGCTAACGTTAAACCAGTATGTCTGATCGTCTTTTGTCTGTTAAATTAAAGAAATAAATCTGACTTAACACAGTTTTGTTATTGTAGCTATGAATAAATACATAACCATGATGCGTTTGAGAAATGAATTCCTAATCCTTGAAAAACACGACTAATTTTGTCCAAAGGGGATACTAGACTCAAAACAACAAGAAAACTTAAACTCACTGTTTAAATGATTTCTTAACATTTAAAGAGGGTAAAATAGGAATGGAGAAAGTTAGTGACTGGCTTTAGCTTCCTAAAAGTTTACTATGTATTTAAAGACCTGAATGAGATCCAAACAAGGCTCAATGTGGTCAATATGTTGCATTTGTGGCCAGAAATACAAGTCTTGGTGAAAGGCAATGCTTTCACTTCTTTTGTATGTGTAACATCAAAATATCTCAAGGTTGGGAAATCTTCCAAACCATTTAATACCTGTAATCCTACAAGATGAAGCCCAGTTGCTACTCTACCACTAAAAAGGTTAGTCATCCATGAAAAATGGGAATTAGATGTTATAAAAAAAAAAATGTCAAATGAGTGTTTGAAAATCAGTCTTCTTAACACTCGATGCAGCCTTTGTATTATGTATTGCCACTCTCCACCATCAGTGCCTCCCTCGCTGAATGAAGTTTATTCAGATTTAATCAAAAGTATCAGGTGCTGTTTGATTGAAGGTGGTGGCGGTGTTAGAAGGAAAACGAGGAGATAGTTTTACAAGAAAAGACGAAACCTGCCAGCGCTGCCCAGCAGTACGTGCTGATATCCCTGATGAAATGCTCTGGGAGAACATGCAGTTATTACCCCAGCGGATGTTATTGTACAAAACCGAAGACAGGTAATGAAATGATGTATGGTCTTTTACTGAGCAGGGCGGAGGTGTGTGTGTATTTGTGTGTCTGTTAGCGAGCACATATGTGTGTGTGTATTAAAAGAGGAACCAGGTGGCACCATCTGCCTGACAGCGGCAACAAAAGATGATGAGATTGTGTCCGAGAGGAAATCTACTTGTGTTTGCCCTGCTTGCCCTCCCAGCTCCATCTTTAGCACGCACACACACTAGCATGAAAAAACACAGGGTGGCTCTCTGACTCGTCACCTTTTAGCTCTCTAAGAGGGGTAGGCGGGTTGGGGCCGGACATGGGAGGGAAATACACAAGAAAGCAATTTGTTAGGAGTCGAGAGTGTCACCTTATTGCTTCGTTTCTTTTTGTTTTCCGGGCAGCTCAGGATGAAAGAGGGAGTGGGGGGGGGGGGGGGGGGGGTCAGGTGGTGAAACAGAGAAAGGGGGAGAAGGCTGGCAAGCACTATCACAGGGAGGGGGAGGACTTAGACAGACTTACAGCTTGTCCTAGCAGTTCTTGGACCAAGTGACTCTTTGTTTGACACCTCGGCTGAAAGCGGAGCTCCGCCAGGCACGTCCGCTGCTGGCTGACAAACCGCGTATCCTGTCTCCGTCGGCCCACCTCTCCCTCGGCCAGCGGTGAGGAAGGTGAGGGACAAATGAGGAGAGAAGACAGAGTGGCAGAGAAAGGGCGAGTGACACAGCTGTAGAGCAAGAGAGAGAGGGTGAAGCATTGAGGAAGGAATGTATCAAGTTTACGCTTTCCTGCCAAAAGACCTGAAGGAAGGAGGCTTGCATTATTGGCATTTTTCATCTCAAGATCTTCTACCCAGCATCCAGGTTGCCAGATGCTTTCTTGGCAATCTCCAGTTTCATTTAGAGAAAAGGTCTTTGTTCTAGAACTGGAGATCTATGGCACACTCGTCTCATAACCCAGACCAAAACCTTGTACAGGATGGAGTTGAGCTGAGTGTACATGGTAACACTATAGTGTTGAGAAGATTGGTTATTGACATTTATTTACATTTATTACAGCTTCAGGAAACATGCCACATCACACTGTTTCACTCAGAGTCACCATAAATGTGGAAGACGAACGGTGCTTAAGTGCAAGAGAGAGAGAAGAAGAAAAAAGGACAGATGGCATGTTATGTGTCATGGAGGCCTCGGCAGATGTTTACTTCTAGGGAGGGAGAAAACGTGATGGGCCATCTTGAAGCTCTGTTGTGTGGGGCCAATGGGATTGGGGCAAAATTGAGTTAACATATATTAGCATTGTTTCCTCTATGGCAGGCCCGCCTTACTCGGCTAATTATTTTCAGCTCAATTTCAATCCTCAAATGGCTCGTTTCTGCACACTTTTCCTCTCTGAAGAAAGGGAAAATATGAGATCTTTTCAAAACAATTCCACACTTTTTCACTGAGCTCAGCTGTTATGCAAAGAGGAAGGGAGGAAGTGTTTTTTCTCTCTCTTTTTTTTTTTTTTTTTTCAGGAGGGCAGAAAGTCAACCGTGACGAATGGAGCATATCTTCTGCATCATTACATCTGTACTTCAGGTCTGCTTCACAGATTTATGTTCAGGACAAGCTTGTTGTAGCTGCCTTTCCTTTCCACTTGTTATCAGCTTCCTCTTTATGCCTGACTCTGTGCACTTTAACACGTGATTTACTGGAATTTAAAGCTATTTTATCCGCTTTTTACTTGTGTCAAAGGTTGCATTACAACCATGACATAATACATCCAGAGTCAGACTTTTTCAAGGCAAACAAAATCTGCGCCAGATTTGACTTGACTTTTATGTAACAGATGGGCTAAAAAGAGCTTGTATGGGAGAGGTTTATTCATTTATGTGGACTGATGAATTGAAATGTTCGCTGAAAAAAAGATTTATTGTATATCCTGTCAAGGTTTTGGCAAACATGTTATTCAAACTTTAAAAAAACAGTTTTGCCAAATAAATAAATAAATAAATAAATCACCAAGGCAGACAAAAAAAGTCAAGATTCACAGTCAAGAGTGGCTGAACCTTGTGATTCAAAAGAGGGGCCCCGTTACAGCATCGTATTTCCGCATCTAAATTAAGTCACTGTACTGTATGTACTTTATTTAGGAGACAAAGTTTGTCTGACAAAAGAGTGCTTTCAGAAGAAAATCAAGTCTACATCTAAGAATCCAGTCAGGAGTTCAAAATGAGTGTGTACATGTATGCACCAATAAGACTGAATGAGCAGTTTGTTTACTGCAGGGGCCTGTCAGGCTGCGCGTGTTTATGCGTGACATAGAAAAACATGTTAGTGAGAGCATGTGAAACCCAAGTTTTCTCCTTTGAGAAAAAAAAAAGTGAAGTCAAACCCATTTCCTGCCAGGCCTCCCACTTCAGAGACCACCCCTGACTGATGCCACGCATTAAGACCAGACCCCTGCAGTAATAATAGCACTGCGAGTCTGAGTGCGTGATCACTCTGATGACATACAGAGGCACGAAAGTTATGGCCAGCTTGAGCAATAACCTTCAAGGGATTTCCCAGAGTTATTTCTGCAAGGGAAATAAACAAACATTTTTATTTCGTTGTTCGGAGCGATGGCAGCAAAATAATAGAGGCCAGTGAGTCATGTGGTGAAACCCACAAACAGACATAACAAACATACCCACACGGGCACAGTCAAGGTCCTGGCATGACTACCAGTCTCTACACTGAGAGTTTTAAAAGCCCTGTAATCACACCAGATGTTCATGCACCAAAAGATAAAAGTCCAATTCAAGATCAAGGTCCCCTCCAGTGAAACTCTGACTTGCAGGCTCCTGTATACATTTCCGTCCCCGTTCAACACATACAATCTGATATTTAAAGCTACTGTGTAAGGACTTTTTTCAAAATTCATACTGGTGCCTCTTTGTGACCGAAACAGCAAAAGGAACTGTAGCAACAACACTATTATAAAAAAGTAATTTTTAAATAGCTGTTTATAACGGATTTTGAAGTTTTCGCAAGACTTTGAATTCAGTTGCAAAAACCATTGCAAGCTCAGCCTCATTGATGACCTGCAACGTCTTAGTTTCCAGTATCTTCGTCCATGCAGTGATCTTAGTTGCTGGGGATGCTATGAGGATGAAGCACTTCACTGACTGGCTTCTTAGATTTTGTCCGAGCAGGGAGGGTGCAGACAGATGCAGAGGTGGAAACACACCAAAATTACACCACACATATGATCTGATGTCTGAAACCAAACAGGATATGGCGGCTAACAGATGCTTACAACTCATATCAGAAGAGGAGCAAAGTGCACAGAGTTGTCAATGCTTAGTGGATATTTTTGAGCTTGCATGCTTTGTGATTTATACCTTGGAGAATGACTTTAGTTCGTATTTGTAAGCAAAGAATAGTGTATTTTTTATATATATATGGGACAGTGTCAGATGGAGGGTCTAAAAGTGACAACATGCAGAGCAAAGTGGCAGTGCTGTTTTTATTTAGAATAGTTCCAGAGGTTAATAGAACGCAGGTGAATTCTGAAACTGTATCAGCTGGAAGAAAAAAGGGCTGTAAAATCTAAGAAAGCAAAGTAATAATTAGAAGTAGATCTGGTCAAAATAAATGAACATTGTCTTATTTTTTGAAGTTTCATAAATTATAAGCGGTATCAGTGCAAACTTACCAGCCAAAAACCTTTCACAGAGTACAGAAATCTGCCCAGATGATAAAGTAAAAACACACAGAATATAGTTTCAACTCAGTCTATGAGGAGCCAAAACATCTTAAATTACAGCAATAACATCAGAGACAAAATCTTAAAGCACACCTTTAACAGTGGAAAAAATGACTTGTTTGCTGCATCCAACATGAGGTGTTCTATTTCAATTTGCTGTGTTTAGTTTCCAGTGGTGGACAAAGTACCCCACTCCAGTACTTGAGTCAGAGTACTGATACTGACTGATAGTCAAATCTTACTCACTTCCTGGATCGAATGGATAGTGGTGAAGTCTTAATTGTTGATTTCCATTCCTGTTCTTTTCATTGAAAATGGTTCTGATGTAAGCACAGTAAAGTTGTTCTTTAAATATGGAGTATGTTGAGTAGATTTTCAGTTAAATTGGATATATCACACTTAAGTGCTAGACAAATATCTCCTATTGTCTGGCAAATTATTCGTCTTAATCTATGAAACATTCAGTGATGAATAGCTATTGCCTTCTGGACCATTTCCATGTGATGCACCACACTTTACTGAATGAAGTGTTGCCAGCAAAACTCTGTGCAAAGCAAACCGCAGTTCAAGATCTGACCTGTTCATGAGTAAAATACTTCCTAAATGCTGGAGATGTTTTCTTTCCTTGAGCTGGTTTCTGTGGAAACAAACAGTTCCCCATTATACAATCCTTACAGTCAGTGTGGTGAGGTAACTGGTATTTATCCCAGGTCAGTGACTTAAAATGCAGCAAGGGGAAGTCGATTAAATACGGGTCATTGAAATTGCACTATGTTGCTGCTATCATTACAGGATAATGAACATGGTAATGGATGTAGAGTGACAAGAGAGATGGTGGGATGGATAAGACAGGGGGAGAAAGAAGTGACTGACCAAGCCTTTTCTTCTCATAGCACCACATTTCCTCTGCTTCGATTGTAGAGATTTGAAATCCATTAGATTGAAGAAGAAAATTTTACATCTTAAATGAGTGCTGGAAATCCACAGAGCCATGGTGAAATTGGGGTTAAGACAGACTGTTAATTCCATATGTGTTACACAGATGAGAAACTGGCTGTCATTCCCACAAATGCAAACAGATTATTAGTCCAACCAGTACAGTTTTGCCACGCAAGTCTGTCCTAGCGAGTGAGTCAGTGACCCACCAAAAGTAAGTGGACTGTAAATGACGCCACAGGCCACTGACATCATTCTGTGGTGATTCTGTCGACCTCAGCCATCTGTGGAGAGCCCACATGAAATGTCTGGCCTCCAGAGATAAACAGGCACGAAACATTCTTTTGGCATTTGTTGGGTTTGCATTGGTCTGAAGTTAAGTCGCAGGTACATCTCAGGACATTTTGTGATACAGCAGTACTGGGGGGAAGTCAAGTCTCTCTAACAGAGAAGCAAAGTTCTCCTCAAAGGCTGTAGATACAAACATGAGATGCTTTGCTGTTGTGAAGTTATTGGAGTAGATTTTTGATTCCATGTTACAAGTCGATGTGCTTCAGCCCAACAGAGCCTGCGTGAGATGAGGAAACTTCCCAGCTGATCTCTTTCATTGCACTCTTGTTTGTCTACCTCTTCTACATGTATTTGATGTCATTTTGTTATCAAAGAACAATAATATCATCTTCTCTCTCCTCCTTATTATTCCCTCCACTTTTATCCCATCATCACTCCCTCTCTTTCTCTCTTCTCTGTCTGTTTTTACATCCTGTCATCTTCTCAGATTCAGTACAGTGAAACAGAGCTTGACGTTGTCTCTTCCGCCTCTTCTTCTTCATCTTCATCTTCTACGTATTGCAGTGGTTCCTAATTGCTGGTCTCGCACGCGAACACACAGAACTACTTTATCTCTAGCCGGCCACACCACGCTTCAACGGACAGCCCAGCAACAACAGCCTCCACAGTTTAACACCCCCTCACCACCCTCTGCATACACACAGCCACCTTGAAAGGCTCCAATTAAACCATTACTGTAAGGAAGGGGGGAGGAAGCGAGAGCGAGGAGGGGAGGCAGCGGTGGAAGAAAAATTAGGCTAAGAAAGACAGAGGATGCATCAAAGAGAGCGAGAGGAAGAGCTTGAGATAAATAGGAAATTAAGAATTGTTTTGCCATGCAGGAAAGAAATAAAGCCACAGGGAGGCAAAATATAAAGAAAGGGAATAAACAGCATGAGATTTCTTGCTATTGCAGAAGACAGCTTCACCCCTGCAGCAGGAGCCTAAGCATGACGCAGCAGACAGGAGGAAGGAAGGGAAGGAGAGGAGATATTGAGGTAGTGATTTACACTCTGGTTCGTCTTGGTGTCCGTGGAGCCTGGGGGTAAAAGGAAATGGCAGACGGCACATGAAGATAAGAGTCTTTGTTCTACGGAGGTGTAGAGATCGTTACATTCCACTAGATAGCCTTACCCTCCTGTCTGGCTTGGCTGGCTAGAAAGAGTGAAAGAGTCTAGCTGTCCGAGACTGTTAGACATCATATTTTATTAAGGTTTCATGTGGTGAGCACCCTCGGCTATAATTCAAAGGCTCTCCTTGCAAATATCCACCAACATCTGTTAATAGTTGCCAGCTTTCAGGTGTGGATGGTAAGATGTTGTTTGGAGACAACTGAGCAAGGCTGTTTCTTTGTGTTCAGTCTAAGTGAAAAGCTAATTGGCTGCTAGTTTGTCCTTAAACGCAATGGACAATTGTTGAAGTCATGATTATTTTAGGTTTTAACAGAGGGGTAAAACCACATGGCAGACTGTTACTTTTTTTTTTTTTTTTTCATACGCTGATGTTTGTTGAACTGCCACAGAAACCCGTTCTTAAAAAACATAAAAAGAGCATGTTTCTGTTACACACTGAACTGGTGGCAGTTCTATTCAATGACTGCCAACATTTCACAAAACTGACTGGTGTAAATGTCACTAGACGTGCACTAATCCATGGCAGCAACACAATCATTAGTTTCCTCTTAACCTGGAAATAAGAAATAACATATTAAGCCATTTACCGCCATGCCACACAATTTATTACCAGCCTGCATCTACCTGGAGGGCTGTGAAACATGAAAATACCTCCTATTTTGTTTGTCATAAATTTAAGCTTCCGGGCAACACGGAGTTCAGAATCCAGGAACTACAGTACCTATTTATCCAAGGCAGCCGAGCGTTGAACCATCTATGCTTGCAACTTCATATATTCACCCCAAGGCGTGATACATCAGATACAACAGGCTGAGGGCAGGGCCAGGTCAGGCGTCGGTCATTATGTGTCATCAGAGTGGTGGAAAATGACACAGAATGTCTCGCTCTGCCAAAATGCCACGAGGTTCTCCTGGCAACCTCCAGACATCTCATTCCATGTAATGGCTTGGTGGTTTCATATGGGCAACAAGTCAAACTGAAAACACTGAGCTGTAAAATGCCACGTTTAGGAAAATCACCACTGATAGGAACCCACCTTGTATTGGTAGATTGTTTCATTGCAGAATGAGTGAGGGATCATAGGAAATAGGGAAATCGATGAAAGGACAAAGGGGAAATTAATTAGCTTCAGCTGTCCATCTGTATATGTGTTTGTGTGTGTGTGGAGGAAGATGGAGATTCAGGGGCCACCTCAGGGCCTTTTTTAGTGTTAGAGAAAGGGAGGGGGCAGGGGGTTTAGGATAGAGGGTAAGATAAGATAAGAATGACAGTGGAGGGTGGGGTTGTTTAATTGTGTTTATCCAGAGGCTTTGGGACTGCTGTGATGAGTGTGTGTGTGTGTGTGTGTGTGTGTGTGTGTGTGTGTGTGTGTGTGTGTGTGTGTGTGTGTGTGTGTGTGTGTGTGTGTGTGTGTGTATTCCAATGGGAAGCGTCTCCATGGGTCAACATGGCCTGGGAGTCATCCCAGCTCAGTTTGACACCAGGGAGACGGATCACTGTTGAGAAAGGCGGAGGACCAACACACACAGGACGTTCACCGGTGTTTGTAAGCATCCTGTCCCCCCATCTCCTTCAATGGCATACGTCAAGGGAGGAAAGACGGACGAGATTCAACCCCTAACTAAGCACCAAATCACCTCCTTGTGTATTTTAAACTCCACAGATGCAGTAATTTCCACCCACCTGCCAATTCATTCAGACAATATGGGATCACTGAAGCCACTGACAAGCTAAAACACCATCCTCAGTTCTGTTAATAGCAAAAACACCCTGCTAATGGACAGGATGTTTTATTACCACTTCAGTCATTCCTGACATGTGTAAAGCTAGTCTTTGTGTTGCCCCCCGGTTCCACAGAGGCCATTAAAGTAGCTATCTTCTTGGCTGGGGGTGGGCAGGTAAAATGGTCCCCCTCTAATGCAACTCATACATAACCTGTAAGCTGTTAGGAGGTCACTGCCCTTAGGCAGAGATGGATGATAATGCCCTCTATTGCCTCAGTTAAGTGTTCCTGTCTTATCACTTATCTGCTGTTGTTTTTGATTCCATGGAAGTGCAATTTAGATCATTAGCTCCCCGGACAAAACTAAAATCTATCTTTGTACTTGATTCCATACCGATACTTTTAACTCTCTACAGATTACCTGTCAATAAAATCACTTAAATTGGTGGATAGATTCACAGATTGACAGGTGGGTACATAATGAATAGATAAAGAAGAACAGAAAAAAAATGATGGATGGAGCGATAGATGTATGGTGTTTGGCAGGTGGGAGAAAAGATGGACATGGAAAACAGAATTGGATGGATGATGGATAGATGATGGATAAATGAATATATGGATGGATTATGGTCAGGTGGATGATAGATTAATGATGGATGGATGGATGGATGGATGGATGGATGGATGGATGGATGGATGGATGGATGGATGGAAACAAACTGAGTCACAGATAAGAAATGGGTTAATAGATTAAGGAACAATAAATGGTTAGAAATATAATTATCTTTATTTAACCAAGTAAAAACCTCGTTGAGATTAAAATCTCTTTTACAAGAGTGACCTGGTCAAGATGGCATCGTGTGATCAATGCATGAGTGGATGATGGGTTCTTGGGCTGGTGAATTGATTATTGATAGGTGGCTTGAATTTAAAGAGCTGCTTATGAGGAACCAAATGTGATAGTTGTCTATGAGACCCTTTTGGCTCTAAGCATCTACAATAGTTAAGCAAAGAAAGGCTTTGACAGACACCACATACATAGCCTTCTAAATAACACAGATTCAAAAATAAGAGTGAAGAGAATGGAGCAAATTATTTTTTAAGGCTATGTCCTGTCTTTTGCCTCACAAACCCACTATTCTCACCAAACCACAAATTACCCACACAAAGAACAGTCATGCAGGGTTTGTCAGCTGACTGTCTTAACATAACTGCATTTGCTCTACTTGGGCTTACAATATACAATCCAGGTGTTGCTGATGTAAAATGTAGCAGAGCTACCAGGCTTCTTAGTAGTTGTATTTTTATTCAAAATATGTACCATACAACAGCCCCTTTGGAGAAAGCTCTAGCGCTTCATGTAGCCACCTCAGATTCATCTGGAGGTACATGAATCAACACTAAAGGATAAAGACGTCAGCCATAACTGGTACAATACACTTCTACAGAGGAAAGTATGCACAGGTGGCTCAGTATAAACAAAAATCAGATCATCAGAGCAACAATAGAATAGACAACAAACTATTATGCTGTGCATACTGTTGAAGAAGAGGGCTTGGTCTATAACTGGTTAAACCAAAAACACTGTCATCAGGAAAGATCAAGTGTCTCATGAAAGGAAATGACTCTGCTTATGAGTCAGGTATGGCGTGTTATTTCTCTACAGGCTCTTAGAAATGAAAAGAGAGAACTCTGAATAGACCTCCGCTGTAAAACAAACCACAGAACAGGAATGCTTTTGAGAGGAGAATGACATTGAGAGGAGAATCTCTAGTGAATGCATCTCGTAATGAACTGATGCTGCTTTAAACAGTACAAGAGTAGGATCATATTTGAAATGCATGCTTATTAAATGTAGTAATTATTCCATATTTTAAAAAAACAAAAACATATATTTTAACTTTGTCATAAAAGAAACCAACTGAAAGGTCCCTCCTCCACATTTGTTGAGATCAAGGTCCTGGCTATCATAACCAGCTTTACTTTAATCCTGGAATGAGATGAAGTGGCAATAAAGGTTTTACCGTCCAGTAACACATAAGAACCTCAATAACTGTAAGCCTTCAAAAGACTTATTGATTTATGCTCTGGATTTCTGCTTCAATTAACCACTCCACTCATGTCTGCTTAGAAAATGTGGCTGAACTGGCTATGTCATTTACAAGCTTTGAAAAGAAAATAAGAATGTCAAATATTGCTTCATGAATATAAGAGCATTTATCAAGAGGGTAAATATATTATTTGGGGTAAAGCAGATTCAAAGATTTAACGGACTCACAAAACTCAGAGCTGTATAAAACACCCAAAAAGGGAATGCTGGGAAATAAACAGATAAACAGATCAAACAAATCACTTATTGTGATAAAAGCAGTTCACTGCCTGTAACAAAAGGCATGTACCCTGTGCCCTCCAGGTTTTCAGAGAGCCGTTGAGCTGTTCTAACCTGTCTGCTGTTCCCAGCAGTGATAAAATGATAGGATCAACATGCACACATTCCTGTCAGTGTGAAAAAGGATGTCTGTCATTAAAACCTAATTGACAACAAGGAAATGCAGCGGCATGAGTAATTATTGAGGTCTCTCAGTGTTGTGATCGCATACTAGTTCATTTCATTCATTCATCCATCTTCTATCCCGCTTATCCTGTTCAGGGTCGCGGGTGGCTGGAGCCTGTCCCAGCTGTCTTAGGACGAGAGGCGGGGTACACCCTGGACTGGTCGCCAGTCAATCACAGGGCTGACACACAAAGACAGACAACCTTTCATGCACACACACACACTCACACCTGTGGGTTATTTAGAATCACCAGCTGACCTAGTGAACATGTTTTTGGACTGTGGGAGGAAGTCAGAGAGAACCCACGCATGCATGGGGAGAACATGCAAACTCCACACAGAAAGGCACACCCTGCCCGAACCGGGATTTGAACTGGCAACCTTTTTGCTATGAAGCAACAGCACTAAAAGCTAAGTATTTACTATTATCCCCACTGATAAATGTGTAACGATTGGTCAGTTTGCTCATAGAGTTTGAGTGATCCAAATTCAAACAAAGAGAATTTCAACATAATGACCTTAAAATTGGACAAATAATTCCCCCTTGTAGTAGACTAGACTTTTGTAGAAAAAGTACATAAATCTTATAGAAATTCAACAAAACCAGCTGATTTCTCAAGTGTCTCAAGTTTGCATACTGGAGAAAAAAAAATCAAGATACAGCTCCGATAACACTTCGGCCTGCAAATTATAGTCTAATTATTTTGCAATTACAGGGCCTAGTTAAGATAATAAGGGAGTACACTAATGTAGCAGTGCAGCAGTGATACAAAACAAAACTTGGAGTAAAAAAGGTTTATAATCGTGCAGTAGAGTCACATTAACATGCAGAGAGACAACTATTACATTAAAAAAATCAGATTAGCTCATTTACAGAGTCAGTGGCTCACTATATTATATTCTGGAGCTGAGCTTTAATTATAAAGTTTCTCTGAACTACAACTTGTCTTTTAGATTTTCTTAATCAGACAGAAAATGTGCTCTTGATCATCTTTCAAACCTCAAAATTAAATTCTAATTTGCAGCCATTACGGACTGAAGGAAAGGACTTTATATGTGGTCTGCCTCCCTTTTGTTTATTAACTTCTCAGTCTTACAGCTCATGGTATGCAGGCTGACTTGAAATTCTAAAGTACAAATCTTAAAGGTTGTTCTTGTGAAACTGACAATAGTCTCAAATGAAACCGCATAACTCAAAAGGATATTTCCAAGTTCAGTCTGGATCTATTAAACCCAAAGCTCTCAGTTTATTGAAGAAGGCAGATGAAAATGTGCCTTATGTGCTCTACATTTTTCACAAGCTAAACGTCTGACCGAGAGTATAGCCTTACGTGACTGTTTAACTTATTAGGCAGCTGAAAAATGGAAAGGACCTGATTTTCATCGGGTTTGGAAAATGAGTCAAGAACGTTTGATCAGGCAAAGAAGGGAATTAAATGATGAAGCAAATGAGGCAAAGATACGCTGAAAAAAAATCTGATCCGGCCTTGTAATAACATAGAAAACTTAACATTTGACATCAAAGAGGAGGTCTCCAAGTGAAGCTCTGCAGATATTGTTCAATAATTCAACATAATTTCTGATGTTTTTACAGACGAACAATGCTCTGCTTTTGAATATCAATGGGAAGCCGTCTTTCTTTCTTGCCAACATTTTGATCGTAATTGCAGCACTTTGTCTAATTTACTCATTCTGAGGTGAGAACAAAACTGTATCAACAAGGTCTCAGGTTGTGTCATTCCTTTTTCATGCCTCAGCCTGAACCCTAACACCATGTGTCGGGCTTTAATTTGCTCTTCTGTGGGAGGTGAGATTGGAGGGCGTTCGCTGGGGGAAATCGATGGGAAAATGGGATGGAATCTGCTGAGTGGATCAGAGCGAATGGAGTCAGCTCTCATGGGCTTAAAGGGGAGCACTGGAATGAGAAAGTCTGGACAGTGTTTTTAACTTCTTCCAGGAGGCCGAGGACAGCTACGTGATCTCCCGAATCCCTTTGTGGAATTTGCTAGCAAGATTAGTTTCTTGTTATTCGGAATTGATCACTACTTTGTGGACTCATTTGTGGCTGATTCGATACAGGTCAGAACCACATATTTTAAACATTAGGGTTAGTTTTCAAGAAAAGAGTCTGACTGAAAGTTTTACTGTAGGAATTAGATATTGCTCAGTGCCTGTGGGTAGAAAGAGTTCCTTTTGTTTCCGACGTGGTTGAGAGCAAACACCTTGTACAAATCTTTGTAGTGGTGGTAAAGGTTTTTTCTTTTTTTATTGGTGGAGACAATCTTTATCCCCGAAGCCCATCTGTAGAGTAATTAAACATGGAGTTCTGGAGAATAGCTTCAGTTAAAGTTCAGCATCTAATTCAGTTAAAGCTTGTTTGGCTGGGCATGAAGACTGAAACCAGGAAAGGAAATGGTTGCTCTACAGAGGGTCTTTCTTTATCTCTTTATTAAAATATTACTGGAGTCAATTCATTCCTGGTATGTTAATGGGTGTTTGAGGTACAGTAAAGACTGTTGGCGCTGCTAAAGCAAAACAAGTCCAGTTACTGAGTGTGTTTTGGCATGTGTGTAAGGAAGGTGGGCTGATCAAATATCACTTTCACTGAATTCCAGGTAAAATATGGTCTGATCTTAAATTTCTGTTGTGTAATGACTTACAGGTGATGTCCTCAGTGTGTATTGCTGAACTGTTTCCCATTTTTGACCACCTTTTTCCTTTTTCCAAAGCAAACTGCCCCACTTTTTCCCCTTGAAATGACCCAAACCTTTTTGCTCCGGACAGTGCAGAAGATTATCCCCAATTAGCCGGCGAGCTCTGCCAGTAACAAGCTCGCTCTCTCTGTCATCAGTGTGTCATCATCTCTGCCCACCGCTACAGCGCCGGATGCCCTGTGATGTCCTGTCGTCTGCTAGGCCTGTCAGTGTCACAGCAACCCTGTCGTACGTCTAAGCCGCTGCCAGCACAACACACAGCACTGTCACAGAACCGTTTGTAGCTCTCATTTTTCCCCTGCAGCATTTACTGCCTGCTCTCAAGATTTCACTGTCTCTTCCTCTCTCCTGTTAGTCATATTTGGGTTGATTTCTTACATCTTGCATATTTTGAGGACAAAAAAAATGCCTCTTTGATAAATTTAGAACCTGCTGTAGAGAACTGTTGTTTACAGTGCTGCAGAGCAAACCACAGTTTTACTGTAAAAGCTTTGTAGATTTGACAGCTAAGTCTGCAAGTTTTTCATTTTGTAATGCTGACAGTAATTCTGCATTTCATCTTAACACACAATAATAAAGGGTTCTGCTCAGTCACACAGACTCAAATGGCATGTGGTTAATGAAGCTTTCCCAGTGAGATTCAGCTCGGCTTAGAGCTTGTCCAATTTGGTATATTTAAAGTACCAAGGCTACTAATGTTTATGCTCAACATTTAAGTCAGTCTGTCTCCAAGAAAGCATCATAGCTCATCCAAACTGTCACTTCCATTGGTGGTGGTGGATATGATGCTGAAAATGCTTTAAAGTGTGTGCTGCTAGTGTTTTCTGAGGTGTGCAGACAGAAAATTAACATAACAGTGGTATCATGCTGGGTGCGTGTGTATAACTCATATAAAGTGGACTCTTACTGTGAGAGCTGTGCTAGAATTATGACAGAGGAATAAATAGAGATTATCAGATAAGTGAGTCACACCTTTGCCCCATACATGCAGCTAAAATGTAGGTCATCCACTTCAGTTGTCATACATTTCAAAGATGTTGTAATCACATAGTACCAACTTTAAGAGTCTAAGTCTGCAGAATCAACTCATGTATTTGCCTAATGTAATGCCATTATGATCAAAATCTTTAAACTCTACAGGGCCTCCTTCAGAGTGGTTGTTTGCCTCATTTATGGCAGCAGACTTGCTTAAACTTACAGAACATTTCATTAAAGTCATTACAGTGATGACATTAAGGCTTTAACGATACCCCCCTATAGTCTGAGTCGAGCCCCTAATGATCAAACTGGAACTGTACATAAACTCATAAAACCACTCAACACTGCACTTAATAACTAGCTGAGTTTCTTTGGAGGGTTTATAAAGCCATGCTAAACAGACACTGTCTCCATTTCTCACGCAACAACGGGATGCTAATTATTTCAGCACTGTGCTATGGAGAAGTCTGCAGCATGGGTGTTCACAGTATGGGAGCTGCTTTGATGTCACAAATCTGTCCACTCCTCGGCTTCAGACTGCAGACTGCTAATGATTATTTGGCTCCAGGTGACTTCATTCTTCTGCGTGCTCACAAGATAATGCAACCACCGAGAATACACACCTGTCCACAATACTGCTACAGTGTTTTGATAACTCTTACCAGGTTTATGTTAGGACATTAGGCAGCTATACTCTTGTACTTTCTATAATACCAGTGCCAGTATGGGCATCAGTGAACAGATAGCAGTAGTTTTGGACTCCTTTTCTGGCAAAGATGCAATATCAACAGATATGCCAGTCAGTTTATTGTTCCAATTGCACAACCAAGTAGTTTTTATTATTTTGATTTCCAAGAGTACAATTTTACCTAAAAAACTGAAAGAAGCTGCTTTCATTTGCTTATAACAAGTTTTCAAATTCCTGCACAATGGGTACTGGTATGTAGTCCGCCATGCACAAAGAGAAGAAGAACAAGGACACTGTCAACAAGCTGAAAGAAAAAAATGAGTGTATAATTTCAGCTGTTTCAAATGAGCATAACAAGATTGCAGTGTGCAAAACATGTGCTGCAAGTATTTCAAGCTGAGGAAAGAAGTCCTCAAGTTCAAACACAACAAAACTTAAATTCAGTCAGGTCCATGCATTAAGTTATATTTGGCAGTATAGCTCTGTTCTGAGGCTCCCTGACCCACACAACCCCTTTCTTTCATGTGCCAAGACAGTCAAAGCAGCACCAAGAAAGACACCTGGACGAAAAAAAAAAAAAAAAAAAAAAGAGCAAGCATTAGTGATAATACAGATAATACATATGACACTGGTAAAATCAGACACAGCTTAAAGGTGTGTTGCAAAGTGGTGTTCAATGGAAGCTGCAAGACTAGAGTGGCTAAAGCAGTTAAAGTAGATCAACTGGCCTGAATGAAAGATTTATGTAAGGATTATGTAGTAATAGTTACTGCAACTAGTATTAACACCAAAGGCCAGAAGGTTTTCCAGAGACAACTCAAAAGCTGATGACAGAATAACTGAATTTATGGAACTTGATGACCCACTGTTGAAAACTCAGAATTGCATCATCAAAAGTCGTATTTGGATCAACATCCTAAGTCACCACTGCTTTGTAGACACACTACTACCTGCCCTGTATGGTGTGATAAGTAATCACATTCTCAGTCTGACTAACAACAACATCATTGACACAATTCCTACCATAGTCATATGGACTTCTGATGTTATAGTGTCTTTGAAAGGGGTTGACCAAATGAATGCTGTTATGGTATACACAACATCACAAGATTATCTTTATGCAAACTTCAAGACAAAAAGCTATGACAAGCCTGGTGGTGTTTTCAGGAATGGCAGAGCCGACGGAATCCAGTTTTATTTACACTAAGTGATTTTCCCTCATAGTTTTGAAATATAAATGGTAAATATATTAGATACATTTCAACGAGTAAAAGCCGTATTACAACAACCTGTCTTTGGTCATGCAGATGTAGGTTCTCGGTCATCCAGGTCATTGTAATTCTGAGCTATTAGATCAAACTCGGAATGTAACATTAATGTTAAATCTCCAGCTCTCTTATCTATTCCCAATATAAATTGGTGAAATGGTGTTCCCATTGGGCTACCACATGAACGACAAGCCTTTCCTGTACACAACTTAACAACTTCACCACTTTACAAGATCCATTTGACGGCAGTATTGATCTTATAAGTATGTTTTGATTCATAACCTGTGACTGTATAGAGACTTGAATATGGAAAGCTATTGTTACATGCATGGGGGTGCTCCATTAAATTACATAACTTAAATGCAATAGTGCCAGAAAGACCCCCACTGTGAATCCCTAGTTTAAGGTGAAATAATCTGTGACATTAAAAACAATATAAATTGTATAAATAAATATATAAATAAAACAGTGATAGTGACTGAGACCCTGCTAAATCATTCTGAGCAGATATTGTTCAGAAGCAGATCAATGTCAGAGTTTGAACAGCAAACACTTTGTGAATACTATCTGACAAAGTGTGCTGTGTTTCCACCTGGAAAAAAACAGTGCTAACCAGAGGTCTGTGCTACTCTGTGCTCTGCAATGTGCTTTGTTAAGTGACACTTAAAGGATGTCTGTGAGCCTCCCTTCCTGTCAGAGCCAGCAGTCCACTTGAGACTCAAGTACCAACACACATTTCACACTACCACCCAAAATAGCCCCATAGCAGGTTGGTGCGGTGCACCCCCACAAAGACCAAGCAAGGAGCTGCCATTTACAGGAAAGCGTACAAGATAACCACGGCACAAACACTCCAGATATAAACATCCTAGCTCGTGGTGAAATGAGTTATTCCCCCATTAACTGCAGAAGCTTTAAACTTTAATTAAACTTTCTGTTTTCTATCCGTCTAAAAGAAATGAATATATATTATTCTAAACTGTCTGTTGAGAATTGGCCCACTGGTGGATGCCACTGTTTTGAAGTGCTACTAGAAATGCATAATCAGTGCCGTCAGCTTGAAGAATGGCTTTGTATCACATTAGCCAGCAGCAGTCTCATTGTAAAAAGAAAAAAAAAAGAATCCACTTTTCCAGGGTTATTCAGGGGCTGTAGAATACTGTACCAGCTGCAGGCAAATGAACTGCTGCCTTCTCAGTTTGCTGTCAGACTCTCAATTGAATTACTCTAATGTTTTATCCCACACTGTTCCCCCCGCTTGTAATGAAATTAATGCCACTGTAATTTGCATCGCCCTCTTGTTAAGTCTCGGGCTGTGGAATGAATGTGGCGTTGTTTGACTGCAGGACATTGCTAGAGAAAAACAACACTAGGAGAACTTGCAGACTGAGTGTGTTAACTGACTTGTAAATGGATCGGATCCTGTCTTTCAGAGATGCTGAAATTATTTCTGAAGTGTGGTCAGCTTGGTTTTTTTTTCATATTTTCTTCTCCCATGGTTGCATCACACATCCATTAGTTTGCAAAGGTGTTATCATAAAACAGAGGATTGGATATTTTGTACAGCATCCTTCACTTAAGGTCCATGGTAGAAGTGTCAGGTGAGCTGCTGAATCCTGCAAAGTGAGCATCAGTGTTACAACTTGGGTGCATTCATGCTCACAAAGGCAGCAACTCATTGATCCCCCTGCTCTCCCTCATCACTGCATCAGTCTCTCAAAGCAGTAGGGGAGAAATATGTATTTTCAGTGCACAATGAGCAGAGCTATTACTCTGCATGCTGACAACTAATCGATTCCACTACTGTTTTCTTTCGACAGTTGGAGGAGATGCTCGATAAAACGAGAAAGATATACCCGTCATGCAGATCAGGCTGCCAAAGATTTCCTGTAGAATGACATTTGAGAGATAGGAGTTGAAACCAGCATGTGACTAGGATGGGTTTGTGCTGTTTGGGGCATTTTGAAATGGATGTAGGTGAAGAATTGTGTGAAAATGAGGAAAAAAACATCTCGAAAGCAATGCTCTGAGATCATACAGGATCTTCCTCCATAATCAATTTTGTATCTGTTTATCACTTGGTATCAAATTGGATATTAACAGTAATGCTAGAAAAAAACACTGTGCTGTGCTCATAGACTGTATAATGAATGGATGTAGTCTCCATGACATCACCCGTCTGTTTCTGAAATGGACTTTTTAAGCAAATCAGCCTGCGTGGCCATATTGAAAATTGGGTGGGCTTTGTGTGTCGCCACACTAACAGCTATAGGGTGCCCGTCAGTCATGAGAGCTGAGCTGTGCCTCTGGTTGGGCAGACTAAATCTAAATATAAATCAATCTAAATATCTTCTTAACTGCCTGGTTTGAAAAAACAAAATCACTTCCCGCACAGTGTGCGTCGTTAGCGAAATTAGCATTTTGACATTTTTTGTACCAGGCTGTAAACATATTTTTCCTCCAACAACAGCTTTTTTTGGCGTGGTGTGTGTGAGACTTTCGGCACCAGCCTCAAGCAGACACTTGATGAACTGCAGATTTTAGCACTTCAGCATTGTCTCATATTTTTAGACTGGAGGTCGCTGTTTGGCTGTGCTGTAAAGGTAAATGGCTCAAGCAGTCAGGGATCTGGAGGAGTCTTCCACCTGCTACTTGTCAGATAATTCAACTAGTCACCCAGGGCTTACTCAGGCCCCTCTGATTCATACACAGCAGTACATCTGCTTCTGTCATTTTTTTATTTATTTATTTTTCCAACAATCCACTTATCCTAACTTATCGTAGCTGCTTACCTTTTAAGTATATGTGCCCTCGAGAGTAAAATATCTGACTTCACACTAATTTTCACATCTAATCCCACTGATCATTTAGTCTCATTTTCTTCTGTTCAGCTGATTGGGATCCTGTCAAGTCGGTTTTTATCTACTTTCATCTGTCTCTCTGATTTCTCTCTCTCTCTCTCTCTCTCTCTCTCTCTCTCTCACACACACACACACACACACACACACACACACACACACACACACACACACACACACATTTTTCAGTCTTTATTTCCCATAAGGCCACGAATTGAATGCATTTATGCCTCAACCTGGTACACTTCAGGTGTTACTGCCGTCTTTTAACACATCCATTTCTGTTTTCAGTGGTGCACAGCTGCACTAAATTAATTACAAAGCATATGGGGAAACCCCCTCATGTCTCCTCTCTAAAAAGTCTGATGATGGGAAGGAAAGCTTTGCATTTTGAGTTAAACTTATAATTGTAAGCGAGAGAGACAAAAGGAAGGATTTTTTTTATTGCAGGCACGTTCAAGTTTTGTGCAATCCAGCAACCCTTATTAAAAGTTTGGCCAGTATGTTTCAGAGATCCTTATAAAACTTGTCACATCCTCGGTGAATGCTTCGTCTGTTTTAATGAATGGACACAATTGAGGTTTGAGCCGTGTTCTCGAAGGGGAGCTTTCGGTGGCGTTTGTTTGCTTAATTAAATCATGAGAGCCATCTCGAGTGTGACAGGTGAGCAAAACAGACGGTCGAGGGTTTCTTCCCCTAATCCCAAGGAGACACTTGGATCCAGAAGCCTGGCACTAATGATTTCATTAACATGGCTAACAGGGCATCGCTACACCTGTTCACAGGCGTTCCAGCAGATACCTCGGTAACCTTGAGACAACGGTTCGAGGCCCCTGCCAACACTCTTTTTGTTTTATGACTGCTGCCTCAGCTTGTGTGTGTGGTGTTATTAAAAGCTACAGTGTGTGTTTCAATTTTTCTCCAGCACTGATCGCTGCTCCCACATATGTGCTGCTCCGAGTTGGAAAAATCTCCTTGTGTTTCATGCCAAAGTGTCAGTGGTATCACAGGAGGCTACTCTGAGAAGGTGTCAATGTAATGTTTATTTTTTTAAAGAATAACCCTAAAATATTAAATCTTTGTTAAATCTCTTCCCTGCTGAGTCTTGGTGGAACATTCGCACATAACTCTTTTCCATCCAGGTTTCTTGGAAAAGCAAATACAGTGTGAACACTCACTTCACATATTTCAACGAGCTACATCTGACGGTTTCGAGAAAATCACACCTGCGCGGCCCTCTGAGAAGATCTCAAACAAATCATTTGCATAAGAGGTCTGACCCGTGTTGTTTTTTTTAGAACAGTTGAATCTCTGAAATTAACCAGCTGGATTTTCTCTGATATTTCTGTATTTTGCAGCAATGTCTTACATTGCTCTCCTTGGCACGTACTGTCTCTCTTTGGACTATTTTTTTTACACATTATCTGCATGCTTTAATGGTCTGCAACTTGTCAAAAAGCCCTATCTGTCTCCTCTCCCACACATCTGACAGCCTCTCTGGTGCCCCCTCCCTCTCCTGCCTCAGACTGTGATCGATAACCCCTGAGCCCCCGACCCAACTGAGCTGTCTGCACAGGTGGATATCATTAAGGGATGAAAAATTAGCCCTATCATCCAACCTTTGTATAACCCAGGCAGCTTCCCTCTACAAATCCTAATTCACATAGAAAATGAAGTTTAGATATTTGACGGCAGAAACTCTCTTCAGCTTTTTATTTAAGTATTATTATTTTTTCAGAGACTTTGGGCACTTTGGTGAATATTTTTATTGCATGTACTGTCTATATAGGACAATTTTATATACATTTAAAATCATCCTTCTTCACTCAGCACAAAGTCTGAGAATCTGATGAGATACCTATACTGAGAAAGTCTCATCATCCCTTTTAAAAGTATCTTTGTGTCAATTATTCAGCCCATCTCATAAATGATCGTGACCCCCTTTAACATGCAAACCGTAAAATATAGTAATGTGTTAAACTTTTCAGAGCAACAAACCTATAGCTGAAATCAAACTGGGGTCATGACCTTCTGCTCACAGGAGCTCAAGAAATTCCCACATCGACAAAGACAGAAGTGAGAAGATTCAGAAATCTGCAACACTAATAAGAGTGTATCAAAGTTGGGCTCAAATATAGAGACCAGTAGTTTCAGACAGGGGGTGAGAGTTCGTCCTCTTCATTTTCTTCCTGTATTAAGAAACTTTGCTCTCCTCTGCTCTGCTGGGAGCTTTAGACTGGGATGCATAACCCAGACTCTGTGCCCTATTTTGTCCAGGTCCTATTTGCAGAACCTCATTACTCATAAAAAGAGGCTCCACTTCACTTTCAATAAAATTGCAATGACAAGTGATAAGTCCATTTCATACAAACTTCCTTACTATGTCACTGCATTTATTTTAAGCAAAGCATCATTTGATCTTCCATTTTGCTCTTGAGTGGTATATTATGTGGTTGTTGTACATTGTTATAAGTTTATAATACGTTTAAATTATATCTAATATACAGCAGAACATTGTGCTTGTAAAGTATCAATTTCACCAAAATCTAATCTTTCAGCTCTGTACTGTACAGCAACCTTTTTTTTTCCACGGGGTTAGGAGCTCACTGAACATCCTGAGGGAACAGTGGAACTTCCAAGATGATGTTATCAGCTTTGGGTATAAACCAGGACTTGGTATGACTATCATAGTTTTCACAGCAGGCTCACAGAGGGACCCAACTCAGCCTGGAGAGAGGATCAGATCCTGGCTGCTGCGTTTTTGTGAATCCAGCTGTGCCGCGGGAGTAAGGTAAGTCAAACTCTTCAGAACAAGCGCTGTATTCAGGAGTGGCATGGGTCTTGTGCTAGATCCTTGCAGATATGTGTCGATAACAGGATCTCTTTATCTCTCACACACATGCACAGACATACAGTCGCCCGTTTCTCCACACCTACTCCTTCAACGCCCATGTACGCACACATACTATCCTCCTGCAGTCAGCTGAGATCCCGTAACAGAACAAACATTGTCCAGCAGACTGCCTTTAGAGTACAAGGAAGATATGTGCAGCCCCTAGTGAAAGGCCTATTATTTTAATGGGCTCTAGTGTTTTCCCAGACGCTAAGGTTGCTGTAGAATAACGAAGGCTTTAGCAATGAAGATAAGACACAGAAAGTAGATTACAAGGAGAGCTCAGTGTGCGTTTGTATAACCTGTGTACGGACAACTGCGGTCGATGTAAGGGAGATTAACGTGTCTAAATATTTTCCCAGGTCTTTGGAGTGGCCATGTAATGCCCTGTTAAATCATTTTACTGTGTGAGAAAACACTGTGGCTTCCAAAAGGCTGCATAATGCATAGCTGTATTACTGCTTGGCTGCTGCAAGTTTGGTACCATCTGTATCAGAGTTATTGTTTCGTTTATCCTGATTAACTGAGCTTTGTTTGAACACGAATGATCACAGCAGCTGATTCCCCCTTTTTTATAACAATAAACTCCAAATTAGACCACAGAATAAGCCAGAGATTTAGCTTTGACTCCCTGACACTTGGGGAGGCAAGTTATCAGTGATGTCTCGAGTTATCTAGAGCTGCAGGACCCTCCTCAGGCAGCTAACAAAGCCATATATCGAGTAGGGAGGGAGCGAAGGGAGGAACGATAAAGAGAGGTTATAGGGAGGAGTGGTGGGGTTGTCTGCCAAGGTCCAGGTTCACTACCTCTTCTGTTTCACTTGGCCCACTGATGAGAACATCAACATTTTATTTCAAACCATTACAACTATCTCTCTTGCTTTCAACTCATGTTGAAAATATGCAGCTTTGGGGTCAGGGAGGTGCTGTTTCATCATGCACATGAAGTTGGATTTTAACTTTTCTTCCCTGTCATGGCAATAGATCAAAACGCAGCCAGCCCTTAGCTCTACTCTTAGTTTTCTGCTCAAGCAACATCCTCCTATCCTTAAACAGGAACAAAAAACCCCAAATAAACCAAGCCTCAACAGTTGACTACACATTCAAGATAATACTTGTCTCTACCTTGTGAAGTAACTTTTTCATCCAAAATATCCCTTAGTGTTTAAATCGTTACAGCCCTAATGGTGTATAACTTGATGTTAAATTTGACCACTCTGCCTCCTTGCTCCAGTATTCACCTCTAATCACACAACCCCAGAGGAAATCAGGATGAAATTAAGCCGCTAAGCAAAATGCACTTGGATGATTTAGCTAAATAAAAGGAGCTCCTCGTTGGCCAACAGACCTTATTGATTGAAAATGAACATTCCTACAAAAAAAGCCTCATTCAAATCAAGCAACTATTCCCAGCCAAGGGGGCCACCCCTGTGGTGTGTACATTGCAGTTTGTGGGGTCTATATTTAAGGTTGCTCATTTAGAGAACAGTGACCCCTGTCGAGTCGTTCTCTCCCGGTTGGAAAGTAAATCTAGGTGGTGTCTTTCAGGATGCTAATTTATGTGTCCCCACTGGCAGCTTAAGCCCTGCTCCCCTTTGAATCGGCAACACCACCAGCTGGTGTGTCCTCACTCTCCCTGAATGCAACATTGTCTGTGGAGTGGTGAAAAAAGTGTTTTGCGTTTAAAAACCTGTCCCTGATCCTGACAGAATGAGGGCCAAATGGGTCCAGATTAAGTACTGGCCTAATGTGTCTTTAGAAAGTCGAAGACAGTCTCTGTCACAGACAGTGATACACTGGAGGCTTCACTGCTTCAGGCCTTCAGTCCATGGTTACTTACCATTGGGCCATCCAGCTGTAGGCCAGACGCACAGGCACTTTTTTCTATGAGCTTTTATGTGATTATTTTCCTTTTGAGGGTAGATATCATCTCTGTTAATCTGAGAAATACACCCTTGATATGTCTGGTGAGAAATACCTTTTAGATATTCAGGGATCTCTTTTGATGCACAACAGTTCTGCAGGGTTACACCAGAAGTTTCAAGTTATATCACAGTCAGAGGGACATCAGAACAAATATCACTCTATCCTCCAGTCATTAATTGTGAGAGAGGAGGCTCAGCTGTCTTTTATCAGATGTCACACTGTGTGAGGATGCCTTCTTTTTGGCTGACACCACTATCATGTTGACAGACCCTGGTAAACAGTATGTTCATGCCACCATCTGCATCATATGCAGTGACTGTAGAAATGCTGATAAAGGAAGACATAGTCACATATTTAATATACAGTTTCAACAATGTTTCTGAATTGTTTAAATAATTGATTTTGATATTTTTGTCAGAACAAACCACACCAATGACTTGTATGATACAAAAAACAATCAATAATACTATTTAAGTCAATATTCCTGCCTTTTGAAATACCACAAACTACATCTGTGTTTCATTTTTGACTCATAAATCATCACTAGTGTACAAGTTTCCACATGGTGCCTTGCCTTTACATGAATGTGTGCATCTGTCGGACTATAAACCCAATGCCTTGTGACAGCTGGTTGTTGAATATGAATGTGTCAGAGAGGATTATGCTGATGACTTCACAGTCCGACAGTCTGCCTGAGCTTCCCAGTGATGCCTTGCTTCCAGTGAGCTATATATTCAACTTTAGACCAACAGCCTCCTCTCCTATTAAAAGCACAGACAGATAGAGATCTTGCGACGATCTCTTGGATTAGGCATACTCACCAGGAACACTTTGCTTGTTTTATTCAGAGCCAGTCATTTTTGGAATAGCCCCACAGGGAATATTTTAATGCTAAGCTGATTGCTTGAATAAGACCCAAATTAATACAAGGTCAGGTACAGGCGCACCTGAATATGACCAAACCTCCCTCGGGCATTATACACACAAGGTTCAAAAATAGAAATGATAATGAACTAACCAAAAAAAAAAGTTTAATGTGGCTTCAACAGATAGCTCACTAGTTCAGAATTATTGACCTTTTAGCAAAAGATTATTTTTTGAATCCTGTGTGTATTCACACCATTAACACAGCTATTCATTTCAGTTTAGCAGTATCTTTACTCAGTAACACATGCTCTGGCTAAGGGAAGTGCCCAACCATGTGATGGCAGGATTTTACCTCCCTGACACATGGTTGTGAAAAGTACAGATTCACTTTTTTTTGAAGGCCATATGAAGAAAACTTCTTCCAAACAACTAAAGCACGGAGTACAGGAGACAGCTCACATCTGACCGTTACTTAATTCATTGGGTGGGGGGGGGGGGGGGGGGGGGGGTGTCATAACTTTCTGATTATGTTTCTTTCCCTTTCGCTTTGGTGTAGACTGTTTGACACAGAGACAAACATTTGGCATCACTGGCCTCTATGTTTTTGCTTTTTGTACAGGAAACAAAAAATTGTAACCGGTGATGGTACCTTGAATGAGAAACAAACAAGATTAAGTTTATTCTTTCATAAACAGCCAGTTTCTTTAGTTAAGGTGTTTTTTTGGTTAAAGATGTTTGGGCTGATGTGGGGCCTGGTGACCCCACCATTAGCAGAACATGCAGAGCTAAACTGATTCATCACCATGTCTCACTATCAATAACTGAATCAATATACCAAACCTGCATATCATACCCTTCAAGCATATGTGGGCTGAAAACAGCATGGGAGTGAATAGAGCAATGATGAGAAGACACGGTTAAAGGGCAGATATAAAGGTGGTTCCAGCAGGATGTGATCAAACTGACATTACAAGATAACAGCAATGTGGGATTTGAGAAAGCATCAAACACTGAGGGATTGTTTAGATGCTCACGCTACAGTAAGAAGCTACTTACACAGATATCTACATGTCTAAACAGGCTCGACTGTATCTGACTTTGAGCACACTGCACTGTTATTTGTCCTCTGTCTATTCTGCGTATGGTACAGAATACATGATACAGTGTTATTTAACTAAGAGTACAGGGAGGTCATGAATTTCCAGTTTTTCCATTTTCTATTGGTTTGATAACTAAAATTGAACTAAGTCCTTTCTCATCGAAACTGTTCACACCAACTGCTCACGTAACCTCAAAGGAAAGCCAAGTATATCCACACCTTGAGCCTGGGAGCCCTTGATGTTACATATGGATGGACACATGCCATGAGAGGACAGTACAGTAGAGGCAGCAGCATCAGATAAAACAAGAACACAGCGCTTTGAGTATGTGCCAGAGGGCTGGAGCAACAAAGACAACAACCGGCAGCGGGAAGGTAAACACAACAACAAAGGACACCTCATCGTAAAAAACTCACTGTGAGTGAAACAGCAGCCAAGATAAAGAATCTACAGTCATTATCAGGTTGGGTGTGAGCACAGTGTCTGGCAATGAGCTGTGGATGCAAATTGTTTTGCAACAAACCAAATGGAACATGTAACTTAAACATCACTGCATGCAAAATCGTTCACAGTCACCATGTAATACTAACTCTTGGTGTGTGAGATCACTTTCTCATATACTCCCTCTTTTTTAAGCCTTCCAGAAAACAAAAGTTTTTTTTTTAATTATTATTAAAAATAATGTCTTTAACTCAACTAGGATTTATTTCTTACTCCACTGGCCTTTTTCACACAGCACACGGTTCTGACATCTTTTTATTTTATTAATATCTCAAATTAGGCATTTTCTTGACTTGTCGGGTGAATGAGGTGATATTAATTGGCGTGACCTGATTCAGCACAAGCGTTACTGATTGTGTCCAAACGACCTTCAAGTGTGTGGTGAAATCATGACTATTTTACTGCTCACAATAAATAATTCTCATTAAACATGTAATGTTTATAATTCCTGGGTGTACTACCTCCCACAAAAATCCTGGAATAACCAATGGGAGGAGCTTCTATACTAAGACGCTGGATTAACACATCCAGGATCCTTTCTGTTACCTGGGTTTACTTAAAAAGAAATCTGATAAGCAATACTAACCCACTCAGTGAACCCAGGGTTTTCCAGCATTAACCAGTGTGTGCTTACATGAAAATGGTGGTGTTTGCACCATCTGACCAATCACAAACTTTGAGAAATGTGAGAAACCCTGCAGTGCAGCCTATTTTACCATGGAGGAGCGGACAATTATTCCTTAGAAATATAAAGAAATCAATCACATCATTCAGGCCAAAAGCAACACTATTGCCACAGCAAAAGCCAGGATAGAATGCTGGCAAAATATTTCAGACTCTGTTAATGCTTAAATTCATGATATTATACAATATGAATTCATTGGACAACATAAATGGACAGCACTCTGCTCACTTAAATTGACTTTATTACGGCACAGATGTTTGGAGCAGAGTGTGTCCTTTTCCACTGAGTTCCTTTGTGGCTGAGCACCCCCCATGTGAGTGCATTTTGTGTTGGAGTATTAATATTCACCGTGACTGCACGAGTAGTTGCGCATTCCATAAATTCATGTTTCTGCAGTTATGCCATTTGTGATCATTATTATGAACCTCATTATTTCAGATGTGTCCAAAATGTGATGTGTTAAATTTGTAACATATGGCTCCATCAGTTGACAAATGTAGCACAGTGCATCTTTTGTACAGGGTGTCATCAGGGATATCAAAAGGATTTCATCATTCATAAAAACTGTTTATCTCCCCTCACAATCTGTTCAATTCAAACATAAGTTACCACAGTGATTTACCCTGGTAAGAAGTGATCCAGCATCAAAGGACAGAAAATCCAGGGTTAATCCTGAAGTTACCTCGAGACAATCTAGCTTGGTAGCACAGGCCTAAGGAGGCATCATCAAACTAACTTTACAGCTCATGGGCATGGCAGCAAATGTAAACAAAACTGTATCCACAGCCAATTAGGAAATTGAAAAAGAAGGTAAGCTTGTGGTGTTATTTACCTATTATCTATTCCTTGTTTTGTTGCTGCATAATAGAACACCAGCCAGGGCATTTAAATGACAACAATGATAACCCTCAATTTTCATTTATCTTTTGAAGTCTTGTTTGATCACGTGAGCTTGTATGAGATCTTATGTCTGTGAGATTGTTGCCCCAAATGTTAATTTGTGTTCTTAGTGGTTTTATGGAACCACTTTTGTGTTTGGTATAAAGATCGTCATGTTAAGAATCTGTCTTTTTGTGTTTGGTCTTGGTTCAGATCCAGAAGTTGTCACGTGTGTGTGTGTATGTGTCTGGTCTTATCTGCTCCTGTGTCTGAGTCTGATTATGCAAGTATGTGAAACTTCTAATCTTAACATGTCTTGCTTCCGCAACATCATGTTTGATCACACACTGGGGCACCACTTCTTCGCTTTTAAGTTTAAAAGTGCAAAGGGGTTGTGACTGGGGTGTGGGAAGAAGGACTATAACAACAATCATAGGCCAAACTGATGAGGAGAGTATTGGTTGACCTTTGACCTTTCCAATAATTATTCTCATTACTTCATTATATTTCCATGAAAGAATCTTTGTCATCATTAATAGAGTTTGATTTTTTCGAGTTATGGCCAAAATGCATTTTCCAAGGGTTGACCACCAAAATCAAATCTATTGGTATTTCAGCTCTTTGATAAAATCCCCCCATTGTGTTGCTGGTTTTCAAGGTAAGTCAAAATTCAAAGAGGCTTAGTCAGATATTATTCATAACTCATATCCGTTGCCCTGGCCCCAAAAACCCTGAACAAATCATTGGCAACAACTGTGCACCTTGCTATTTTCATCAACAGTCTTATCTTTGAGAATATAAATGCTACCATACACACACTCAAAATAGAGAATACAACCCCTGTTTCTGCCTTATTTCCAAGTAACACAGCTTATCCACAATCACACCCTTGTCTGCTTTGTTTTTTCATTTTGAAACTGTTTGTCTTATCACAGCAGTAATGCTACATAGCGTACTTGCATGTTTCTAAGCTTCAGATCTCTATCAAACAACAGTTTTATCATATCTCACCCTCCCCCTTCCTTTTTCAGGTGCTTTTCTTCATGACCCTCATCAGTTTGTAAATCTCTCATCACCACACAGTACAGTAGCACGTGAAAGAATGACAAAGGGTGTTGGTGAGGGGAGAGTTGGAAGGATAGATGGATGGATGTAAGGCCTCGAGGTCGACCTGAGTGATGATGGCTGTCCACACCTATTGAGGGCAACAGCCGTCATGTTTACAGGAAACCAGTTGGACTTGCTGTTCAGACTTGTTGTTCACAAACACTTCTGGTTGACTGTCTGAAAAGGCCTGATTTCTCACGGTGGCTACTTCTTTAAAAGGTGTCTCATCCTGGTATTTCTGTCCATCTATCATCCACAAGGATCCTGCAAACAAAACAAACATGTCAAACAAAAACATCCCCACAACCCTGTCCTCAGGTACACTCGGTGCCCTCCATGTTTAAACAAAGAACCATTGGAGTAACATGTAAGGTTTGAAAAGATCAGAGCCATTTAAAAAAAAATAAATGCTACATATGTATACCACAATTTGACTTATTTTAAGGTTCACTTGTGGTTCTTTTCAACATCACATGTCAAGTAAAGAACATACAAACAGAGGTGCTCAACCATCTGTATAACAGATGGCATTGTCTGAAAACTGAATCTTTTAAAATCACTTTCTTGTAAGTTCAGTACAAGAAAAAATGTTAGCATCTAAATTAACAGGTCTGATAACTGAAAGTTTTCTTTCCCAGTGCTCTAAAGATCAGAGAGGTCAAACTCATTTTAGTTCAGGTGCCATACACAAAATTCTTTGTATTTGAAATATCCTTGATTCTCTTCTTTAGAATATTTTGGTTCTTTGTACGGCCAATGAATAAAGTGTTCTCTTGTGTAAGAAAATACAAGAAATAGTTCTGGAAGTTTGTGCTTTGTACAGAGTTGGTGGATTTTCAGTTCTTTACTGCGGTTCAAACAGTTTGGAACTCCTCTGGTTCATGAGAAGCCTGAATGGTCAGAAGATTATGCTCTTGGTAATGAGGAAATTAGATCAATCCTGTACTGATGACAACCCACTTCGTCATCTTAAACACGTAAATGCACAAAAGCAGTTTTGGACTAGTCATAGCACTTCTTAGAGTACAGGATAAACAAAGTTCAAAAGAATGAGTCCTTTGGACCCAGAAAGAAAAATTAAAATTTGAAGAAGAATTGGATTAAAATGTTTGCGTTGGTTGTGATGTTGACATGATGTAATTAAATCTGATTGAAGTAGAAATACTTGTCATGTGCGTGTCGTTTCCTGACATTAAGACCGTGACTGCCCTTGCTTGGTGGAGACTGCAGACAGTATAAAACATGCATGTAGTCATCCATTGGTTTCTAAACAGAACTGATGAACACAAGGATGGAAATGTTGGTTCCACATAGCACTGTCCAATCTAGAAATCTTGCAGGTGGTTGGAGTTTAGGCCTTGCTGTCTGGCAAGCAGTTACAACTTGTCAGTAAAATCAGGCACAGCCTGAAATATGCATAACTCTTAAACTTAATACAGTAAAAATTGATGAATTACAATAAAAACACAAAATAGGTAATGAGGTAAAGTGAAATATGACTACATTGTTTATTTCTCAACTCTACACTGACTTTCTTCCCCCTCAGCTCTTGCTGAACTTTCTCCCTGAGCTCATGTTTTCTTATGAACCTCTCAGAGTGACTTTCTTCAGCAAGTAATTTGAAGCAATGATATGCTCTCACTCCAAGAGCATCATCTAATTGTCTTAAATGCTGGATAAAAATGAAAATTATATTGTTGTCTAGTGCAGCTGAGAGTATTTCACTGACTGTTTAGAGGTTAATTTACCTTCATCTGCAAGAAACAATTGCTTTTTTTCAGGAGAGGATTAAAAGATGTTTGATACTCATGATTTGCTGTTTCATTCAAACAGTTGGAGCTCAGCGAGATGTGATTGAAGGGCTTCATTCAAATAAAAGCGTGTCATAATGATGGTGATTATTTTTTAACTCAGCATGCTCACTCGTGGATAGGTACTAACTTCACTGTGTGAAAATTTTTATCTAATGTTTCACGCTGCTGCAGAATGAGTCAGGCCAATGTTTGTGTTTCAGCAGGCCTGCGGCTGTTTCTCTCAGAGGTTTAAAACCAGGGCGAAAGGTGGTGGGTGAAGAACAAAGTCTGAATGTTTCTGAACTAAATTGATGGAAAAAGTCAAAGTAAAAATTCTAGGAAAATTCATTTCATCTGCAGCGACAGCAGTAACAATGCTGGATGTCATTACTACAAGTGCACAGATTTTCAAACCTCTACATGTGAACATGTTGTAGAAATCCTTAAATCCCTCTGTAAACTTCTCCAAAACAGTCCATTCTTAGAATAGCAGGAGAGCTTAACAAGACTTGCTGAAATTATGAGGTCATCACATAAGGATCTCTAAAATGGTTCATGACACTTTGCAGGGGTAGACCTCACACACCAAGGGCACCCTCCGGATGGCCGGCCAGTCAGAAACAGCAGCTAAAACGAAGCGTTTCAGACAGGTTGAAATAAGAGTTTTCTAAAACACCAGTGTGAGAAAAATATGGATTCTTTTTTTGGCTGTACATCATGTAGAGCTACTACACGTTTTACAGGGAGGCAGTACAAAGCCTAAAAAGATAATACCACCTTTAACTTTTTGAACAATGTCACAAGTGTAGACAGTATATCTTCCTAACTGACCAATGAAATACAAGAAGGGGCGGGACTTTAGATAACTTTGACATCAACAATGGTGGAAAAGAAACTTTCCTGTTTTGACTTTTGGAGGGTACACTTTTCAGGTATAGAGCTGCTGCAGCCAGGACACAGCTCATTGTCATTGAATTTTTTTTCTTCTTTGTGAAAAGCTTTGAATAAAAAGCAAATATTGAGCATGGAAAACATTTTAAAATTGAGGTAACAATCACTACCAGGGAAAACTAAAGTGCCTGAAAACACTTTTGTAGCCTCACAACAGTAGATGCTGGTGAAAAAGGCTCTGAAATTAATGGACACAGTCTCAGTGTAACTAGAAACACAGGCAATTTAATGCTGGACTGAGTTGGATAAATTCTGATAATAAAAAATATATACGCACTTTAAACAGTAAAACATCTTTTATAGCTTAGGAACAGAACTTTTCTGTTTTATGAAACAAATGTAGTTACCTTAAATTTCACTTTGAAATAAACTGAATGACAATAATTTAGCTGAGCATCTGAACAACTAAATCA
This sequence comes from Labroides dimidiatus, assembly GCA_030710495.1. NCBI lineage: Eukaryota > Metazoa > Chordata > Actinopteri > Labriformes > Labridae > Labroides > Labroides dimidiatus. The sequence goes on from CM061146.1 coordinate 13,255,191, forward strand.
ACTTCAGCATCAAATTATCGTTATCAAAATAACGGCCAAAGGTACTGAAAGTTGTTTAAAACCTGAGATGTCCTTCGTGGTCCATCTTTCTGTCTGATATAAACTGTTCCTATCACAAAAAAAGTGACAGCTAAAGAGTAGGAGAAATAAGGAGAGGGAGAGTATAAGATAGAGAGAATAAAACATCGTCTCTTGTATCGCCTTAAGCAATACATCTCCCCAGAGAAGAGGCGCTGACAACAAGAAGATAGAAAGAGAGAGACAGAACAGTAGACGAGGAGAGAGGAAGGAGTGAGAAAGGCAGTCACCTGCTACAGGCGCGAGAGGTATGGAGATGAGAGCACAGAATACTCAGACATTTCACATCACTCACAACAGTCATCTTCACATAAGTGCAAAATCACCAGCTTCAGCTGCATACAGAATGAGAGGAGTTACACTTCGCACCAGGCAGGTCACTCATGGTTATTCATAGAGGGGCCTCAGAGGGGGAAATTAATGCAAACTTACAGAGTTTAGCAGCAGAGGAAATGTTGCATTAACATCTGTTAGAAACAGCTGCCTTTAGATTTGAGGTTACAGAGAAATGTAGTTAGTTTGGGTGGTGAATAAGCCAACTTTGTTGGATTGGTATTTTCTGTTCAAATGGGCTAATTGAATGTCATTAACAGTCACAAAGTTTGGGAAAAAAAATTAAAGAGCATCTGTTTTACTTGCTGAAATTTTCGGGGTTTTTTCGTCTGATGTTATCATTATTTTTTATTCTCAGTGTAGTTCCAGGATCTTGTGTTGCCATCAGTATATACAAGAGTTGGATCACACTTGTTCCTGGTATGCATGTATAGATATCTGATTATTGTGTTAAGTCCTACATGTAACACCTTACACTGATGAACGTTATTATTAGCTGTGTTTGCTTTCTCATTTGAAATGAGATAAACAAGTTTAAAAATTCAGTTTGAAATAAAACTGAAAGTCAGTGCATCCAAAGAGTTGGTAGAACGTCATTGCATGAAAGAACCAAAGGTCACAGAGAGTCCACTGTGAACTTTTTAGAACAAAACACTGTTGTATACATTCTAACATAGGGTTTAGGTGTATACAATTTTTCCAATGTTATTTTATTAAACTGTATATTTTACAACCATTATTGACCACAAGCAAAATAATTTCCCACAACTGTATCTTATATAGTTTTGTATGAATAAATGAATGAAAGCTTTATATCATACATGTACAAGTAACACAAGAAAGTAAATAAAAAAACAACAACAACAACACCAACAAAACCAATGAGAATAGTCCAAAACAAGAATAATATTACGAACCCAACATGTTAAAAAAGGAGTGGGATGAAGCATTAGCATATTTAACCCTTCCCCGTTTCTATGTAAAGAATTTATACTGGAGTGGCAATAAACATTTTAGTTGTTTATATCACTGTAACAGTACACTCAATGCTGATTGTAAGCATAAATAATTCGTAAATAAACCAAACTGACAGCTTCTGCTGTCTGTTAGCGCTGTGGTAGCATTTTCAACAACTTGATGAAATCCTGGTTACATGATACAACAGTCATCCCTATGTAGCTAGCCAACTTGCATTGAGTTTTCCTGAATGTAACCTGTTGTGTTCATCCATGTAGTTCACCTGGACAAATTTCTAGAAGTCTTTGAGAGTTTTGTGTATATTTTATTAAGGCTTAATCCAATGTTGCTTGGTAACCAAACCTTATCATGCTTGTCAAAAAAGCGAATTTGTCCTTTAAATCTCTCACTGGATTGTATCATTTTTAGTAGCTCTCCCTCGCCTGCTGTTTCAGCTGTCTAATACCTCTAACCAGCTCTTTAGTTGTCATCTATATTTATGACGAATTTGAAAAGGCTTCGCTGCACAGCTTTGCTCTTAAATGTGTCATTATGGAGCTTTGAGAGAGCAACAGCATGTGAGGAATGTAAGCAGCTGACTTGGTTTTCTGCACACGTTGTGAGTGACACTCGCAGATTGACACTGACTGACTGACTGCCCCTCAGGGAGACTAGCAAAGGTTGTGAACCTCTGAGTGTCAGTGTGACTGTGTCTGTCTGAGCATGAGTTTCATGGTGACATAACCACAGATGTGCGTGAGATTGAAAAGCATTCTTGTCCATCAAGGCGGTTGGCTCTATGTATTCCTAAAACCCTGTCACAGCTAGTGGTTCAAGGGTATTTGGTTTGCAAATTTTGTCTACATAGTCTTGGCTTCTCTGACTTCATATTTAAGAGGAAAGTTTTCAGCCCTTAATGATACTTACCAGGAAGGATAACATAACAGCTTAGGGACAGTCAGGTTGTCAATTTAATTAATTTCTATTTATCCATTTGAAGCTTTTTTATTTGCTAAAAACAAGATTAAATGTCTTGCATATAATGCAGTCTATTCATCCAAACCATCATGTGTTTGGTATTATAGTAGGGCATTTCCCTGAGTACATCTCATAATCCCATTTTAATTTCACTGAGTTGTGCAGGATCCAGCTCGGCTGCTTTTTGTGTCTCAACAGACATGTAACAACACCTCAGATTTCGGAGAGGCGCACATGTTTCTGTTGTGGTTTGTGTTGTGATTAAAAAATTACAGCACCTTGACATGTTTTTCCACATAATCACCTCAGCCAGGAAGTTCGGCTTTGCAGCCAAGCCTTTAAGGTAACTATGCACCCACACGCAGAGACATAAACAGACCTTGATCACTGCAGACGTTGATACAAACAGACCTGAGAGAATAAGGCCATGCAGACACACTTCAGAGGCAGAGACATTCCATTCAGTTCATCAATTCAGAGAACAAGAGAAGAGTGCATTCATCTGTTAACTTCACAGCACAGGACTATGGATGAAATATGCAGAATATTTAATAGTCAGATACACTTTCTCTTTGTGGGAGATTTGGACATTTATAGAAAGTGGTTATGCAGATACAGTTACTGCTAAAGTCTTCTGATTAAGAAGCAAAAGTACTCTGCAGAGATAATCAAATCTCCTTTAAGATACACAGCATGATGTACTGAAATCTTATATATGAAGCAAAACTAAAAGCTGAAAGTTGGTGTATCAGTTGAATGTTGAAATGGAAACGAGCAGTGTCACCATCTCACAGTCTTGCAAAGTCAGTTGATACATGTGAGATCTGTCAAGCAGCCAATGGTAGCACTGCAGAGCACAACCATAGACTGTATTTAGAATGGACAGTGTGGCTCCGCCTTTTAACACTGTGCAATTCTGACGCTAAAATACCCCCAGAGGTGCAGCCAGAGTCTGCGCAGTGGAAAATCTGAGTGGAGCCAGATGACAAACAAATGTTTATTTTTTCTCTGACAACCTTCAAACTAAAAACATCAAAAATGTGCCGTGGGAAGGCCAACCAGTTTTGTCCACTGGATGTACATGACATGGTTCCTCTCTTATTCCTAGTGTTTCAGTTGTTTCCCCTTCTCTCTGTGTGTGTAGGTTTTCCTCCTGTTCTGTCTGTGTCTGTCAGGGTGTGGCTGTCCTTCCCTCCCCAGTTGCCGATCCACTCCACACCTGAGACTCATCCACTGATCAAGCTCCTGCGGTAAGTATGACCTGTCTCCACAACCACTCTTCTTCAGTGTTCAGTGCTTCAGCACTTAACTGGGGTCAAGAGAATGTCATGAGAGAATGTTGGATTTTTGTGCTCAAACTTGTTGCTAACTCTCAGTTTTCATTCTGTGTATCGGGATCTCATCTCAACCCTGGATTCCTGTTTGTGCTGACTCAGCCCACCATAACCTCACACTCCAGATCACATCTCTGTTCTTTTTTTCTAAGTCTCCGTCTTATTTTTGGGTCCATGAACTACCAAACCTGACAGTACACACAAAATAATGTCCAAATTTTGAAAGAATGACATAAAATTAAAAACTAAAAAGACTTCGTCTTAACTCTGTAAACTTAACTTCAAACCAGTGCTTTAATATTTTCTGCAGTGGCTTGTAACCTTGCAAGGTCGTCTTGCACACACACACATTTCCACGATAATACACACACAGTCATGCATGGACACACACACCTTGCCCAGAGCCAGTGCAGTCCAATTATAGGAGGAACCCAAAGTCCTGCTACATCGAAATGAGGAGGAGAGGATTAAGACCCGCGAAGGAAGGAGGGCAAGCAAGTTTCTGACAGGCCCTTCAAGCATCATCCTGCACCGTCTGCCTGGGCATGTACTGGTGCAACCTGTTTGTGTGTATTTATATATATGTGTGTGTGTGTGTGTGTAAGCTTAATCATGAACTCCACGTGTCATAATCTGCTTCCTGTATTCTCTGCTGCCAAACCCACATGTGTTTGGATTTTCTGGGTCACAAAGGTTCAGGGAAGTTGCAGCAAGAGGGAACCTGTGAATATGTCGGCCATTGTCGCTCGAATGGCTGCCAAACATTGAGCCTTGTCGATGAATGATATGAGAAAGGACTGATTCGGATTTAGCTTTGTTGCCATTAATTGAGTTCCATTTAAAGAATGCACATTTAGATGACAATATTTGTTTTAAAATGTATCCAGATTGATTTATGGTGTCTGAAGTAATCCGGATTGAAAATTGTCTCCACGCCCAGATGTCTGAGTTCAACCAAACCAATTTCTTAGAGAGCAAACCACATTATGTTTCCTGCATTTTAAACATGCCCATGTGCAAACATGAGGTACAGAGGCTATTCCTCTCCCACCCCTTTCCTCAGTCACACACTCGCTCACACACACAAACAGGTACGCACACATGCACTCACAATCACGCACGCCACCGTTTATTAATGTATTTTTCCCACAAGCTGTGCCTGGAACAGATGGCCAGTTTCATGGGCATGTTTGTGAACTCATGGGTTGGGTCAATCAAACCGTTTTATGGGGGGAAAACAGAAGGGAGAGATGGAGGGACAAAACAGAGGGAGAGGGAGGTAGCGTAAAAAGGTACAGGACTAAACACAACCAGACTGTTTGCTATGCTCACCCAGCTTTAAAGAATCTAAACAAAAATTTTCTATTCTGAATCCACAAAAACTCTTCTAACTGCAGGGTTAGATTTACATTTTCCTGTGCAGAAATGTGTTCTATTTTCTGCTCAATCAAACTCGTTCAGCCTTGAACAGCCTCAGCACGTCCCACACTCAATAAGTAACAGCACCACAAAGTGTTGCGTTAGCAGTTTAGCTACATCTCTTAGTTGCTTGGTGGTAGTATCACTGTTTCGAAATCAAAAAGCTCTATCTGTTTTTTGTTCAACTAAGCAAGAGGCAAAGAGGTGGAGTCAGGGCTGGCCTTCAGTCTCACTAGCAGAAAAAAAGCCTCTCCACAATTATGCCTGGTTTAGCTAACCTGGTTACTTTAAAAACAAACAATTTGAACAGCTGTTTAACCTGTATGGTGCATAAAGAAAAGGGTTGTTCGCTTGCTCCAAAACTTTTCAATACCTGGCTGTAAACATGTTATTTTTGCTGTAATTATTTCATGGGCCCCCCTAAGCCTTATTTCTTCATTCAGAGAGTAAAAAGCAGGAAACAGGGTCAAAGTGGTGAGTGAAATCTAGGAAAGAGGCTTCAGGTTGGATTCAAACCTAACCGCTAGTCAATGCTAACACTCCTGGAACTGCAGTTTTTAACAGCTCCATATTAGTTTCTTTTTTGTAATCCAGGGTTGCCACCTAAGTGGAGCTCAGCTCATTCTAGTTTACTGTTACCAAACACTACGTTCAGAATAATCAGATCATCTTTGAATGAATGAATGAATGAATGAATGAATGAATGAATGAATGCTTTATTTCAAACATGTGCAAGTATTACAAGAAAGTAAAATTAAAAAAAAAAAAAAGAAAGAAACAAGGTTAATAATCTTCACTGAATGAGTTTAATTGAAAGTTACTGAAAGGTCAGATATTTGATGCAAAAAGGATACTGTCAAAGCATGGTTTACAGCAGCTGCTAAGTAAAAAGAAAATCCAGAAATTCATAGGTAGATGTTGAGCATGAGGAGGGCTCCAACAATGTGTTATTAAGTCAGACTCTTGAAGAGATTACTGAGTGAAAAAGTCTTGCTTGTCTTAAGATTTTAGAATTACTCATGAAGCAAAACTTAATGTCAAAGTCTCCAAAGACAAGTATTTTGTTTTATTGTTATTCTTAATTTATCACTGTTTGTAATTCTTTCCTCATTTCTGGATGCATGTGGGATATCCATTTACCACCAAATGTCGAAAACAGTGTTGCTAATTAAGCTTTTAGAATTTAAACGAAAAGAGCACAGGAAGAAGACTTTTGTGTCGAGGTTTGTACAGTTTTACTCTAGCAGTCAAACAGACCATTTAGATCAGAGTTAAACCTCAGGCGAGGATTCAGCTGCGTACTCCAACATGAGGGTCGACTTGCTGTACCACAGGTAATGACAGCCTGGAGTAGTTCTCCTTCTTTAATGAGAGTTCACCTTAAATTTGGCCTCTCTGATCTCAGAGACAATCTCTTGTTAGAGCTAACCCTGCACATTTTACACAGCATGAGCTTTCCTGTTCCTTTTATGTGTTTCAAAGCAGAAAGAAGCAGTAGTCTTTTTTTTCCTGGTAAGAAATAGGGGCAAAAGACCTTATTCAAAACTAAAGGGCTAATAAATTAGTTTCTTTCTGATCATGCCACTATACCTGGTGTTGATATATCAGCAGTGATTGCACTGTAATGAATAACAAACAAACTCCCCATTTCACCCAGTCCATGATCGTCTTATGCAGTGGTTTTCAAAGTGGGGGGCCTAGGGGAGCCTCAGAAAATTGGAGTGAAGGGGAAAAAAATAGAATCAAATTATTTCTATTTTTCTATTCTATTATTCTTTTTTTATAACCATTTGTCCTGAACGTACAACATGTAAACTGCAGCAATTATCAGCTTCTCAAGTTTCCGACTGTACTTAACCACACCTCGTATCACAGTTCCAACTTGGGCGTGAAAATGTCATCATCTGTGTCGACTGGCGGTTTGCACCTGTTATCAAGCTGCTAGCTAGCACAAAATCAAAAGATTTTTGACAGGACAAAGACTGGAGGAGTAGTCCAACAGCCCTGCTGTGGAGGATTCTGCTGCAAAAAAAAATCTAAGAACTAAAATTTGAAAATATGAGGCAGCATACATTAAGTATGGCTTTACAGCCATACAGAAAAATGGCCCTGATTGCCCAAAATGCATCCTATGTCTGGTGACCCTCACAAGCAAAACTCCAGCGTCACTTGATACAAAAACACCCGGCAGAGGCTGAAAAAACAGTAGACTTCTTTGGACATAAAGAAGAGCATTTTGTCAGGCAATCTGCTGCATTCATACAGCAGGCTACCTTGCTCGACCAGGCCCTGGGAGCATCATTTGAAGCCTCATACCACACACCAAAAAAAAGAAAAAATCTGTTGGTTTCCAGAGAGGGTCCCCAGCCAGAAGCTAATACTATTTGGAGGGCCTTGGCATGGTAAAGTTTGGGAACCACTGGTCTAAAGTTTGTCACTCATGATGATAACATTTGCATTAGTGTTTTTCGTAAAGATATAACTGCCTTGGTATAAATTACAGTTTCATTTTATTTTAAAACAAACAGAAAAAAGAAAATAGAAAAACACGTTTCCTATATCACAGCGTGTGTTTGTATGAAAACTGAAAACATACAGTCTCACAAGGAAAAACAGCATTAATTACCCTCAAGTCAGTTTGGGATAATTGTGCTTACTTAATGAGTTAGTCAACCAATTAGAGGGATCAAGATTTTGTTATTGAAATTGTTCAACAAGGGAAAAATGTGGCTGCTGTGCAGAATGTGAATTTGAAAGTTGTAAATGTTCTATTATTAAATATGCTAGCCAAAGTAATGTGAAAAAATAAAAACAAAAAGGTTCACTGCATCTCATAAACTTAAGTCCTTGCAAGATAAAACAAAGAGAATACTGTAATAGTTACTGGTTTAGAAATAATAGTGAACTTTGTACACAGTGTTCTACCTTTCTCATAAACATAATGCTTATCTGAGGGGGAAAAAAGCTGTTATTACAACTGTACAAGCACCCAACAACCCACTCATACTGTCAGTATTCATACAGTGAGTGGAGCTGAACATGCAACTTAAGTACAACAAGTTTACCCCTGACAGTTCCAGCACTCGCGAGCTGCCATAAGGCTTGGATAACATTATTCTCCCAACTGCTTCAGCAGAGTTTAGTGAATTGTAGTGTTTGGCTGTGTGCTGCTACTGTCAGAACCTACTTGGGTGTGTTTGTGTGCGTTATTATGGGCTTTCTAACAGTTTGTATCTCCCAAGGTTGAGCCTCTGGGAAAAAAGTGGGAGAAGACAATCCCTCTGAGACTGCCAAGCCCACAAACACTTGGCAGTGCTACAACTGTCTTGTTCCGAGGAATGGACTCTGGTAGTGCATCTGCAAGGGGAGAAAGATGGCAGCTTTGCAACTTTGTGAGATTTAGCATAAAAACATTGAAAGAAAGGAAGGAAGGATTGACCTATTATAGCAACGACAGGTCGCAGTGATGAACACAGATTGAATTCTATGGAAAAACAAAGGCTGGGGAGGTGGAAAAATGGCCTTGAGGTTTTATGATCCTGAAGGGCCAAATTTGCTAAATGGAAGTTCTTGCAGCAGTACACGGTGTCTGTAAAATTGCTTCCCTTGAGACGTGATGCCTGTAAATGTCACTGTCCTCGCAGGGCTCACATCTTCACACAACAGGAAGGACCTCGGGGTCAGACCTCAGTGGAGATGACCTGTCCGTGTCCTCGCTCAGCTTGCTTACGCATGCCTTTGTCCTCTTTCTCTATCTCATATTCCTTTCCATCTGAAACACCTTGCTTCTTCCTCTTCTGTCTCTCCCCGAATGCCTCACTTTTCTGCACTCTTCTCTTTTCTACTTTCTTCCCACTCTGCCCTTCTTTGTTCTTGTTACCATGGCTACTGCCTTCCCTGAAAGAGGTGGGGAGGCAGGAGGACTGATGGCAGAGACAGGGGCCTACGTTACTCCTGCCATTCATCACTGTCCTTCCCTCTCCCCTCTTAAATCTTTATCTCTTTCAAGCCTTCAATTAACCGCTGCCAAGGGAAAGTCATGCTGAAACGGTGCCAGATATGTGCCGTCTTGCAGTTTTGTGAGTTCTGTTATTGTTTACACTGAATCAAAGACAAAGAAAAGAATGAGAGACTCTAAAAAAAGTTCCTGGTGTTTCCTCGTGGTGTCACTTCAAGACTTTCCAGTGTCAGAGAGCTTTAGGGTATTACTTTGTACCCTAATTGGGTCCAAACCTCTGTTTTCATCACATAACAAGCAAGGTAACACCAGGTGATCGTAGTGGGCTGAAGAAGGTATGTGTGACTGTGAGGAAATAAGCCATGGAAAGAAGTCCAGAGAACAAAGCTCATGAGATGCATGGAAGAGTAAGACAGGGGAGCAGCAAAGGCGGAACAAGAAAGGGGAAAGGGATGTGCAAGTCTGTGATGCAGATCAAAGTCTAGGTGATACCGAGGGAGGGAGGAAAGGGAAGGGAAGGAGGGAATGCATACACGGGGTGAGGCCAGTAAAAAGAAAAGGGCAGTGATCAAAGAAGAGATGAAGTGATGGAGGAGGAAAGGATATGGAAGGGAAGAGACAGAGGTATAGTTAGAGCCACAAGGCCTGTGTGTGCATAGCAGCTTTATTGTTCTGTGCCCTATCGTTACGGGAATGTTTTTCTTTTATGATCTCTTCCCTCTTTTTGCTGGGCAGATGCATGCACACACCCACACAAACTGTCACCACCTTTCATGCCAGCTTCGCAACTGCCAGGCAGGGGGAAGCACCACGGCCATAAAAGATGTGGTCACACTGCGCCTCACAGCTCTGCCTTGTTATCCTCGCCACATTCAAAAAATGTCAACTGATGTTGCAGGTGCCGCACTGCCTTCCTGCATTACCTCATTTGCTTGGCCTCCCCAGCTAATGAACACACGCCAGTGGAGGCCGAAGCAAAAGAACAGCAGGAAAGTTAAATACATGTGGCTCCAGCACAGCAGCAGAGGAAGTTATTTACATAATGCCTCCCTGATTACAAATCTCCCCAGCTTACTTGTACTTTTATGTGTGAGTCTTGTGGGTGAGGTGAGAAAGAAAGAAAAGTGTAACACGAGCAAGATAGTGATTTCCTGTGTAGTGTTATGATGGGCTAATGAGATATTAATTTGCAACCTTGACTTTCATGGCCTTGGGATGCAAAGATCAAAGGGAGAGGATTTGTTTTCCTGACACAGGGGGTGTGGAACAAATTTTATTTCCTTCCATTTTTGGTTACACTAATTTTTATAAATTCAGTGTTTTTTTATTGTGCAAATTTGTATGCAGATCAGAGGTGCTGGATTGGCTGGGTTGGAGCAGGAAAGAGCACAACATGCTTGCATTTAATTCTTACATTAAAAAGTTAATGTACAGAGCTCCATCAGGACTAGTTATGGTCAGATATGAGTCGTGTATAAGAAGTGATGCCTTTAACCTTTGATTTCCTTCAACTCTGTCTCTTTGCTTCCACAAATAAATCTACTTGAGGTACCGTGTCAAAAGACTGACCTTGTTTAAGCCCGCAGAGATATTTCCTGCCCTTACTGGCTAAAGAGACAGCTACTTCTAATGCAGGAGATAGAACTGCTTATCCAAACAGAAACACACCTCTTACTGTCTTTGTACTTTTTCCTCCCCAGCATCAGAATGTGCAACATTGCCTGGAGGCAGACATGTCTGTCAAAGCTCTGCATTCAATAAACATATATTCCTTACATTAAGCTTACATGTTCACAGTTGACTTGAATTCATGTAGTTCCTCCGGAATTTGTAATGCTAGCATTTCCCTGTGGATGAGTGTGTGACTTTTATCTAAATGTGTGCAAGTGTAAGTTAGATGTTGTTTGCATATCTTAATAACTTGCAGTGACAGCTACTATAAACACCACCAATTGATAATTACAAATAAATATTAATATAAACAGCAAAGAAGCATTAGTGCCACTCAATACTGCAATAAACTCAGCAAAAATTGATTCCAGGATTTTTAAAAAATAATCCAAACTTCAATTTGACTTTCATTAACTTGGCAATTAACAAGTAAGTGACCTCCTGTGCATGCTATTTTGCATGTTGAAAACAGCCCACTTGTTATGCAGGGTCCTATTTCTTTCGACAGTCATAAATGTCAGCGTGCGTGTCTACTTTTGTTTTATTTGTTTGAACTGACCCTTTAACCATGACTTGACCATGTGATGACATTCACAGAACACACAGTGCTTAAGTAGGTTTCTTAGGTAACCAAGTTAAGAGGGGGATTCCCATTGGATATAAATAGAGAAAGGGTTCAATTGACAGAGTTATTCATAACCATGTATATGTCATGTGAAACTGTCCAACTCCTTATACCCAGATCCAACCTGACTCACTTTGTATTTGTCTTTGGGCGGTCAAAATATATTCCCCCAGACGACACTTCTATCAGGCAGCTGAACACCTTGTCACGTTTGCAGACAGGCAAGAGAGAACATAACTCACAAAGAGCACAGGGGGCTCAGCCTTGGCCCAGAGGTTAGATGGCCCCAAAGTTGCTGAGCTTCTCTTTACACTCCTTATGAATGATGCATGGCTGGCTGGAGTTTGGCATGGCATAGGGAGAGTTAGGGGGTGAGAGACAGCAGCCACAGAAGCAAATCAGCATTGATCAAGGGCGCTACAATTACACTGAGCTCAGCTTGTTCCTTCCAGTGGGTGCCCCCAGGAGTGGTGGAAAAAGATTTACCTAGATGGAAAGGTCTTGTAGTGTGTATATTTGTGTATATGTGTGCAAATGTGTGTGTCGAGCAGCAGGAGGATCCTGTAACTGTAATGTTGGAATATTTTAGAGTTCACAGTGTACAGAACATGGTTCATATCTTTCTAACCCAAGAAAAAATTCCATAGAGGCAGAAGGGAAATATCTTTCTTGAGGGGTGCCCCAAGGCTCAATGCAAGGTCATTGTTACTTTGTTGGCCAACACAAACAAATCAGTTTTATCAGTTCCCACTTTACTCAGACAATACCTATTACTTAAATAATATAACTTTATTAATATATCAGACCTGCCAAATGTTAAGTAGACTGGTATGTGCATGACATTCACAACTGGATGATAAAAAATAGCTCATCAATAGCACTTTTTATTCCTGAAAATATTTACTTAGCACACTTTTTTTAGTTCAACAGTAGAAACATGCTTTTGGAATGCCTAAAAATGGATTGTGAGTAGGTGACATGGATGAAGTAGGATAAGGGTGGCTTGGTGAGAGAGGGAGAGAGTGAGGTGTGAGATAAAAGGGAAGGATGGGAGGAATGCAAGAGGAAAGAGGAAAGGTGATACGGTGGGCCGGGGAGTCGACAGATTGATGGATGGCTTGGCTGCAGATGGATACTGAGCAGAAACAGAGCTTCAAAAACACACTTTAGCAACCACACATACACATGCACACACTCACTAAAGATACCATTTGAAAAAAGAAACAAATTGGAGCAAACGTAAAAACAATCACAATGACTTGTAAACAGTCAGACACTTTAATCCAAAAGTGGCATTCAGGTGCAGACAGTTAACCCATTACACTCCATTTATCTTCGTCTCTAACACGCATGCATATTATTAATATGTGTTATGCAGCTGGGGGTAGAGCGCTGACTAATAACTGTAAACAAGTATCACCATGGGGCCCATCACGCAGCCCAGTAATGGTTATTACCATCATCGCTCTTCCTGTGATTATCTCAGCCTGTCGTTAGAAAAGAGTTCCCAGCCAAATTTACCAATGGCATTGTAGATAGACCCCTCTCCATTTCCATCATTTCCATCGGGCGCAACATCTGTTTGCAAGGTGTCACCACTATGGAGCTGCATTTAAGGTTTCAAGCTGATCCTCTGTCGCAGACACAAAATATAATGCTCTGCTGAGTTCTCTGTAACAAGCAGCAACTTACTCTACGAGACTGGAATGCGCCCATCTGTTGATGTGATGAAGTGCAACACGGTGGCAACTGTGCAAGCTGAGTGTACAATAGCCACATGGGGAGCAAAGGCTTGTGGGTTGAGAATGCTAACAAAACACTGAACGACTGGGAAACCCAGCATGTAGCTTGTATCTTGAGACGCACTGCAGGTTTAGTAGGACTCCTTGTGAGTGTTATATTTTTTATACAATATGAAAACACCTTTTTTTGAGGTCTTCAAAGAAGGTGTCAGTGGCTTTTCACTTTGTACTCTTTCAAACTTGGAAAGCTGTAGGTCAGAGGGAGGAGGAAAACATGATTTATCTTTTTCCTCTCTCCCTTTTTTCCTTCTAATATGCCATTGGGGCAATCAAACACATTCTATCAGTGCTTCCTTTCACTTCATTTCGCCCTTGGACTTGGAACATGCACTTGATTCCATTTATTACTCAGTGCAGTATCGCCTCTGCAAAACCTCACCAGATCAATACTCTTACTGTTTGATGATGAGCTAAGTGAGAGATGATTGAATGCACAATTATATTGGCAAGTGATCGGGTTTCTTACCATGTGTATTAGGTTGTAAGCTATGTTGATAATTTCACATTGCATCATTATAACCCTGCTATACAAACCAAACAGAGAAGGTTGAGGAATGCCGGCTATTTGCTGTGATTTTATGCAGCATCTGTTAATAAAGTGCCTGTTTTGTGTTTTGTTTTCTCTGAAGCACTTTAGGCTCCATGTTTGTTTAAAAAAATGCTTCTTTAAAATTAGGTTGAGTTAAGTTAGAGTACGCTGTCATAATGACATTCGATCATTTGAGTCAATCATTGTTAATGTAATCTGAGGTACTTGAGAAATGTTGATAAAAACACATATGATTTAAACACCATATTTCACAGGAAACTGGGATAAGACCAAATTCAAACTTGCATTGTTTTATGAAAAATAAAAAAGCCGGCTAAACATTTCAAATCAGCAAGAAGAGTCAATAAAACCCTTAAAAGTTGTATGTTTTCTTTTCTGTTTTTTTTTTATTTTTTTTATTTTTTTTTTTTAATTTATTTATTTTTTTTTTTCAAAAAAGGAATATGTCTCCTAACCTGTTACCCTTTACAGCCTGCCCCATCAAAATTGGAGAGAAAATTCAAAGTTTTTGGCACTAAGATATTTATTAGCCCCTTTAACAAAATCCACAAAAATAATGCTATATCATTTTGTTTATGACTTTTTTGTTTATGCAGGATATACTAACTCTTTTTAAAATGAGTAACAATTAAGATGTTATTCTTTCCTCACCTTCTTAATGCAAAGTATATGAATAATTTCCTGAGAGCAGCCATTTTGAAAAGGTTCGAAATATGACCTCATCTCGGTGCAGTGGATTGATTTTTTTTTTTTTTATTTTTATTTTACATTTTTTGAACAAGTTTTTAATAAAAAAATAATTATCATGTTGATGAGCTAGAGGTCTTTGAAAGTATTAAATGTGGTATTTTTGGCAGTAAATGGCTCACTTATTTGCAACAGGTTAGTATCATGACTGTGTACGTAAAGGGGCGTAGAAGAGGCTGAGTTCTGCTGAGGCTGAGATTAGAAAAAGTTCTTCTTCAGTGTAAGATTGCAAAAGAATTGGGGGATTTTATCATTTACAGCACATAGCATCAGTTTAAGAGTCAGATATTCTGGAAAAATCTTTCTACATAAGAAATAAGGTTATAAAAACATGGCTATCTTTAGAGCCTTAGATTGTAAAGCATTGAAAACAGATTCACAGCATGAGCTCAGAATCCATTCTGAAACTATTCTCTGTGAACACAGTTCATCACTGCAGATTACCATGCAAAAAGCAAAATCAAAACCATGTTGGAACGTGAACATGATGAGACTTCACTGTGATCAAAATAAGTACAAAAACTGCCCTGTGGTCAAAATAACAATCTTTTTGGGTTTTTTTATAAATTGATGGTGCCGCATCATCCACTCTAAAGTGAAGAGGAACTGCCTGTCATGTTATCAACTTACACTTCTAAAGCTAGCCCTGTGATGGTATGGGGATAAATAAGTGTGTATATTGTCATAAAGACAAGAGTAAAAGAGACAATACAATATGCATTTTTGAACTATGAGCAGTCAATACAAAGCCTGAAGATATCCTCCTGGTCTGGTTTAAAACAAGATGAACCTTTAATGCCCCCCCCACCCTCTTTTTTTTTTTTTTTTTTTTTTTTTTTTTTTTTTTTTTTTTTTTTTCTTATTTTGAGCATCTTCTCAATTGCAGTCTTGGACCTTGTTTTCCTGCTTAACAAAATGAATGGCCCTTTGGTCATGGAGGCTCTGGATAATGAACTCATTCACTGTAAATTAATTAGCAAACATAACAGCAGACAGTTAGAGGGAATTATGGAAATTGCGGCATGCATACATAATAGCCTTTCTATAGTATGCTAATGCTGTATATATAATTGTGAGGTTTAAAGTGGTTCAAAGAGACAAACCCTTAAAGAAAATTTGGGCCTTTGAATAACTGATACACATTTGTTTTATTTCTGAGGAGAATAATGTGCTTCTGCAGGGATGTCAGGGTCAGCCACAGAGTTATAACTGGCTGGGAGGTTTTCTTACAGACATACATCTTAGAAGAGCTGAAACATGGCAAAGTTTGGGCTGTTATACTGCTTCCGTGCCCCCGCTTCCTCTAAAATAGTTAGTAGAGAACGAGAGATGAAATAAGAGAGCTCATGAAAATACAACAACGGCTATAAACTAGACATGATCCCAAACAATATAAACCCACACTAATAACTCCTACTCGCTGGACCACACTGCAGTTCTCTGCCACTGCATCCTGAGCATTAAAATGAGGGTTATCTTTATTTTCCTGGACACCTTTCATGGTTTGCTTTTCCGCAGGAATAGTGGACAGAGGACTGCACACAGTTTGTTATGCTTTAAGATTTTAACTCCCACACACGAAGAAGGCAAGGACATGTTTAATAATGAATAACCATTGCTTTGAATGCTTTGGCTAAATGGAAACTTTATAAAGATGATGTTTTTACCTGAAAAGCTCAATATTGTTTCACATGCTTGCAAAACCAGTAACCATTTGATTTATTTCTCATTTTTACTGGATTATAAAAAACTTTCAGCCAATGGAACTCCTTCCATGATCTTAAGGTGAGAACTATGAATCTGCAACTCTGACACAAAAAGGCTCTTAATCCCACGTCACTCCCACTTCCCTCTTTCAAGCAAATTCAGTCGCTACTGAATTATAACACCTGATAAAACACACACACACATGCACATGTGCACACACATACATACACACACACATCATGGCTTCCCCTTCTCTTTGCTTTCATCTCCTCCATGCTGTAGCATGCTCACTCTGTAATGGATTAAAACAGCAAGTGAACCAGAAGCTGCACTTACTCAAGATGATGAATAACAATTTTTCCTACTTGACATAAATACACATGATAAAATTAATTGCTTATACAAACAGGCCCCCAAGAGACTGAAAAAAAAACCCCACCAAAAATCCATTACTGGACCACAGTGGCAACATTAAACATGTATAGCTGTTTTATTTCTGCTCAGTGTTCTGAGACACCTCTGCTGCAAATTTGTATGTTCACATATACACGCATGTATGAAATGCAAGTGTGAATATAACTGAAAAGAATGCATGCTCTGTGATGCACAAAATAACATACTTACCCAAACTAGACACTGTACTTAACATTTAAATTAGTCTCCGATAAACAGAAATTCTGCTGCAGTAGTCAAGGCAATGCACAGCCAACATATTTAAAAATATCTGATTAAAAGCTTTCAGTAAAAATCAAAGTCTCAGACTTACCAAGACTTCAACAATGCTTCATGTGTTTTCCATACTGACACAAAAAGGTGGTTAACACCGAAAGCTGTGATAAGAACCAGCTGTAGGATTAACAAACACTCCCTCTGGATGCTAAGTAAGACCCCCCATTCCATTAGGGAGGTGGACTTAAAGTATGGCTTCACTCTCCTCCTGCCAGCTCAGGTCGTAAAACCCACACAGACAGAGTCAGATTCTTTTCGACGAAGTCTCAGCCTTCTCCGAAAAACACTTTGGAGGGAGTAGAGAGCATACCTCTGTTTTCTCTGACCAAAATTTATGATGTTTATAACAATAATGACACAGATATATTTTAAATGCTGAATTAGTCACAGTCCTGTTATCTGGATCTCACAAACCTAGACCTCAGCTTTTAAGACCCACCTGCAGTTGGTATAAACATCTGTAAAAGCATAGAACCAAAGCAGGCCAAACTGTGTGTGTGAGGCATTTCTGTAAACATCCTTTACCACATGCTGTTGTGTTCACACATCGTAATTTGTATACAGAGCTTTTTTTTAAAAAAAAAAAATTCAGTAAATAATAGAAATCATTAAACTTTTTTGGGTATTAGTGGTGCAGTTTGTCACATTAAGCAGAATGGGTGTAATAAAACTGAATATAGTAATATAGTATTATTGACATTAGTGTATGATTGAACATTAAAATGGAGTTTGAAGACAAAGTGGAAGTGTTTCATTATGCATAATAGAAGATTTTGATGGATCATAATTTGTTGCATGCACTCAGGGGTGTCTCGTCCTCGATAACCGTATCACTGCTGGAGTTTCACCAAAGGGAGGGTAAGCAATGGAGCATTTCAGCTTGGAATCTGACTCCTTGATGTCACTGAATATTCACATTACTGCATGCCATGCTGTGCCTTTAAAATCCCAGACAACTTGATTTACAGTGGATTATTACCTGAAAACTGATGTTTATTCTCTGTCTGCCACAGAGCTGTGTCTTTGATCAAATATGCATATCAAGTGACTCCCTGTCAGTAATTCTCACTTATCAAAACATCCTCACATACCTGTACTGGTGAAGAACATATCTGCAGACTTTTACACAGCAGCTGTTGGACTCTGTTGCCTTTCACACCACCTGCAACCATTCAGAAAAGTGAAACACATGAAGACTTTAGTCACGCTGAATAGCAGCAGTGAAGAAGCACTGACTCCTTTTGTAAAAGTGTGTCTGTAAGTGTATTTGTAAACGTACATTCCACCATGTGAACACATCTGTGTCCGCACACTTCTCACACTCTTTATCCGTTTGTTTGATTGATTATCCAGCAACCTCTCAGCACCTTTCTGCTTTTCTATCTATCACTCTCATTTCACACACACACACACACACACACACACACACACACACACACACACACACACACACACACACACACACACACACACGCCAAACAGGAGGTGAAGGAGGCCCAGCTAACGGCATATTAGCCACCTGTGGGCAAGCCCAGTGCTGTGTAAATACCCGGGGGAGAGAGGGGATGAGCTGTGGCGCCCTGTCAGCCCTAATCTAGAAAGACACCTAATCTCCACAATCCCCCATGGAGCCTTCTCCATCACTCCCAGATGGATAGAAGTATACCTGAAGGAAGATCGCAGGAAGTATAGCTGTAGGGGATTCTCGAAAATAGCCTGGGTTTCAACAGACAAGAGGATTAATTAAGAAAACCAGTGTTGGTGTGTATTCTGTGGATTACATTGTGATGACTCAGTTCTTTTGAAGAGCGACATTAATCAGTTCGGTTGAAGGTCTGGGTTGGGTTTCAGAGAAAAATCTTGTCCTGTTTTGTGTGAAGATAAAAGGATCTTTCAGTGTCAATCGGCTTTTAAGCTTCTCACATTTTTTTCTTGATAATATGGTGGTGACTAAGATCAAGCACTTGAGAGGATATGCTGAGGTAAATTAAGATACATTTTTATAATAGAAGAGAATAATAAAACATTTAATATTTAGAAGTGTATTTATTTGAAGAGATCAAAGGTGAGTCATCTGTAAATTTGAAACTCAACTGTGTAAAACAATCACATCTTTAACATAAAAAGATGTGTTGCAACATCAAAAAGATAGTTAGCATTATATTTATTGTTTGTTTGTTGTTGTTTTTTTTTTGTTTGTTTTAAATGATGATAATGAATTTGTCCAGAGGGGTGGCATGGGTTCCCCTTAAAATCTGACTGGCCTCTCTGGATGCCACTCGGTAATCCATGGGTAGCTTTTCACCTTGCATGATGCAGGACTCATGTAAAACCAAACATTTGGACTTTATTGGCTGCCAGTAGTTTTCCTTGCATTTCAATGATAAACGCCTAATCTTCTGGGTACTTTTGATCAAAGAAAGTACTTTCCACATGAATTCATCAGACAAGTGCATGGTAAAGGAATCAGGCCATGCAAAATTATCATTGGTGGAAACAGAAATGATAAATGAATTACATTAGTTACATTCATATATCATGCTGCCTCTGCTTATCAGGGCCCTAGGTGGGCCACTCCAATCAAAGTCAAAAGACAAATCCCTGATTATGTCCTTGAGAACTGACATTTATATCTGTGTGAGGGCTTATGTAGGTTGGAAATCTTGACAACTTATTTAAATAAGGATAAGGTTTAGTAATGGCCACATGAGGTGAAATATTATTATACTCAAAGGAACCATCAGGATAATTAATTATTTTACTCATTAAATGGTGAATTCTGTATTAACCTCAAAGTACCTGGTATTGCTTTAACACTACTCTGGCTAGGAAGTCTTACTTAGTGTCAAATAGTTTTATTTATTTCATGTTTTATAAAATTTTGATGAATAGCGTTTCCGAGGGGCCTTGACTCAAACCCAAGTATTTCAGTATATTGAAGAGGGTCTTGGATAGAGAGAGCACAAGGTGTAGTCCAAGAGATAATAAAAACAAGTTCCTCTGAATTTGATCCTTACACAGTCACGACTCCATCACTAAGAATGAGGGTTAGTTGGCATAGATGGGCACTTAATAATGAAACCAACTGCTAGTGAAGGACATCCAAGCATTCATTGGTTTAAGCATTCTGTTAAAATGACTCGCTTGAAAAAAAAAAAAAAGGTGTGAAGAGCTCTGATTTGTTCTGAAACAGGCACTTTTCTGTGAAAGTGGCTTGGAGCTGAACCTCAACCCTAATCCAGTTACTGACACCAAAATGTTACTAACAGCACTGCTGCACTTCAAATAGTACTTGAAAGGTGATTGGGGGAGGGGGAAAAACAGCAAGTAATTTGCATTTTGAAGCACCGCTCTGGCAGGTGGAGTGCTAATGAACAATTCTATGATCCATTAATCGGGATCTCATTTGTACATGGCCGTCTTCACAAAGTGGCACTCGAGTTGGCTGTTTGTGTTGCTCCATCAGAAGGGTTAATGGTGACAATGGAACTAATCAGTCCAAAGCAAACAGCCCTCTGGCTGCTTCAATCCAGTGGAGGCCAATCAAATACACAATTGCCTAATGTGGTGCTACGTTAAAATGTAGCACTGAGTATCAATTTCAAACCAAAAGTGTGTGTGTGTGTGTGTGTGTGTGCGTGCACTTGTGCGCAGAGCTTAACATGCATATTGAAATTTAAGGAATAGTTGTTCAAGGTGTTTGATGAACCATCTCTGACTTTAATGATTATTGAGTTAAAGTAACAATAAGACCCCATTCAAGCTGTTTAAGAAATTGCTGTTTAAAGTTAGTCTCGTTCAGTTACCTCTTATTGTACTGTTCTGTTTTGTTTATGTTTTGTTTTGAAGTTGTCTTCCACATGATGGAAACAAAGATTAACCAATCAATCTAAATAATCATACAGATCTATACTTAGGCCAGTCTGCTAAATATTAAAATGGGTTTTATTGTTTCATATCACTAAGATATGACGTAGCATGGTGTGCTATGGTATAGTGTGGCATGGCATGGCATTGAATGATATCCTGTTGGACTGTATTGTATCATCAATTGTTGCAATATATCTCATGGAGACTCATGCAAGTGAAAGCTACAGCCGGTCGGCTGAATATGAACACAGTTTTGCATTGTTTCATTTCCTTTCTGTATTTTGTATCGGATGTGTCCTTTAGTATTGTATCATATCATATTGTATGGTATTGTGCGGTATCAGAGACCACACAATCACAATCTTTGCAGCAAATATAAACATGTTTATGGCCTGGTGCTCCTTTTTTGTCTGCATTGCTTACATCTTTATCAACAATGCAACACTGGGTGATGGATTTTATTGTCACGGATACTAAGTCTCTCTGTGAGCTCGTGCAAAATAAGCACTTACTAAAGCAGAGTGATGGCTTAACCGAAATATAACCGCAAACTTAAATATCTCATTACTGCTCCTAACCCCATCTATCACTGGTACACTTATGTGCATGTTTTACTTATTTTTCATCGTCACAGGACTAGAACTTTCCCTTTATCTTTTCTCTTTGGGACAACATGATGATAATTATATCAAACAATGTCCACTCTGTGATATGCAGACCATCTTTTTGCCTGTGCTGAGGACTGAGATGTCAGGGAGGTAGGCAAACAATGGCACACACAAAGCAGGAGACACACCTAGGTGTCTTGTTGCCAGATAAAGGGGGAGCACAGAGCCATGATGGCTAAGCCTTGACCTTGTTATGTAACCTTTAGTCCTGAGCCAGATGGCAGGAGGTGAAAAGATGACATCTGAATCTGACTGTGTTGAGGAATAGGTAACAAAAGACAAACAGAGATACTTTTTGTTCTTTGGCAAAGCAGATACAAGGTGCATTTTTTATTTAAAGGAACACATCCTAAAAAAATGCATCTTGTAGGACTTAAGTTCCAGAGGTGTCTATAATAGTGGTTATATTTTCAATCACTGTATAAGTTATACTGGTAATCATTGGTGAAAGTCTATCTTCACTTGCTTCTTATTGGAATGCTAAATAAAAGAGCACTGAGTAAGTAGCCGTCAGAGCACACTGATGAACAGAGAAGATGGGTATAAAAAGATCCCACACGCAGCCATGTCTCTTTATAAATTAGGTTAAGAATACCAGGTTATCACTGTAATTGCACTGCATTTATTATTCACAGCATGCATTTTTACCTCATACAGTGAACCATGCATTTATGTCATGGTATAATACAAAACACTTGACAGGAGGTAGGACTTAATGACTTAACATGTCGAGTTTAAGTTGTGCAGTCCTGAATGATTTATAGTCATGGTGAATATTGTAGGCTGTTAAGTTAAAACATTATCCATGACTTGTAACATAAAACAAGGAGAAGCTCATCTCAGGGAAGTGTTTGCGTGTGTTACAAATCTAGTTCTGTTCTGTATTCTCAATTTTTTAAACATTATTTCATGACATGTGAATTAAGTGAAATATTATAAAAGCCAGAGCAGTACGAAGCATTAAAAAAACATGAAACTAAAGAGATAGTACACTGTATGGATAAAATGAGACATGGCAGGCAATGGGTACTCATCAGATTTCCCTGTATGGGAATTAAACCAGCATCAATGCCCATTGTGAACAGACTAGATTTTCCGCTTCACCATCCATCCTCTCTGCAATGTGCTAAATACTTGAATGAGATCCCAGTGTTCGTCATGTGTCCCTTCCAACTGATGCACAGTGATATGCAAAATGGCAGAGATCTACTCTGGAGACAAAAAAGGAGACAAAGCAAATGTCAAACTGTGTTCTTCTGTACTGGGACTGGGTATGCAGGGGGTGGGGGCATGTTGGTGTCATGGGGAGGTTATGCAAAATGTCGGTGTGTGTATGTGGGAGTGAGAGAGCTGGCAATGGTTTTAGTATGCAAGCAGATGTGCACCAACACACATTAGTGTACTTCAGCATGGCTGCATGTGTTTATGTATGCAATTATTAGCGTCATCAGACATTACCTTGTCACAGCATCCCCCCCGTCCCTGCAAACACAAAAACACACACGTCTCATAAGACTTGATACTTAATGCACGGGGGGAGGAGGGTGTCTGGTGTTACTGTGGGGCCCTAAGCCGGTTAATGACGCCGGGCACCAGAAGCCCTACAGATGGCTAATCTAACCATTGTCTTCTCCACCCAGCCCCTCCGAGCAAACTCCCATCCCATTGGCCCCCCATGCAGCATGCTACTGTTTACCCCTATTCTAACCAATTCTAATCCTGTTTAGCAACATTCTCAGAACTCTAAATGGCCTTTCCCCCCGACCCTCTCCCCTCTCCTTTCTCTCTTCCCTCCTCTTTTGTTTTTTCAAATGATAAAACGGGGCGGCTGGGCCAAGAGGGGCCTCGGTTTATCCTCACTTGTGTTAAAAAGGACAGATAGGGCCACTGGGGAGGAGGAGGGGAGTGGCAGCGGATGAAAGCAGGAGGGAGGGTGGGAAGACCTTGGAATGTTCAGGGTTTCTTTCAAGGCGAGTTCATGCCCCAGCTAATTAACGATTATGCTTCATAGTTCTTGCATACACTAATATGTGGGGATGATGGATATGGTGTTGACATCCTTAGCCTCCTGATGCTGCTCCTGAAGCCTCCCTCTCTTTTTTCTCACAATGTCTGTGACTTCAAGTGCACTGTGTCAATCTGGGCCCCAGTCTGGCTGACTGATACTCCCAGAATTCCTTTCTCTCTTTCTAGAGGGACCAGTTGGCATGTTTGTTGCATATAAAAGGGGCCATTGCTCCCAAGCACACATATGCAGAACTAGACGCTCACAAACTCACACACACATACACAGTAGCTTTCTGTAACCTTTAACAAAGCAAAAATGTCACAAAGCACCCTGAAGAGGATCGTTGGATTGGGCCTGTGTGCTCACTTTGCTCTCTCTGCTCGTCTTTTCACTTTTGTTTTCAAACTTATCAAAGCATTTTTGGGTTCTTTATGCTTAGCCTGCTAAAATGACACGTTGCAGTTGGTAGTGATTTGAATAAGTGGATAAGGGGGCACAAAGGCCCACGCAGAATAGAGAATGACTCGAAACTCTTTCATCGCCAGCTGAAAAGGACATTGTGACTGTCCGACCCCACCGCTGACTTCCACAGGCGTTTGACACAGCAGGGAGATTACAGGCGACGAAAGAATCCACTTAACACGTTTTGTTTTGTATGTCTATCTTTTCTTCTTCCATTTGCTCATTGGTGGACATATGAAGGGGGGAAATTGTACACAAATGGGATTGCTGTCTGTCTGTTGCAGTCAGGTATTGGCATGCTATGACTTCAAAGGCCATGAGTGCTTTGAAGTGCGGCTTGAAGTGAGACACCTGTTTTTTTCCCCTTGTCATAATTATTGTTTAACACACTGATACTTAACACCCTGTCAAATGAAAGCTCTGAACATGACAATTGGTGTGGGTCAAAAAGTCTCATATCCTCTGACATGGCAGAGGGAAGAACTCCAGGAACAACAAAATGACACCTTACTCGGTCCCTTTAAAAGGCCATTTCCTGAGCGCTGGGTGATAGTTACTACAAACTGTGCTGTCCTTCTTCTGTTTGTTCTGACTCAATTGTTCTTTTCCATTATTCACAAACTAAGATTTCTGATTTTTACCACTTGTGACAAGCTGTTCAGGTAATCATGAAAACTTACTCCAGACTTCTTGGTTGTCTTTGTCATAGACTGTAAAACAAATGAATGTAATCTTGCTTGGCTTGAAGTAAGGTCGCCACAAACACCCCCCAGTGACTGGCTGTAGTATAGGTCAAAAAGTCTGTCTCCCTATTTATTCCAGATAGGCTGTGGTCAAACTTTTTAAAAATTATTACACCTTGTAGAAACTTTTCTCACATCCGTGTACTGTGATGATATGTAGATATTATTGAGATGCATTGTGTTCAAGTCCTCTTTTTTCCTAAAAGTTTCTTTCCTATTAGTTATTAGATGTTAAAAACAGGGTTCTACATCTCATTTAACGATGATTGACAGCTTCTGTTCTCGTGAAGCTTATTTAAGGAATAGTAAAATACATCAGGAAGGACAGTTTAGAAGAGATTAGACTTTCAAGAGAAAAAAATATATCTTGCTGCACAATGGCGGCGCCTGTGACGGGGGTATTTTGGCTTCAGAATTATACAACGGTAAAAGGCGGAGCCATGCTGTCTATTATATATTCAGTCTATGGTCTATGTATGTACAATTTCCACTCTCACATTGAAGACGTCCTCAGGTGATCTTGTCGTTAAATTAAAGGGCTTTCTTTGTGAAATGATGAAGGAGGTTCAAGTGAAGTGGGTATGTCTCAGATAATCTGCAGCCATACCTGTGACTTCTCAGCCTTGCCTTTAAAGATGAAAATAAAAAGGGTTTATATTTCTGACCTCCAGCTGAACAAAAGCAACCCAAAAACTCTCAAATGAAAACTCTTAAAGAATTTCTCACATTCTCTCCTCTTATCTCTGAGCCTCATCTTCTTTTCATTCACTGTCTGCTTTCATCCAGAAGACCTTACAGCTCTGAAAGTGCATGCATATTTAGTATGGGTGGCACATGTTCGCATTTAAGCCCTGCAGAAATGCAACCTCTTCCTCTATTTTTTCCTTTGCAGCTTTTTATTGCAAAACCACAAAACCTTAATTTGGAGAGAGAGTGATTTTATGCTTACTAATGATTTAAAATTGGTAACTTGGGACTGTAAGAGCAGTTCAAACCAGATTCAACCACATTTAGATATTTTAATATCCCTGCCTTGAAAAAAAAAAAGGAAAAATCTGCTTTTAATCATTAAGCTAGTTTAAATTTCTGTTGTTTATCTCACATGATGTCCTGTTTAGGAAAACATTTTGCCTTGCTAAATGAGACATTATCATACACTGCAAAAGTGACCCTGAAAAACTATATTGAATTTTACCGTCTCGCATATTTAAATGTGTGCTATGTAAAAGTATGAAAGGAGCAGTACTTGTTCTGTGCTAGCATACTGAGTCAAGAACATACTTACCTAATCAAGGCATTGACTTGAGGTAATAGTTTAACGACAAATGGTTTGTGTAAATTTTGCGATTAAAAGTTTGCTTTCCATTTTTTAAACACATGTAGTCCAAGTGATGGATGAATCAGGGCACACACCCCTATACAGGTTCTTGCCCTCAACACAGTAGTTGCTGGTTTGACTGCTGTCCAGGTCCCTTTGTCTTCCTCCACTCTCCCCTCAAATTGTCTCTTTGTGGCTGTTTTTGTTATTAAAAAAAAAACAAAAAAAAAACCTAAAGTATTGAAAATATATTTTGAAGTACCCTTGTGACACTTCAGTGTTTTCAAAAAAAAAAACATACTAATTTTGACTGCAAGAGCTGGTATGGAAGGTGGTTGCCGTTTAAGCAGTGAAAGGAGGTGCTCATGTGGTAACTGCATGGAGGTTCTGGCCCCATTTATACAACAGTGTTTCACAGTGTTTCACTCAAAAACAAAAAACGCAGAGAAAAAATATCTGCGTTAACAGATCTACAGGCCAGATCTGCGTTGCATATCAGGCCTGTGGGTGGCGATATAACTGTAGAGTCTTTTGGTAGCCCTCTGCCGAAGAAAAGGTGGGCTGATCATCTGCCGTATATATTAAATCATGTGTCTTATCTGAGTGCAGAAGTGGAGCAACAGATGCACATTTTGTTGAAGGCAGTCAGCAGATTCAGCAACACAAGCACAACATGGTAGACTGCCATCAAACTGTTGTTGTTGTCCAGGTCGTGCATGGCAATTAAAAGTTCCTACAAAGAAAGTTGAATGCACACGTGCAAAACAGAGCATGACATCAGCGTTTCCACTGAAAACTCATGCTTGTTGTTTATACGACAACGGAGGCAGCAGCATATCAGAAAAATTCCACTCTAAATGGCGTTTTTAAAAAGTTGCGTTTTAGGTCGGCTGAAACTGCGTTTCCATGTATACAAGAGGCTGAAACACAACAATACTTTTGTTCTTCATCCTAATACTGTCCTCGTGTAAACACCACCTCTGGCTCTTGCTGCCCATTTGTCTTCAGGTTTGGTTTTAGGACCTGAGGCACTGAGTAGTAAGGTGACTCATTAGTACAGGTAGTTGTGGGGTGGGTTTCTTCCCTGAGCGCTCTTCTAAAAGCACAAGTATGTGTTTTGCTCAAATTCCAGTATGGACACAAAACATGTGTTTTCAATGTTTGTAGCCGACAGCACATTGTTTGAAGACCTTGTGTTCATCTGAAATGTCATAAGGTAGGTCAGCTATTACACAGATATCCCATCCTAACACAGGTCAGAGAGAAAGGTAGGTCAGCAGCACAAGACTACAATGTGGTTCCTGAACTGAGCAATAAGAAAGTCCCAGCACAAAGAGAAGCTCTGTTCCCCCGCTGATGAGCCAGCACAAACTGCCAGTCCCCTCACTGAATCATTCCTCTAGTAAATGTCCTTCACCATCGGCTTTTATGCAGCACAGCTCCCTCCCTCAGACTGCAGGCACTGTAAATGGCAAGCAGGGTCAGAGTAATTGAAATCATTAATCGTGTTTTATTCCACTTTGGGGCAAAGTAAGCTTGAATTGGAAAGAGGTAGGTAATGACTCTGGATAATGTAGTAGTCTTTGAAGGAGGCAAATGAAACAATATTGAGTTGTGTTGAATGTTGAGTTTCAAAGGTGGAATAGCTGTAGATTAGGAACTATTATGTTGTCATAATAGATCTCTGATTTATCTTTTGGAACTCATGTCACATGTATTTATTCATTGCATCAAATAACCACAGACACAAACAGAAAAAGGGGTGTACAGTCCCATGAAACACATTTCTTCATATTTCCCTTTATCATACTAACAAAAACAGACACTGCTTTTCTTTAATGCTGTCAAATGTTGGCAACCAGTACATATATTTTTTTTTTTGTAGAAACTAACACAAGTAAACAAACAAAGGAAGATACAGAAACCACATTTCAAGGTGTTCTTTTTTTTTTGTTAAGATGTACCTGTTTCACTCAACTTTGTTGCAGACACTGTGACGACAACAAATATTCCCCATAATCCATTCACATTTAACCCTCATCCAAAAAAGACCATGCCAATAATTATAATCATATGTGTCTAGACCAGAGAGAGTCTAAGGTTCAAAGGTGACTTTATGGTTGATTGCATGTCCATGGAACAGAGCACCCTGAGGTGCAAGGGCACAACATGTCCAGCACACCCTGGGACCTGAACGACATGCTGACCTCTGGCGCCACTCTCCCAGTTTTGCTATGACCTCATGATGTTCTCCCACTGGTGCAGACAGGCCAACTGTGTCACATGTCTGACCTGTCTCTGCTTCAACCCTGCTCCAGTTTCATCACTGAGGGAAGGATAATACAGAAGCCTACTCATTTCCACAAAAAGAAGCTCTGGGTGGATGTTTGCTATGTCTTTGACCATAGAAACATGACCACTGTCATCACTGGTTTTTCAGTGACATGTAGATGATAATGGTCAAAGACTGTATTGTGTAATGGGGGGGGGGGGGGGGTGAACAGTTGTAAGGGTGAATAACAGTTCTCATAAGCCTGTGTTCATTTGTATGGCTGACTTGTCAGCTACATTTTTAACTCCCCAGGTGAATATTGAACTTTTTCCACATTATGACAAGAAAGAGTATTTATGTCATTTTAATTCTCTAGCCCTTCATTTAACAACAGTGTACCTCAGTAACTCAGATTGTTTCTGTTTTCCATCTTTATATCGAATGTTTTGAGTTTTGACATTGATCCATAATCCACCGTGTCTCTTTGTAGTCAAGGTGTGGAGGCAAAGGTAAACAATATGTTATGTGTCTCTTAAAAAGTTAGCAATTCTGTAGCTGTGAACTTGTTGAATGCAAGTTTCTATATCCTTTGTTTTATTTTCTTTTATGGGATCAATAACCACAAGCTAAGAAACATTTAACCTGAACTGCAAAACATTCTATCATTATTAATTTTATAGCTTTGTGGTGAGACTGGGTGCGTTTTGATTACTGGCCTGGGGCACACAGAGGATGTGGCTCCATCTTTCCATTCCAGAGCAGGTTAATCGCCTCAGGACAGGGTACAGCACAGAGGCATGCTGACAGTGTGTGGCATAGCTGGGCAAGCATTTTAAACGTTAAGTGAAGATTGAATGGGATTGCTTTTTCCCCCATCATGCCAGCTGGCACACCTGTCCTTATCAGGTTAACTGGCTTAGGACAGGTTCAATTGTGCTCACTCCTGGCTCATAAGAGAAGACTGAGTGACAGTTGCTTTTGAAGGACAGTTTTGTTTAGCCATCTGTTTTTTTTTTTTTCATTTATTTATTTATTTTTAAGGAAGGAGGTTCAGGGGGCCTTTGTGTGTCTTTTCCATACCAGTAAGCAAATTTATTCAATTCCATTGAATCGGTCAAATATGAAACTGGCAGCATGGGGAGCATGTGACATGCTTATCCATTTCATCTCACACCCTACCAGCTCTACATCCAAATACAACAGCAATCAGAAATTTTAGATTATTGATTTTATTATTCTTGATTTTAATTAACATCAACTCAATATGACAACTATATATCAAGCTGCTTTTTTTCATTATTTGGCAAAACCCATTAATTTATTTTTCAGAAAATAGTACACAAATAACAGACAGGCGAGTACATTGGACACATCCAGACTGATCTTTTGTGTAAGTATTCATTATGTATGGTTACTTTTTTTTTAGAGATAAAAGTAGATAAAATACTTTGAGAAATCAGTAAGAAAGGCAGGTGTGACTTTTCAACACAATCAAGTTATAAAAGCAATAAAGTGAAATGAGACTAACTTAGCTCTCTTTGTTGTGATTAAATTCTTCAGATGGATGACACAAGTTCTTCATCTCAAATTCTCAGTCAGCAGCGTCCTCTCTGACCTCAACAACTTTCCAACCTCACACAGATTAACTCTAGCTTCCACTGATCGTAGGTGACTGCAAATTATTTTAAAAATGTGTTTAAAAGACATTTCAATCTAACACAAGGTTAAATGTTTTTTACGCTTACTAGTGATGAATCCCATCAGAATGTAATAAATTTTCAGACGGAGTATTCCGAATAGCCTTTCTTCTGAACAGCAATTATGTGACTAAACCCTTTCCGAGAGGTGTGTGAACCCATTTTGTGGCCTGATTGAAAGCTATTCATCACAGTTGGCAGTGTTGTGAATGAACATGCGCCACAGCCCCAGAAAAAAGTCCAACTTTTTCAGAGGAGAGCAAAGCAGCCTTTGTCTTTATTTATTGTACAAGTAAAGTTATATTCTCTGTAGATTTCATGCAGGAATAATAATTAAAAAAAAAAAAAAACAGCAATGGGAGAATAAGATGTTGTTGGTGAGTGGAATTATTGTTTCTGGTGATGAATGTAACAGATACAACCATACAGATACAGTGTGCACGGAGACCAAGACTACCAAAGCTGTTTTTTTTTTTGTTTTTTTTTACCAGGCTGTACAAATTTATTTCTGCGACCCATATATATTTCTACATATTTGTTACCCTTCCTCAGGCGCCATATTTCTGTTGCTGTTTTGGGTTAACACAGCTCAGACTTCAAACTGTTAGCGGGACTCTTGTGAGACCAAATGCTGTCACTAGCCAACTGTATTTGCATTCATATGCCTCTATCTGTTCAGAGAAGATAAAATGGGAAGAGATTAGAAATGCACAGCATTTGCGATGTGTTTCCTGCATTCAGTGTGAAATAAGATTTATTTTCAGGATTTATTTGTAGATTACTCCAATTTTCTTTGTTTATTAAGATCATTTGCGTTCTCTATTTCAGTGGTTACTCTTTACATCAACACTGTGTTGTTTAACTTTGAAAAGATAACTAAGTAGCATTTTGTATAGCTCAAGGCTTATATATCTGTGTATGATATTATTTTTGACTCTTATTTTCAAAGTGTAATGGAATGTGAGGACTGAATCCTTTCCTGACAAAAGAAATAGTGTGTAAGTATTGGAATGCACCTTGAGTGCGGCAGGATGAGAGAAAAGTAGAGGGAAGAAAACCTGATAGAGGATGAACAGAACAGTTTTATAGCAAACCTTTAGTACATCATAATTTCTCACCAGAGCTGAACTCGCTGACCACTCTTTGACCTCTGAAGCAGGGGGCAGATGGAGATGAGGATTAAAATGAAGGCAACAGAAGAGGGAGGGGAGGATAAAGTCGAGGGGGATCAAACGATGTGCAACAAAAGAGGAGAGCAGTGAGAAATTAGCGTCCCTTTTTAGAGCTTAGCTGTGTTTTTTTTTCTTCTTTATATGCCATAACAAAGACATATTACCATAATCACCACTTCTCCACTATCCTCAAATCGATTCAATTCCCCTCCACTGTTCTCAAAGTCCTCTGGGAGAAACATCAGTATCTTTGTGTTCAAGGTGAACCCTGCATGCTCTTGTGTGCATGTGTTTGGTGGCAATAAAGTCTCGCAATAATCACCAGTCTTGGGAGGTGTGTGTCCTGAGGGAAAACCAGCTCAGCCAGCAACCACAGCCACATTACCTCGACTGCACAGTGGCAAGTTAACAGCGAAAAATAGTGAGCTTTTGACCAGAGGGGCTGGCAGTTTAAAACAATTTGCTGTGTCTAAACACGAAGGCGTACAAGATGTCTGTTTACTTCTCAAACTCACCCTGTCATTACTGTTTTTACACCCTTGAGCAAGAAGATGTGACCCTCTAAGTGCTATAAAACGAAGTGATTTGGCAGCAAATAGCATAAAAGGTTGATATTGGTCTGCTTTTGAAAAATATATAGTTTTAAGATTAAACACCACACAAAAACATCGATCCAACATCTTCCATATAATTTAGAACACATACTGGCAATTTGAGGATATTTGTACCATATTTTGTGATGTTCTTCAAGGTAGCTCCTGTAAATTAGTGAAATGGCAGGCACGTTAAGAAAGCTTTGAATAAAATGAAAAAGAAACACTCCTGTCATGCACGTAGTAGCATTTCGGACAAATAATTGAGATAAGACAAAAATCACTGATTACCTTTTCTTTCACAGCCATACATCTACATTGTTATCCCACTGATATCATTTGACTCATTTTAAAATTGTGTTCTGATCCTTAAATAATATATATAGTAAGTCCTTTTTTTCTTTTAAGAAACCGACATATATCTTTAACCTCAAATTATGCAGGGTTTTTTTTAAGTTTCCAATAGCTACTGTAAATACAGCTCTGTTTATATAATATCTAAAGTGTCATTAGATTTGGAATAATAAAACACTGCATTATAGTTTGCGTACTATGCCTTTATAAAACATTTCAAAGCACTATAAGTACTGATAAAGTAATATATTTATATATATATATATATATATATATATATATATATATATATATATATATATATATATATATATATATATATATATATATATATATATATATATATATATATATATATATAGTTTATGAATACAAAATTAACAAATAATGCATCATAAATGTGCATTTGTTCAACCTGCTTTTTTTGTAAGGTGCAGGTTCTCAGTCTGTGCAGGAGTGCTAGCTATTAGATTATGTCGTGTCTGTGCATGTCTTCCAACTGTCTGCCATGCCTCTCAGCTGATGTGATGGTTTTTATCACATCACAAGGGACCATTGGAGCATGTGCATTAGGGGGTGTGCTCATATTGTTGTTGTCAAGCATGTCAGATTTTTTTTTTTCTCTTAAACCTGTCGCTAATCCTTTTTTCTGCTCTCGTCAGGGGAGGCTGGTGTTCATATGTCAACACAGCAAAATCGTTTCTTCTGAAGACACGCACACTTTTGCAGCCGAGTGTGAGGACACTGAAAGTAAACAAGAACAGCCAGGGGTATGACCACACACACAGTCTTTGGAGTAAAAACAGACAGGGAGACTGGTGGAGCTGTGATCATCTCAAGGAGGCAAAAATCACAACAGGTGTTGTTCAACAAAAACACTTGACTCAAGAATCAGAGATAATTAAGCCAGCTACAGTAACTCACATGTAAATTCAAGCAACTTCATTTTACACCACGCTGATTACTGCTAAAGCTATGGCTGAAATTCAGTGGCTTTGTAATTAAAGCTTCCCCTGCTTTAGCAAACCAATGTGGTATACTCTTAATCATCAAGTGTAGGATTAAGGAGGTAGGGATTAAGGGTAGGAGGGAACTGCAGAACACACAGGACATCAGTGCTGTTAAAAATGCTCTTACAGCCATTTCCCTTCATTGCTGACATTTTCCTCCCCTTCTATCAACACTTGTAACATCATACTAGATAATACTGCTGCACAAATTAGCACATTTAATCTTATTAAAGAAAGTGAGTTTATGGGCAGCCTTTGAGATGTGGTGCCTAGTTTTATTTCACATTTTCCATGTGTTTAATATGATGGCTCTAACGATGTAGAATGTAATGAGAGGTAATTGCTGGCGCTAACTATGCCTCTATCGAAAGCCTTTATTGTTCTTTATTGGACACCATTTACATCCTGATAGCGCACTCTGCTAAATTAGGCCTGATGCAAATCTTTGTTAATGAGCGATATGTGAGCACTGTGTGTTTAGTCCTGCCTCAATACAGCTATTAAACACAGTGCTCAGTGGTGTAATATGAAGGCAACAACTATCTCTTCAGCCGGAATGTCTGATTGGTTTATTTAAATCTGTGTCTAGTAAAACAGAATGATGGCTTCTCTGTTTACCAGCTGTCCTACATTTCGCTTTCACAACTGCTCTCCTCCGCCTTAGAAAAGAGGACACGTTACCCAAGATGCATCACGATCTGGCCTTTGTATGACCCCGTCCGCCATGATGGGAACGTTTGGCTGCGGGCGGGGTCATAAATCGGTCATTTTCATCCAATCAAAACTCTCTGCCGTAGAAAACTGGCTGTGGTTGGTGGGATGGCTGAGTGCTGTGATGTGATTGGAAGAAACGTCAACGAGCAATCCCAGCAAATATAATGGATAGAAACGTTTTTTTGGCTGGTCTTAATCTGCAAAATTGGAAGATGTCCCACTTTTCGTAATTCGTGTTATTTTATTGGACAAAGAACACTCTGGATTTCCCGCTGTGTTTAGCTTACGCTCAAGCTGCACTTCTTTACCCTCAGCCTTTGTTTCGTGACAACTCTGGGCGACTCTCCCTGTTTACAGGTCATTGGTGGTGCGATGAGGTGAGGCTGAGTTCGTAATGAGTTGACACTTGGTCCTCCATTAAAAACCACCTCACTAGCCTATGAACCAACACAGCTGCACAGTCCAGAGGAATTTTTATCGTATTATCCAACACCCCCCAATGGTTCACCTTTGTCTGCCTGTCACCTGAAATTAGACCGCTTCACTTTGGCCTCGTTAGGCATCCTTAGTGAGGTCAAGGGGTAAGACGGGACACCCAACGCCACATAAAAATGATTTTAGTTTGTATGTTTACAAAAATTGTTTCTTCTCTAAAGCAACGAGTCATTTTGATCCTGCATGGGAGCAAGTGGGAGAATAACTTTTTTTTCAATGTATCGTTTTTTCTCTTTGAGTTAACCTCAGTTTTTACACTATTTGTACAAAATAGATTCAGAATCTGGCGCAAGGACCTAAAAGAAATACCACCTCGATATTCTCGTTAAGTATATTTTCCCTCGGTTGCTGAATTCAAATTTTATTACTTGGTCTCTTTTTTGTTGAGTCTAGGGTTTGTACTGGGTAATTATTTGCCTCTATGGATGACTGCATATCGACAATATTATTCACTACTATAGGCCGTGAACTCTGGTGTTCTGTATTCAAAACTCTCAATACATCCAAATACAAAGCAGAAGAATGGGCCCGTCATTTGTCGCTACATATTACTGTAAAGGATAAGGCTGCACGACGATAATGCAAAAAGCATTAATCAGCAATTTAAAAATTACCTTACATTTTAAGTTAAAAAAACAACAACAAAAAATTAGAATTTTTATTAGTATTGACTTGTTTTATTTTTTTTAAATTCATTTAGCTTATATGCAATTGATTGTCATCAATCAGTTTTCCATATATAAATTTCAGTAGTTAATGACAATAATAAATTGGAAATCACTTTTTTGAAAAATTGTAGAATGAACACTTGCTTTGTTTGGAGAAATTTTATCCCATAAATAGTCCTGAGGAAAAAGTCCCACCACCAGTTAATGTCATTCCTGAGATGTAAAATCCTGACAATCCACTAAACAGCTTGTTCATTGTGAACACAATAATACAACCTGACTTGACTTTTCACAGGAAACATCCTTGTGCAATTCACTTGCCATATAGGGAGAGATAAGGCAAAAGCTGCAAATGTGCTCTTTTCAAATCCATCTCTCAAACTTCCTAATGCATGCCGTACTATTTTTTCCCCTCAGTAAATCAAGGACAGCAGGGAGGACGAGGTGTGATTGCTTTCACACCCAGGAAGTAATCACAGCAGACCTGCCAGAGCTCTGATTAAGACTGATAAATATCGACAAGCAGTTAATGAGATGTCAGGCAGGAACAAGGCCCTTCCCTTCGTGCCTACCGATGACACCAATGGAGAGGAAAAATGACCTTGACTTGGCAATGTCATGACTGTCTTTCACCAGAGCAAAGCACTGACTATTAATTATCTTTAGTCGGTGGCAAAAATTATCAGTGGTGTGACTGGATTTTTCCCATCAAAGAAATGTTGGCTGGAATATGGTCTAAAGTGAGAATGATTATTGTTCATTTTCAGTCAGTGCAATAATTCTTTCCCACAACAACTTCAAACGTACAGTCAACAGAAGGCTCCTGGAACAGTTCCATTTGCTGACATAACTTTTTTTGGCCCATATAAATTTAAGCTCATTATTGTGTCACAGAAAAACCATACAGGTTTACCTTTAGCATGATGTTTACCGTTTGCTTGATGAAACAGCTCTATTTTTCTGTAGACACACCTACAGCCTCTAGCAAACACCACAGTGCATAAAACTCCAGCAAGGACATGCAAATATAACCCCACAAGGTGTCTGCTGAACCATGATGAGGATACAAGCTCAGCATGAGGCGGGAAGAAAGTAAACTCATTATCTCACCGCACATCATGTACGCATTGTCGTGCGTGTGAGCTCCTCTCCCCTGAGCAGCAGGCTAACGTCAGTGCTGTTTCATGCCAGGCCATGTGATTTATGCATCATGGTGCAGGAATTACGCTCTGTTTAAAGTAAATTAAGGCTCTATCTTGATAACACCAGCCGTGAGGACATCTTATCTTTCCACAGCGGCGTTTTGATGTTCTTGTTCAATGGCCCCCCTGTACCTGAAGGCCGCCAAACCACTCGCATGTGATGGATTCCCACCAACTGTCCAGCTTTGACCCTGAACTCCAGGTCACCTCATGGTTTCCCCTGGCGCAGTCCTGTTGAATATTGTTTCTCTGGCAGACATGCTCAACCCATCAGACAGAGAGACCATGCAGCTGCACCCAAACACCCAACAATAGGATGCTTGTTCTGGGACAGAAAAGGTCGGGTCCCCTTTATGGGGAAGGGGGTGATGTGAACGGGTGGTCAAATATTTGAGGGGTTTTGCAATAGGATAATCCTTTGTGATGTATCTTTGTGATCTTCTGCAGATTTCCTTGGCATTCAAAAGAGTAAAAATGTGTTACTGTAGAAGTAATATGCATTTTGTTATGTTAACCCAAGACATATTTCCTATTTTGTTCATATAATTGATCACTAAAAATAATAATAATAATAATAGTAAGTCTGAGGGGAAAGTCCCAATTAAAAATCAATTTCTTGAGATTTTATTCTCCGCTATTGAGTTAATTTCATATATTCCCAACAGGCTTAGAGGCCAGGACAAATAAATGGAGAAACATGCTGAAATCAGTGCTGCATAATTAAAGAACGACTAAATTAACCTCAGGATGTGAATTTGGTTCGGTCAGGTCTGTAAGTGGGATCATGTGTTGGGTGTGTTAAAGACTGGAATGAAAAAAAGATGAGGTGGGGGCTGGTGTGTGGAGAGAATCTGGACTGAGCTAAGCTAATCAAACAGTGGATTTAATTAGCATAGCCAATGGAGAGCGAAAAGATACATAACTAGGAAATGTGATTTATGACACACTGTGACTGACAGTGCACAGATGACCGAAGGACATGCAGCTAAAGTAAAGTTAAAAACATGTGTGAGAAAACCTTTTGGACTTTTCTTAGTATGGATCTGGCATCCTTTCATCTCATCTTCTGTTCCGTAGAAGCTGTTACTAAGTGCAGGAAACAAATGCACACACACACACACACACACACACACACACACACACACACACACACACACACACACACACACACACACACACACACAGTTCTTTGTTGAAAGTATTTGCCAATTAGCAAGTAGTGAGGCTGGAGTGGTAATTAGGCTTTCCAGTCGGCTGGTGTCTGTGTACAGCTTAGCTGAGACAGGTCTGAAGCTAAACGCCTCACTATTTGTCCAGCAATTATGTCAGGTCCCCATGTCACAGTACAGACGTGACCAATTAGCTGTGCCAAGCTAAAGTGAAAGAGAGGGATTATGGCAGAAGAGATGGGAGAGGATGAAAAAGTAGACAGAGGACGGGTGTGGGGGTGTGTTAGCGGGCAGCTAGTGAGAAATGGGGGGGGGGTAGTCTGAGGGGAATAAGAGAGAATAAAGGGAGATACAGTTTGGCTTTGGAAATGAGGGAAGGAAGTGGGTAAGGAGGATGTGAGGGAGCGGATTTATCCTTTTTTTCTTTTGCTGTGTGATCATGTTTTGCATTGATCCTCCTCTTGACCGACATGTGGCTCAGACATGCTAATACTTAGCAATATTTATGCTAATGCCGTCTCACTGACCAAGTAGGGATAAGAAATTGATCTTAATTGATGTCTCAATAATTCTCTTGGCGCTGTATGACATATTTTGATGAAACACACCTGCATACAATCAATATTCTCCAGCTTGGAGTAATGTGACACAGTGTCAACAGCCGTAGGAAAGTATGCTGTGCTTCAGTTCATCTTGGCATGTGTCCATATTTACTTCAACCTGACAGATTGCACTACTGTATGGAGTGATGACGGAGCAGCCACTATCTGGGCTAGTCAAAACAACTCAAACCAATGAAATGGTCCTCAGTCTGTCTTTGGCAGTAGGCTTCACATTGTATCTATTTTAATTTCATTTCATAAGGTTTTTAAGTTCTCTAGGCTCCATAATTATATACTGCGCATGTATGTTCATGAAAACCTGCTCGACTTCTGCTTTCTGTCCAACTGAGTCCATCATCTGGCAACAACAATGGAGGACGAGAAGCTGTGAAAGTAGAAGACATTTGAGATCAAATTTATTCTGTC
This sequence comes from Labroides dimidiatus, assembly GCA_030710495.1. Lineage (NCBI taxonomy): Eukaryota > Metazoa > Chordata > Actinopteri > Labriformes > Labridae > Labroides > Labroides dimidiatus. The sequence goes on from CM061146.1 coordinate 13,293,522, forward strand.
TGCTGCAACATAAAAACCCCAAACAATCCTCAGTTGAAACTTTGTAGAGAGCATCTAGGGGGGGAGCATTTCGAAAATATCTGCTCTACCCAGACACCGAGACCACCCGATGCAAGGCTCTGCATTTAATTGGACAGGGAGAGGGAGAAGAGGCGAGCCAGGGGACGTGCAGAGAGGAGGATGAGGTAGAATCTATGATCTGAGCATCTTTTCCCACTATTTTTTTTAGCTGGAAAACAAGACTGTTGGCTCAGCGCCTGCAGAGATGAGTGGAGCTCATATAAATTAGGGAGCTTGAAAGACAATATGGGGAGCTTTTGTGTTGTGTGGTCGTGACACAGCCCCTCTGAGGATTGCAAACTTTTGATTGTAAACTTGTGTGGCTGGAAGCAAATTGAACCCTTTTTGATGGCAACTTTTTTCTAATTTTGAATGTGCTGTGCATTTTTTTATTCTAATCAGTCACTGCACAGAGCTAAATTTGGCAAGCTACTTCCAAATTGAGGAAATAGAGTTGTTTAACTCGTAGAAACAGTTTCAGTAATGGCAGAGAGCTTAGCCACTGAAGGTGGTTTAGAAATAGATGAACTCTGGATACCTTCTCCTAAGGATCAATATCTATTCATCTGGTGCCTGCAGCTATAAAAATGAAAAACAGGATTATAGAAAATATCTATTTTTTTACTAACAGTGTTACTCCAAATGTCCTCTGGCTTTTTCAAGGCAGAGGAAATCATGCAACTTCAACCTGTCTGAAACAAAACCACCAAATCAGAAAGGTTTGGGTGAAAAATGAAAAAATCCTGTTTACAGGTAGAGTCAAAGCTAGGAGAGTGGTGTGCTTCTACTGGTGCTCCTTTGGCAAGAAATGTTATCGCAGGAGCAGGAAACCTCCATGAAGTGCTGGTAATGATTAAAAGAGCTTGAGATGGCCATGAATGATAGGCAGTGAAACCGAAAGTGTTTTTCTTAACTGGAGAACGTGCACACAGTTATGTGTTGGCATTCAAATGAAAAGACAACATAAAGACTCAGTCAGGAGATCGGGTCACATTTCTTAAATAATTTAATTGCAAAAGGGTCTTTTAAAAATATTTCTACAAGAATGCATCATCATTTTTTTAGTAATTTGTTGTGTATGTCTGCACCATTAAATACATCTTAATGCTTTTCAAAGAGGAATTAACAATTGCATTTCTCAGCTTTACTCCACCCCTCCCTTCCCACTTCACTATACATGTACAGTACTCTCTAAAACTTCCTTGCATGAAGAGGGTTTTTTTTTTTTAAAAGTGACCAAAAAAAAAAAGACATGGGGTGAGCTTGTTAGAAGACAAGAAAAGACAGAACTGGATATATTCATTAAAAACAGACAACTGAAAAAAGTTAGCTTGTGTAAGTAGAGGGGAGGGATGTTTTTGTTGTATGATCTGTGGATCTATGGAGGATGTAAAATTCGGGAAGGAATGTTGGGATAGTTTAAATCTTATTGGCACACGTTGAGATACTCATCAAACTAAGCCTACACTGTGGATCAAAGGAGGTCTGTATGAAATGGCAATCCTTTTTTATTTTACACACTCCCACACACACACACACACACACACACACACACACACACACACACACACACACACACACACACACACACACACACACACACACACACACACACATACACACACTCAAACATAACAGTCCATCCTAATTTTAACTGGTGATGGGGAAAAGGGTAAATTCCTGTCCTTTCTGTGAATACTGGAAAATTAAACCCACTCAGGAACGTGTGAATAATCCACTGAGAGATAAATGGTTTGCAGTTGATGTGGTGGCAGTTAAATCGTTTTAAAATGTGCAACAGTGCCAGTTGAGCTCATCACTCACAGCTGGTTGACTTTGGTGAACACAGAATCCAGACCCCAGCGCGCCATGTGCACATCATCAATAGTTCATGCAACCTCCAAAGCACTACCATTTTTCATGAAGGGGAATGTCTGCCATGTGATTGTGTTTAGCTCCCCATATGCCCCCCTTCTTTATTTTTCTGCTCATCGACTGTGTCTCTTTTTTTCCAGTGTCACATGAACATTTGTAACAGTGAAGCGTATGAGCTGATTAAATGATTGAGAAAGTGAATGTATGCTGTATATTCCTGGGAAACTTTGGGTAAAAGTGAGCCTCTGATTGCATTAATTTTGCTCCTTTTTTTAGCTTCGTCACTCTTTTCCAATCAGAATGCTCTTTCACTTTGGAGGTAAACAAACTAATTCTGCAGAAATATGTTTGCTCATTTATCAGGCACTTTCTCAGCATTACGACGGAGGGCATTCTGTTGTGTCAAACATCTGAGGTGACTTGTTTTCTATACAGTTTGAGCACACAACGGTTAAGCTAGAAAATGAATGTGTCTTACAGCTGTTCAAGGTTAGAAACCCCTTTGCAGAGGGTGAAATGTCTGTATGTGGAGTAAGATGGAACTATATGAAATGGGAAACACACTGCGGTTTTGCATAATATCCTCCACGTCTTTAGAAGGGACTTATGAGAAGCTGGTTCAAGTTATATGGGAAGACGCCGCATGATCGCCAACGTCACGCTATTATTACACACCTAACTAATAATATTCACATATTGCACTGATCAGATCCAACACAGGCAATATGAAGACTCTGGAAGATCAAGGTCTCATCTTTTAATCTGCTACCTTCAAACACCCCTCAGAGAGAAGTCTAAATAGTTTAGTCTCCATAATGCAGCTGCTATCATTTAGGATGAGAGGGCCTGCAGATTTTGTCTGCCTGTCTGCGTGCCCAGGCTGTTGATCCTGCACTGTACTAATCATGCAGCAGCCCAAGCTGAGACAGGATGATTGCAGGCCAGACAGGAAATGAAGAGAGATAATGATAGGTCAGTGCGCCGTATGTCTGCGCTCGCTGCATGCGCGTATCCTCCCAGTGCCTGATTGGCTGCTGCATTAATGGGGCTGAAAGAAAAGGACCGATAGGTTTCTGTTCTGACAGGTCTGGTTCTCTGATGAAGGAGGTGATTAGTGTGTCTGGTGATTGGCAGGTATGCTGAAACATCTACAGACCTTCCACCTGATGGCTTTACAGTCCTTTATATGATGGGTTGAGAGGGTCCCATTGTTTGAAGTGGAGGTAAATAAATCACAACATGGGTTGAACACAGAGATGCATTTGGGTGGTTTCCTGGAAGTTATGAGTTGAAAACAAGATGTTTGGAAGACAATTTGTAACAGCTCAGTGCTTCACAAATATTCAGTTTGTTGTGGATGAATTTGGGAAACAGACTTGGACACACTTTCACAGACACTCACACAACGATGGACGGAGAGCAAAAGGGCGACACATGAGTACCAGAAATTCAACCAGTGGGTGATGTAAAACTCTTCCTCTCTACCTCCTGACTTCTTCCCTTCTCTCGCTTCTTCTTTTGTGTTCTGTTAATTTCACCCTGAATCAAACATCTCACAACAACACTCCCATTTTTTAAGTCAAAACACCATTTTTTCTTTTGTTATTTATCGTATTTTTGTTACAAAACATGTACAGGCTGTTTAGAACAACAACAAAAATACAATATCCAATTCATATGCAATTTCTTTTTGTTTAATAATTATCAATTCATTGGGTGAATCCTCTTGGAAGCTTCTCTTCCCTCTGATTGTTCCAAGTCCATTTTCCCAAGTGGCCTACAGTCCATCTGGGTTGGTTTTGGGGGTCTGGGGTTAACGGGTGAGGTACAAATAAATACATAGGGCAGGATGTCAAGAAATTAAAACAAGGAAATTGATTATTTCTAAATCCAGATAATAGTAAGTAGAAAGTAAGGTGTCCATCAAGGTTTCTCTGTTTCTGCATGATGCATATATATATAATTTTATATATATATATGTACGTCCTAAGTTCATTTTTTGGGTTCAATAAAAAAGAAGGTTTAACAGTTGTCCACAGAATATAGCGTAATTGTTTCAGATATATTTGCTCCTTGTCACGGTTCAGTTCATGCGTTAATTCCTCATGGTGGCAAATAGCGGAAGCCGTATTGTACAGTATACTCGTGTGCAACTTGACACATCCACACATCCAAGCACACGTTAACCACGCACACACTCACACATGCCCCGCACACACGTACAAAAAACACACACAAAAAGGCCAAGTGGTCTTTCTCTAGTGTTGCCACAGTCCTTGTCTCCACTTCATCACAGAAAGTGTCCAGTGGTGGTGGGGGGGTTCTCAGGTTTGACCGGCCATTTTTCAATCTCCCAAAATGTGTAAGAAAGTCCAAAAAACAAAGGAAGGAAAAAATGTGGTGTGGACAAACAAAAATAAAACTTTTTATGTGTAGAAACACAGTTGATGAGCAGGTGATCCTAAGCTGAGGAACGCTCCTGAGTCACGTCCGATTAGGGTCAAGAGGTCTGCTGACCTGCTGAAGATTCTGCAGCCAAAACAAGCGTCCGAAGAATGTGGCTGCCCTCATTTGACCTTCCAGACCTCTGTCATCTTCTGAACCTTTGGCCTCAGCCAATCATTTTTCCTTCTCCACCACCTCACCCTTCTCCAGCAAGTGCCCTTGTAGATAACGCACCTTCAATATGAAGATGGAGAACAACACGTGTGCACAGTAAAATATCAGGGAAGAATTGACCAAATCACCTCTGTCCTTTTTTTGTTTAGTTTTTCCACTTTTTCATTGCAGGGTGTCCATTCCTTTCTTTGTCCATCAAAGCTGGGTCAAAACGTGTAGGGGCAGGACTGTTGAATGAGGATCAGAGTGTGACACTTCAGTAACAGGGCTAAGGCCAACCTCACTAAAAACACACATGCATGCAAACATCTACCCACACCAGAGCTGGTGAGGCACGCATGGGATACAAAGGGGGTTAACTCCTCTTCCTCCTTCAAAAAACACACAAAATCTGATCAGCTGGTCAAAGAAACAACGAATCACAAAAAAGCAGGAACAGGAAATGGAAGTGGTCGTGACTTAAAGAAAAAAAAAACAAAGTCAGAGGCACTGCAAGCCAGTTTCAAAGCGTGTAATTGGCAGAGTTGGGTCAGGCAGCTAGGGTTTTCCAATGGCTCTCTCTGGCACAGTTCCTTTCCCCCCTTTTTCCTGTCATGCTGTCCTTCTTTGACTGCAATGGTGTGTGTGTGTCCAGTCGCTCACACCTGGACAGGAAGTGTTTGGTTCATCTGTAGTCTCATGTCCTGAATGCTACCAAGAATCTTCTTCTGATGGCCAGCCAACGTCACCCCTATCCGCAGCAAGTCCCTGTGGAGGCAGAGGAAAGAGGGAGAAAATAAGAACAGGTGGCCTGGTTATAAAAAAGAAGAAGATAAACATCAGTTGTCTTAAGGAGTGTGAATTTCACTTTCCATCTAAAGGTAAACACACTCAGACAGGTGGGAACAGGTTCAGTGAAGAACAGGCTGGCAATCGCCCATAAAAAGGCTGACCTATGTCAACAAAACGTGGATCCTCATCTAGTGACTGTCGGTCTTAATGCAACATTCTTCTGTTGCCCGGCAGGTGGGCCAGAAGAGGGCAGTTACAGGATCATAATGTGATAGTTAATGATTAAAAAGACACTTTGCTACTGTGCAGCAGCTGGTAAACTTCACACCAGTCTCCCATTTAACTAAAGAAACAGGGCAGCTGAAAATCTTCTTTATCTGTGAGATACTTTACAGATTACACTGTGCAGACTGGAGCCCTTCATTCAGGCTTAGAAATACTCCTCGAGATCTTCACCAAGTGTACTCAAAGTTTCTCAGTGCTTCAAGAAATCCAAGAAAAAATTGACTGAAGAGTGTAAAATCTTGTAGCCGAGAGCTAACACAAGCTGCAGTGTGATTTTAAGGGCATGTACGGGATTTTAACCTCACTCTGAGGGTGCAGTGGGAAAATATGAAAATGTTGACATACAGTTAATGTTACCACATGCTTTAAAAGGCCTGGGAGAACACACCTGTTTTAGCTGCCATTAGTTAGAATAATTAAATCAGCATGACCGTGTTGGTCTGACACTAAAATAATATCATGTGAACCTCTCTTTTCCGCTCACATGTTTGATTTCCCTAGCTGCTAGCTGAAAGGGAGAGCAGCGTCTGGGGCGGTGATTAGCTGACCGATGAGGCTCTGCAAAACACTCTGTCCTCTCCGTTTAGACACTCTCTCACACACACACATACACGCACACACACAAAATGGATAATCTAATATTACACACAGACGGCATACTCTTTGCTTGTCTCAATGACTTTGAGGCCCCATCTATTGTTGTGCAAAAGTGTGCAGCTAAACATACACACGCACACACATTACGTGCATGAAAGCACACAAAAATTACACACTGCTCATCTATCCTCTCCAAAGCTAAATCAGGGGGCATCACCGCAATTTCACACAAATAAATGGTGTTTTTCTGTTTTTTCATATTTTGCTGTCCCCATCAGTGCAGCGATGGAGGATGAAATGATAATAAATGGGCACCATTAGAGGAATTACTGGCCATTAAGGGCAACAGAGAGCCACAGTACACTACACCTGTCAGCCTGGCCAAATTGAAACAAATTACCCCCACCTCCATTGCCTATTATGTTGCTAATGAGGATAATTTATTTATCATTACAAACCTAATTAATTTATTTGATCATCACTAGCGTCTCATTTCCATGATTTCCATTACATCATTTCCTGTTTGTAAACACGGCAGACGGTAGGTGGTTGGTCAAGGTTAACTGTGAGTCATTGCTGTGGAATAGCTTTAAGTCTTCCCACTGTGGTATCAAATTTGGCAATTTCTTGATCGTGTTTCTTATTTACTAAGCACCTCTGGAACAGGTGATTGTTACTAGTCCCCATCTGGATTACATAATAATCCTTCAGCATGCCAACACTGATTGGTCAATCATACAAAATCACAGAAAGAGCACAGAAGATGTTGAGTTTCCTCAAAAATGTAAGGTCTAAATATGAAATGAGTGTTTGTGTCTCTTTTACAGAAAAGATTTCATATCTCAGCCCCTTTTCCACATCATATCAAGTCCAATTTAGCCACATGACTATTTTTATTCCCTGGAGGTCAATCTTTTTAACACTAATTTGGCTCCCAGACTCAGCCCAGTCAATCACTGAAACCCTGATTAGCTGACTCCACCCCCTCTCCACTCACTCTGCTGTCATTTGGGCCACCAGGTCAAATGAAGCAAATCCGGCGTTGACGAAGTTGTCACGGTAGCGGCTCATCTTGATGGCGTCCAGCCAGTCCCCCACAGTGGTGAAAGTGGTATAGTCTGGCACACAGCGGTCAAGCAAGGGCTGGGATACCCTACATTTGAGAGCGGGGGGAGGAAGAGAAACAGAGAGAGAGAGAGGGTTAAGGTCGTCACTCTACTGCCTCTAACGGCTCAACCTCACCCCAAACGCCCCCCTGCTGAGCGCCACCTCTCCATCTCTCCACCTCTCCTCCTCTCCTCCCCTCTCCTCTCCTCTCCTCACCTCCACATGTAAGGAGTTGTTGTGCAGGGGTGTGAGGGCATTGTTTGGGGGTGAGTGGGGGGGGCTTTTATGACTGTGGAGAGACTGGCTGGAGGCTTGGGTGGTGGATGTTGGCGCTGCAGCTGGTGAGGCGAGCTGGTGTGTGTTCATTAACAGATGTCAAATCTGCTCTTTAATGATGACTAAGCACATTGTCATTCACAAGGAAACAGATCAGATTTCTGATGAGGCTGCATGTGTAATCATTGCTTCTATTAAAAGCAGGTGTCATCGTAAACATGTGGGCCGTTTCTTTGGTCGAGGATGCATCTAATTGGCAGCATCTGTGAATTCAGAATGCTGAAAGTCCCATGATTATAAAAAATTGGATGAAAACACTGATAATATCTGCTTTCTTTGTGTTTTGGGATCTGCTCCTTCGATTGCATTAAAAAGAGAACACTCATCTCATCAAAGCTCTAAAAATAAACTTTAAATTCAATTTTAGAAAACTGGATCCATTTGTCTTTCTGGTCAAATAAAATCACATTTCAGCAACAAGAACAATATTATGCTTCAAAGAGCATGGTTGTTGCTTTTGGATTATATTGTCAGAGGGTTTGTGGAAATATACATTCCTTGTAGAAGGTCATGGTTGGCTAGACAAAAGGAAACATGGCTGGAGGTGTAAAGACAGCTTGAAGAAAAGGATCCACAACAATGGAAAGCTATCTTTGGCATGTAAACACAGATGCTGCTCACAGGTCTGTGCGGTTAACCTTTAGGACTGGTTTTGCCGATGCTGGAAATACATGGAAGTAGTATCTAACTGTGCATCTGTGTGTGCATTCTTGCAAATGTGTTTTGCATGTTCCCGCACACCTGTTGACAGCCCCAAAAGGCCTTTCTCCAGTAAAAGCAAACCCCCTGTTCTGATCAGTGCTGTAGATAGAGAGGCCACCTTGGGAGTTTTAATAAAACTGTGCTACAACTCAGAGTGAAGTGGAGCGGATGAAGAAGAATGGAGGTGGAGGTGGAGAGGGGGAGAAGAGGGGAGGCAAGGAGGTGAAGGAGGTGAAACAGATGAGGGAGCAGGCGAACTGAAAGAGCAGCACTGTCTTCCCTCCTCTCTGCTCGGCTGATCCCTGTCATCCTTTTTGATGGCATTAGATTCATTAACAATTAAAAGAGGAATGGAGAGAGAAAGAGGGAGAGAAGAGAAAAAGGCATGGAGAGGTGGAGTTAATAACAGTGATACAGAGGCTCCATTGAGTGGTGTAGATGGAGTGATTTTTAATAAGGCCTGCGCTTCGGAGCCCAAGGCCTCAGGCCGTCGTTAACACCAGACTCTGGCTTCTCTTAATGGAGCATTGTTAGTGTTCCCTCTCTAAAGCTGGCTTCAAACAGCTCCAGACTGATGCTGGCCACATGTGAGCCACAGGCACAGACAATCCAGTGAGAAAGCTGGTTCATTTTGTACACAAGCTAGCGAAGCAGTTACACGCAAGCTTAGCTCAAGGTCAATGGCTGCGACTTTAGCAGTTGTATCAGGTCTTAGTGTGAGATCTGTTTCCAACATTTGTAAGCGTGGATTTCAGTTCTACAGTGCAACAGAGCAGCAATGCAAGCCAAAAGATCTTTATTGCAGACAGTGTTAGCTAACCTCCAGCCACCCTTCACCGCCGACCACGGTGACAGTATCATCTCTCACTCTTCCCTTGTTAGGTTTGTCGGCAGGAGGCCACCTCTCCGCTGGCCCGTTTAAAATCTCGTTAGTGGCTAATTAAAAGGCGCTCCCAACTCTTTTTGCATCGCCCTAATCGAGCTAATTAACCGCAAGCTTAATCTTCCAAGAACGTCACTTCGGTGGCCAACCGAGACCCTGCTTTCCCCCCTGAGCCCGAAACCAGGATTGTCTGCGGCCCTCCCTCAAGACAGAGAGACCCTGTTGCAGGGACAGATAGGTAGGTCACCCCTCCCTTGCGATCGCTCCAACTCTGCCACCTTCAATCCTCCGAATTCTTTCCAAGAAACAGGTTGCAGAGAGAGGTAGTGCAGCTAAATGTAGCTGTGACATCATTGATTGAGCTCCCGGTCGGCGGGGGAGTTGCTTTAAGGGCTTTATTGAGCGATGGTAATTTGGATTTGCATAATGGCTCTGGCTGCAATGGTGAGTACTAGAGAGTTGTATGGGAAGAAATCTGCACTTTATAGGTGTTAAGAGATTGTTACAGCTGAGTCAGAGTGGCTCACATACGCCATATCAACTCGGATAAGGGATATTTGCACTGTGGAAATGATTATTGCCAAATGAAATGGCCTGGCCTGTAATCTTGCGGCTAAAAAGTCAAGTGTATTCTTGCGATAAACTATTGACCTTTTACTGCACTCCATCGCCCCAGTCCAGTGAGTCATTTATGGTGTACAAGCTTAGAAAACTAGCAAAGAATATAGTAACGCCAGAAGCACAAATATTGTAATAACATAATCATAATTAGACATCACTGCCCTTTAGCAAAATCATCTAATAAAACTTAACTAGGTTCCTCAGAGAGACATGATCAAAGCTAATTTCTACTTTTATAACTACATGCTCCACCAAACATACAAAGAAAAACTGCATTTATCTTACTTTGTCAGGACTCTCATATTGTTGCTTTCACAATGTTCCAACTTACCCAGTGGACTGTGTACTGTTGGTGACCACCTTCAGGCTAGCGGCGTTGCGGATCAGCTTATCCAGCGTGGCCACAATCTGGGTGAATTTGGGTCGCAGATTCCTCTCTTTCACCCAGCAGTCCAGCATGAGCTGGTGTAGCGCTGTGGGGCAGTCCATGGGTGGGGGCAGTCGATAGTCCTGCTCCACGGCATTTATCACCTGAGGAAGGGTGACAGAGGAATCACAATCACTTCTAATCACAGAGTTTGGTGGAAGAGTAGGGGGAGGACAGGCAGTAGGATGAGAGTGATCGGTCAATCAAAAGAGCAGGTGAGGAGGGCAGAGGCAGATGGATGAGGGAGCTGATAGCAGAGTCAGAGATAACTGGGAAAAGGCTTTAGGGAATACATAGAAATAAGAGCTAGAAAAAGATTATATCTGAGTGGTAGTTGTGGGTGGATTTGAAGAGAGAGAATGGCTTTTAGGCAGTAATAGCTGCAGTGGGTGAAATCTATTAGAATTTTAAATATCGACACATATCATCTTGAAATGCAAAATTCTGCTGCTTCTCCTGAATATTTCAGCAGAATAGCCCTTTTCTCTTTTTAAATATTTAGTTTGCATAAGTCACATGACTCAAAAGTATCAGCTTACATCTTGATTGCTCATGTCCCAGTACGGCCGCTCGCCATACGACATCACTTCCCACATGACGATGCCGTAGCTCCACACATCACTGGCTGAGGTGAACTTCCTGTATGCGATCGCCTCGGGAGCCGTCCAGCGGATGGGGATCTTGCCTCCCTGTGGATATGCGAATGAGTAGGTGAGCATGAAATACTGGAGGGATGGAGCACAAACACAGAGTCACACACATACAAGAGGAAGAGAGAGGGTGAGAAAAAACACGGTCTAAGGGAAATGTTGATGCACAACACATGGGTGCATGCGACCCAAACACCACATACACACAAGGTTAGTCAGACAAGGTACAGAGGGTACAGAGAAGGACGTGTACAAACACATGAAGCTTTCATATTTAATGTGCCATGAACTGTGTTTTCTCACATCAATACATCATCGTTGTGTAACCATTTTATAAAACAGCACCAGCTAGTTCCTTGATTCAACTGGAACCCCAGTAATCTGACAGAATATCTAAAAAACATGAGCTCTCTGATGGTCATGGTTGCCAGGTTCCTCTCGAAAACAAAGCAACGCACCTCGAAATTCACCCACTGTTTCCTGCAACTGATAATAATTCATAATCTGTCATTTTAACATATTTGAATTATGTAAGCTGGATGCACTTCAAGATGCTTTAGAAAGTCAACAAACAGAGCATACCAACTACACTTTTATAAACAAACCAAGGGGCTGTACCTGTCTAACAGCGGGGCACTCGTACAGTCAAAACACTCTACCTTGCCTACGTGCCTTAACCTCCTTGCCCTTTTTGCATGAGTGATCACGTACAAATACAAACCAGTCATCCGTTAGCTATGGATCCTGTTACACATCTGGCAACTAGCTGCATGCAACATGATTCGAAAGTGTCTCAGATTTCAAGATATTTTTACCCTAAAATCCAACAACTACAATCATAAACTTTATTTGGCTGCATTTTTTCAGCTGCTGTGTAAGCATGTTTGACACCAAAACACTTTTTGTGCAGCTTTTTGGAATGGACAGTAAAAGGGGCTGAAATTAACGTCATGATGTATTGATGTGTAAAACACCACATGTAGCACCTTTAAACATTGATTTTTATCGACATGAACGCTAAAACATAAACAAACACAAAGTTTCCAAGTCCATACTCACCAGGGAGCTGGTGTAAGTGGGGTCTGTGGGGTCATCCTCGAGGAAACGAGACAGGCCAAAGTCAGACACCTTACACACCAGATTACTGTTGACTAAGATGTTCCGAGCAGCCAAGTCTCTGTGCACGTAGTTCATATCTGACAGGTACTTCATGCCTGCTGCGATACCGCGCAGCATGCCAACCAGCTGGATCACTGTGAACTGCCCATCATTGAGCTGGCAAAGGTAGAGAGAGAAAAGCAGAGATAAATTGGATTGTAGATCAAGGTTGCGTGTGCAAAGGAATGAATATTTATACTTGTCCCCTTTATACCTCTGTTTGTCCTTCTGTTTTCAGTATCTCTTCCTGTTTTCATTACTTAAAGCTGTAAAGTCTTTTTAGCTCCTTCTATCCATTCTCTCTTTGTCTCCTCTTTACATCTCCTCATAACAGCCTCTTTTTTTACAGCAGACACTGTCTGGTGTGACTTTGACGTCCTGATTCAGTGCAGACTGAGCTTTCTGTAAATGTCACCATTTGTCTGAATGCCACATTTGCCTCATTCCCTTTCTAGCTGCAGCAGAGCTTAAGAAGACCTTTCAGGTTTGTAAGAAAATTAGATAACTGAAAACAAGATCAAGCAGATTTGGATGAGCTTACAAGATGGATTTGCATTACTGATAAAATCAGAAAGTATTTCCTGTGTAGAAGCTAATGCCTGAGCTCTATTTGTGAGTAATGTCTGTGCATTCCTGTTTTTCTCACCCTTAGAAAAGAGTCCAGCGCTCCATTCTCCATGAACTCAGTCACGATCATCACTGGCCGGCTCTTGGTGACCACACCTTCCAGACGAATAATGTTGGGGTGGTCAAACTGGCCCATGATGGAAGCCTCAGAAAGGAAGTCTCGCCTCTGGCGGTCAGTGTAGCCCACTTTGAGAGTCTTAATGGCCACAATGATCTCCCTTCGTCCAGGCAGCTTGAGGCGACCGCGGCACACCTCCCCAAACTCTCCTGCGAGAGCCAAGGTGGACAGCAGGAGAAACAGAAAAAAGAGGAATAGGAGAGATGGAAGGAGAGTGAGAGAAAGAGGGAGGGGAGAGAGGCATGACGGTAGAGTGGAGGAGAGTGGGGGAAAAGAGGGGAGAGGGTACAGTTAACAGGTTAGAACCAAGGAGCCAGGGAGGAGTAGCAGGGATGTGGAACAGGGGGGACTGCAAGAGAAGCCAGGTCTCTAGGCCAGTGTCAGTGGATGGTGGTGACAGGGTGAGCAGACAGTGGCTTTGTGCTGTTATGCTACAGATTAAAAGAAACAGCCTGATGAATGTGAAGCAAAATGATGGAGGGTGAGAAGATGAAAAACGCTTCTTGAAAAAAATGGGTAAAGTAGGGTGACAGGGTAAAAGGTGATTGAGGGGATAGATGAGGAAAGGGGGAGAATCGGGGTGTGGCTAAGCTTCAGAAGGGCTGGAGTAGTGGGCACAGGAGGAGGAGAAAGGCGGAGAAAGAAGCTTGGGGGTTTTGGGTGTTGTGGACACTTTATGTTTAGAGTCTACACCAAGCGTGTGCATGAATGCAAAGTGATGAGAGCGATGTGACGTAAACGCAGGTGCACAGGCGACAAAGTGAGGGAGGTCAGGGGTGAGACGGTGAGGGATGGAGGAATGGGAGGATGGATTTTAGGAAGGGGGAGAGGAGATGAGGGTGGGGGAACAGGGGAGACAGGGGTTGAGGGTTTGTCACTTTAAAGGCGAATGCTGGGGAGCGACGGGTTTCAAGTAGTAGCCTCAGCAGCAGAAGAGCTCTCTGGAGAGGAAGTAGTAGCAGTAGTAATGGTAGTAGCAGAAGCAGTAGTAGAGACTCCCATCTCTGCCATCACAACGTCCTCCGTTTTTGGCTCAGAAACAAGCTAAGAAAACTCAACCTCATTTGGCACAAGTCCTGCAGCTTTGAGCAGATATATATCACTATTAAATATATCAAGATCATGACATTTTTGACTATCTACAACATCAAACGTTAGGGAGGGTGTCTAAGGGAGGGGGCACATATAGTGGAGACGGATCAGAGGTCAAATGGAGTGATCCAGGAGAAGCTCTCTTTTAATAAAGAGGTTCTGAAACATTTGAAAGTGGACAGGGACAGAGACGGCCAATCCTGGAAACTTTTCTGATATCTAACGCCCCATCCAGACAGGATTAGAACTTCAGGAGGGTTTTTACAAAATATTCCCAAGATTGACAACAATATAATGTGGGAAGAAAACAGGTTATTCTCCACCCGTTCCCTTTAGTAATGATTTAATGTCCCTAATTTAGCACTGAGTTTGAAAAAATTATTGTATTACACCCTGCAGGGTTGAAGCATGGATGGCTGTAGAAATTCATGTGCAAATTTTCAGTTACATCTTGTGTCTATCTGATGAGAAGTTTAAAAATGGAAGGCAAACAAGTGCACCAAAAAATAAGGCTGGAAGAGATAAGGGGAAAAAAAATACACATTTGCATTTGGACAGGATTAAAACTCCCCCTCAGGAAATAAATCCTGTCTGTATGGAGCTGTAGACTTGCATTGTTCAAACTTTTCTTACATTCAATTCAAGACAAACTTTTAATCAGCTGGAAACGTCTGCTGATTCCTGCTCATTTTCACTAAATGAACACCCTAACAAGGATCTCTTGTTCCAGGATTGAGCTCTGTTTTTTTTTTTTTTTTTTTTTAGGATTTGGGGGAAATGATAAACTGTGTAATCACAAGGTATTGCATCTACTCCGGTATCAACATAAGGGTGAAAGGACTTAAAAAGGAAACACTATGGCTAGTCAAGTTGAAACACAGGAGAGTGCTCGATACATTTTTTAAAGGGGTTCCTAAGAGGTGGCGAGTGTGGGAGGGGTGGGAGCAAGGAGAGGGCTAGCGATGAATTGAGTGAAAGTACCGCTTGGTGTGAAGTCCTCTAACGGTATGGCCTGGAGGTGACTAGCAGTCTTCCCCCTGTAGCTCAGGAGCTTTGGTGGGTTACCTGCGCCAATGACCTCCTCGATCTTCACGCAGGACACGTCGATCTCCTTGGCAAACTCTCGCACCGCCTCGTTGGGGTCCTCGTAGGTGAAGGGGTCAATGTAGACTTTCATTCCCGGCGTGACTATAGGGGATTCAGTGGCAAGAACAGGAAAGTGAATACAGGCCACCCAACACAGTCTCAACTTTTTCAGCCAAGTTTTGGTAGTTTCTAAGTTGAGGTTCAGATAAACAGCTTGGTGTTTAGAAAGGCATCTTAGCTTAGAGACTTACTGTACTGCTGCAGTTTCTCTGTGTACTCAGACTCTGAACCGTTTCTCTGCTTTCTGTTGAGAGTTGAAAAAAATCAAACTTAGTCATGTGGACTCGACACAGCAGGGTGCAAGTACTGGAAGGAACAAAGACACAAGAAGAAAACAGATCCCTAATAATGTCTGCAAAAATGCGGCGGCACGACAATGTGGCTTGGTAAAGATGTCTTTTTTGCTTTAGAAGCAAAGAACATGCTGCAGATAAAGATTGGATCAATGCCTGCCGGTGAAATGATTCGTATTGGGGACCGAAACACAACTCTAAACAAAAGGATACCATTGTGTGAAGCAGCAACAGAAAAACATTCACTCCTGGTACCTCCAAAATGAGCAGCAGAGACAAAAGCAGACTCAAACAGCAAGCTCAGCTGTCTCGCTTTCCTTGCCCTGCAGAAATCACACCGTTCATTTCATCCAAACTGCTTCTTATTTTCTCCTCTCTGAATCTTAGACTAATTCCCATCCAAATTTTAATTCTTCTGTTCTTGATTTACTCATGTTTCACAGTTTCTGTATCTTCGTCCTCCTGTGTGTGTAAAAAGATGATGACAGAACGAGGGGGCTGGGTTGTTGAAATTACATGTTAATGTGCTTCTTTTGTTGTCTAACCAGTAACCAGGGCAATAATACCCGATGGTGATTTGCATCTTATTTCAAATTCTAATTCTGATCCGGAATATGCCGAAGCTGTGCGTTTTGTATGATGACTATTTTCTCCTTCGTCTTCCTCTGTGACAGTCAAAGCAGTGGCTAAGCCAAGGCCCTGAAAGAGACACAATGTAGTAGTGTGAAAATAGAAGAGAGCGTAGAGGCGGCAGGGAGCAGGAGAGGAGGGGAGCCAGGGAGATTATTATTCAGTCTAGCGTGACTGATGCTCACGCTTGTCAGCCACAGCCTGAACTGGCTTGTGGAGGGAACCCAGTGGGCGCCAGTCAGCGGTGGGTGCCAACCTTTCACACCTATATACACACAAGCACTGCATTTGCAGCTTGACAAATGAGTGGTATAAGGATAAATGAGTGTGGTTAGACCCAGCTGAAGCGGTGTCAGACTTTTTGAAAGGTCTGAGCAGCCGCTCACATCTTCCCAGTCAATTGGGCCCAGCAGACAGGGGCGCATCTGGGGTTCTTTGTGGTCGGGCAACTGCAAAGATGATTCTGAGTGCTGGGCCATGAGGGCAGGCCTATCAGGCCGAACAGCTGCTCCACCATGCTGTGTCCAGCGAGCAAAGGAGCATATTTGCCAAGCTGTTTACTACTCACACATTCAGAAGACTAATCTGGAATTCAGTGGCCTCACAGGTGGCACAGAAATACTGTTGGGGTGGTTTGGAGGACATGCAAACAGAGTTGACATTTTAAGGTTCCTCAAATTTGTTTTCTTTTGAACTTCAAAGAAAATACATATTTTCACATCTCCGTGCTGTTTGAAGAAAATCCTTCAGCTTGAGAAAGGCAAATGAGTCAGTGCAGAAAAGTTTTACTCAACTTGTTGTTGCTAATCTCTTATGTGATCTGACTTTTTCAAAAAAAAAAAAAAGACTGACAGGGAAAAGTTCACTGACCTGAGGCAGACGATTGCAATGACCACAACTGCAATGATGAAGACCAAGATGGTAGTGGCAGTTCCAACGATGAGAGGCAGCTGCTCCTGCCATGGCTTTGGAGGATCGGCTTTAGAGAATCAAAAGAAAGTGGATATTTAGAAAAATTTGCAACATCAAGAAACACAGGCTTAAAAGCATTTCTAGTGCTGTGGCTGACTTGCACATTCTGCTTAAGTAGAGTAACTTTTGCCTGAACTACATGAAAGTATTCCTTATGTAAGACTTCACATTTTCATTCCAATACTTCGTCAGAGCAAGATTAAGGCTGATTCCTTGACTGATTTCAAAGAAATGGCAGATTCCACCAAACCAAAAGTCAATTTCTCTCCTGAGATTTCAGTTCTGTTGTACCAAAAAATAGTCACCGTAGCGTCTAGCTGCATAAGCTGTTGAGCCTCAATTATGTTCATAGGCTTATGCACAGCACTTTTATAGACGTAATGCAGCTAAGCCCCAAATATCCCAGCATATCCCTTGTTAATAAAGTAGGTATTGGAGGGACATACTTTGCAGGTTGGTGCTGAAGTCCGCTGGGCTGCTATAACGGCCGTATCCAGCCACTGTCCGGGCACGCACCTGCACCACATAAGGTGTGCCAGCCTTGAGACCTTCAATGCGGGCGTTGCTTCGTTGGGCAGTCATAGTATGAGCGATAGCCTCACCCTGATCCTGCAGAGGAAGAAAGAGTGATCAAAAAAGCCATCACAAGCCGTCTTAGACAAAAGTGTGAGAGAGAAATGAAAAAGGGGCAATCGTAGGTGGAGATGCAATCTGACAGGAGGAGAGATAAAGTAACACAGCAAAAAGAGCGGCATTTTCTCTCTGAGGCAGAACTAGTCACAACTTTCCAGACCTCTGGAAAATAAAGTAGTAGTAAATTGAGAGGAAAGACAGAAGAAGAAAAAGAAGGACTGAACATGGAACAAGGACAGCAAGAAAGAAGGGATGGTCACACAAGCAAGTGGCTTTTCTCACTGCAGCTGTGTGTTTGTTAGTAGAGGTACTGTTTACACAAACTGATAAAACAGAGACCATGCTAGTCAATTAAATAAGATTGAATAAAGGTGTTGACTTACATTGCTGCTTACCTTCTCATGGTACTTAATCTCATAATCCAGAATGATTCCGTTGGGTTTCTCAGGGGGCAGCCAGGACAGACTCATGGTGCTCGCTGTGGCCGCCATCAGGTGAACTGTGGGCACTGCAGATGGAGCTATATAGGAAAGAACAAATAAAGGAAAAGTCTGCTTTATTGATTGTTTTCTGTGTTATATCTTTTCAAGTTTGGTGCCCTTTGTGTGTCCACAGGAGCCTAAATACAAAGTCTTCAGCTCTGGTCTTTGTGAAAGCTTCGGCCAGTAGTTAGTATGCAGAACCATTCCCCACTAATGCTCAAATTCGCTCTCCCAAGAGTCCTCGGGGAGGGACAGGGAATGTCTAATTCTCTTGTGACAAGAGAATCTAGCTGCAAAACTGATGGATAAATCTCTAGCACTTGCTGCTCCAGACATCAGACCAACATCAGGCAAGTTTTGAAAAAGTCAGGCGCCTACTGTTGTAGACTTTCCAAAGTAAAACCACATGCTTCCTGAACTGCTCATGCATCTTTGCTCTATTCATTAATATATTTATTTTCTATTAAGCTTGTACGATGCATGAAATTACATGTTTACATGCAAATTCAGTTAACACTCATGAGAAAATGTGTCCAACACACACACACACACAAAACACGTTTCATTAATGCACAAAAAACTAACAAAAAAATAACAAGCTTGCTTGGTCTTGGACAAAAACAATCCCAGGAGAACATTAAAACTCTCTCCCTCCACCCACCTCAGCTTTTTATGCTTTGTTCACATGTAACTATTAATGGACAAGTGCCGTCTGCCTCCCAGTCTCTCTTTGCTCTTTTTCTAAGTTCATACACCTCTGACTCACTGCTCCCCTCCAGTCTGCTCCATCACTTTTGTTCCAGGTTTAACTTTTTATCTCCACTGGTATCCTCTCTTCAGCAGTAAAGTTATTTATTTAGAGACTCATTTCTCTCCTTGCACAGCTGCCTCCTTTCGTTTCTCCTGTCCTCCACAGCCTTTCACTGTTTAAAAGACCTCCATCTCCAAACTACCTTCCTTCACTTCAAGCTTTTTAATCCCCACTTTTTAGCTCTTTGATCCACCCCCTTGCATTTACTTTCTTTCTGCTGTCTGTGTTTGTGGCCAGACATTCTTCTGTTTCTCTCTGGCCCAAAACCTTCCTTTTCCTGGTCCTTTCCCTCCCACGCCAGCTCCATCCACCAAAGGCCCTCCCTGTCTCTCTTTCTCCCCTAGAAGACAATGCTTCCTAGGCAGATCCCCTGGTTACTCTAGCCAGGGGATTAGGGGCCCTACTCCCGGAGAGACGTTGGAGTAACCATGGAGGTGGCCTCTGGGGCTTATCACCACCCTCATATTTATTTAGGTTCTTAAAAGGTGAATGCACATGTGGGGACGGTTTGGGGACTACACCAGAGGATAATCTGATCACAGTTGATGCTCTCTTGCCCTTCCTTTCCCCCTCACCCCTCTGTCTCTGCAGCCAACTGACCCCAAGCACTAAAGATGGACAGCCGTCCCTGTCAGCCCAGTGCCAGACCTGGAGTGAAACAATAAGACCCTCACATGAGGCCCTGTTGGGTCTTTGGGTCCTAGACCCACAAACAGAAGGCATTCCTTAAAACATCTTTCAGGAGCAGGAACTCAAGGCCAGAGGTTAGAAGGGTGAGGCCGAATGAGAGAAGAGACAGATGACAGGGGGAGAGAGTAAGGGATAATCCTTGGGGCTGACATATCAAATTTAACAAAGCTGTGAAACACATCCAAAGCTAAATTTAAGAGCCCTTAAAGAACCTCAACAAGGAGATTCAAGTGTAAAATTACACCAACAGCATCAAAGTTTATGGGCTTAATCACACTGAGTAATGGAACTAATGTATTTAGATTGCTTGGTAAAAAATGATTGATAAATCTACTTATCTACTTATCTTCCAAACTCAAAGCATTAACCCTGACACTGAGTTGAGACTTCTCCTAATGTTATGATGCACAAAAGCAACAGCTTCTCATTTCTACCCTGAATTATTCTGTGCATCAGAAGGGTTTCTGTGTTCAGTGCATGAAATGTTTAATCTCCGCAATGACTGCTTCATTGGCCCGGTTCCTGTTGTTGCTGTGGGCTGAAGGAGCGGTGGGTTGGAAGCAGTGGGCAGCTAGAATACTGAAGGTTGAACACTTTGAATACACACTGCCTCGCTATTGCTATTTGCAGCGGCGTTAGTACAGAGCACGGTGTGGGCGTGTGAAAAAGGTCCCTTTTCTAAGCCCATTCAGAAGAATGTCTTCCTGCTCAATCCCTGTTCAAAGGGAAATATGTAACATACTCCTACATGCAAACAAGAAATTGATCTCCTCTTCTTAAGCTGGGGAATGTATTCTTCTTTTGCATTTTTCTCCAGCCTTTGATATCTGGCAGAACCTAAACTTCAGTATTGATCCCTGACAGACAGCCATGAGGCTGCATTTTACCTACCAGCCTGATTTGTGGTGATGTTCACAGTGGAGAACTGGGGTGTATACGGGCTCTTGTTGGAAACCCCATTAACTGCTTGGATCTCAAAGCTGTACTGTGTGTGAGCTTGGAGGTTGCGGACAGCCACTCTGCGCTGGGTCAGGCCCAGGTGGCGTGGCGAGATATCCACATTGTCGTCGCACCGTGAGCACATTCCCCGCTCGGGCAGGCACTTCTTACAGATGACGTTGTAGAAAGTGTCTTCGCGGCCGCCCAAGTCACGAGGCTCGCTCCATTCCAGCACGAGCGAGGTTTCATTCACGATGGAGATGACACTGCGTGGTGCGGAGGGAACGGCTGAAAAAGAGAGAGGTAGAGCGTAAATCGGTTTGGAATGAGAATGAATTTAATCTCCATTCACAATAGGTGTAGAGAAATTTGTCCTGGTGACAGCACATTGACAGCCTGACAATAGACTGAGATTCATGCAGCCAAAGACAGTTTACATACCATTTTACACACATTCATTATTTCATCGCTGCTATCATCGTAATTGTGTGGTGTGGTATTGGTGGATTTTTAATGCATTAACAAGACAAATTCTTTCCCCGTGTACCACAAGACTATTCCAGCAGATCTTCAGAAAAAAAAAAAAAAAGAGGACAGGAGTTCAAATTTGAATCACATGCTCATTTCACTGTGTGCCAGTGTGTGTATTTATGTGTGTGTGTGTATGTGTGTAAAGTGCTGGGGGGGGACGAGCGAGACAAACTATTGGCAGAGCCTTGGCAATTCTTATCCAATTACCGGAGCCTTATCTCTGGCTGCACTGTGGGAGAATCAGCCCCCCACCCCAGCAACACAAAAAGGATCTTCTTCTCTCTTCACTAGCAAATGAATTAGCTCCTGCGTGTGCGTGTTTTCTCTTAGCGATTGCACAGCTACTAAAAAATTTTTTTTTAAAAAAATCCTTCACTGTCTATCTGTAAAGGAACGGCAGGAGCAGCACTGGAAAAAAATGGAGCTCATGTAGAGGTGGGTGGGGGAGGTGCAGGATGATAACATTTCAGGATAACGCTGGAAAAGCAAGCAGACTTGTTCTGTTTGGTGTGGTGGGAACAAACTCCTCCGAGGTTTTATCAGCAATTCAGGGCACTGTTTAAAGTCTGAAGGGAATAATTCCCACACTGTCTAGAATATGTTATAATGTTACCAATAGAACTGATCACTGTCTAAATACCAGGCATGATCCCACTTTGGCATTTAGACAGGAAATGAAAGCATGAAAGGCTCTAGTTCTCTAATAAGGTTGTTTTAACAGTTTGGTCAACTATCCTTGCCACTTTCAAAACATGCAGATGTGATAAATAAACTGACGGTAACTCACTGGTGCAAGGGGAGTCTGGAGAATCAGTGTCTGAGCGGTAGTAACCATTTCGACAGGAACAAACACTGGATGCTCCTGAGCTGGCACGGCTGTTTGCTGGACATGGCAGGCAGAAACCTTCTCCCTGCTTGGACTTGAAGGTGCCAGGGCTGCAAGCTGATGAAAAATAGAAAAATGGAGAGAGAAATGTGTCTGTTTAGCAAAGCTTAAAGGTTTTGGAGAGAGGAATGGGCAAAAAATATCTTACATACATCAAACATTCGTCGAGCTCATTCTTGAGTGAACATTCTACCCTTTACCTGGGGGGTCTTTAATATGCAAGAATCTACCATCAAATGTAATTTCTTATTTGCCAGAGACAACTTGATTTACTTGTACTTAACTATTATTCTAGCTCTGAAAAAAATGTGTAAAAATTTCAGTCAGGACCAATCTCATCAAAAGACTTAATTATTTGCATGTAATAGGTTTTATTCGGCCGTGTGGCTCTGGGAGCTCCCTGCCCTTCCACATGCCAAAGTGGAATGCCAAAGCCTGAGGTTGGGAGAGCACACATCCTCTCTCTTTCCTGTGCATGGAAATCCAAGGCAAGGAGAAGAGCAGCAGCAAAGAAGCAGCATAAGTATGCAGTTTAAACGAACCGCTCATTTGCTATTTGCCAATTATAGATGCGTAGATGTAATCAGCTTCAATCTGAATGTAGGCATTAATGAAATACACATAAACCTAGACAGGGAAGAGGGACATAATGCATGGAGATGTTTACATGCACATGGTTAAATAGAAAATTGTGCAAAGATGTATTTCTGTTTATACTGAGCTGTCCTTGAGTAGTTTTTATGTACTCAAAGAGGTTTTTCTCACAGAGTACAGTAAGCCTGCATCCCAGATCTATGCAAAACAACTTCAGTGCTGTTTTCTAAACAGGCTCTTGATTGGTGAAGCCTTGTTAATCTGATGAAAAACACTGCTAGCCTTTGTTAGTGTCCTATCTCCATTTATAGCAGCCGTTTGGATGTTTATAACTCAGGTGATAAGCTGTAGAAGTACTGGGAATACAATGACAGCGGCACTGTGAACCAGAACACTTTGGCAGGCTCCATATCTTTGATAAACAGTCTTGTTAAAAGATGAATGAGTTTGCCGCAGTGCTTAATAAAAAAAAAGACAAGCGTGGGTAAGACAGTCAAAGTTTACAGGGGCCAGTTGATGAGCTGACCCACGAGTGTGTTAGCTCGTCAAAGTCAAGGCCACAACTCAATGTTTGTTGCCGTCGAATGATAATTACTTCCGCAGTTCCTTTATTTGTTTTTTTCTCCTCCTGTTGAAAAAAGAAACCAGGTTGAAGGTCAAATCTACAGCAGACCACTTCCTGCTCCTGCTGTTGTCCCATTTCTGAAAGGTCAATATTAGCACAAAACCGCTAGCTGACTGCACCATGTTCATTTGCACTAAGTGTATTTGTTCTTCCACCATTAATCAGAGTCATCCACACCTCTAGCTAACATTCTGTGCTGTTGATGTAGCGATAAGAAATGACCTCCAGTTTTACAAAGTAGAAGAACCGCTTCTTCTGTTGGGTTGCACGACCCGTACGGGTTCATTTGAGTTCATTCTACAAAAGTAAACTACAAGCCATTTCTCATCTGGCTGAGGGATGAGAGTATTGGGCTTGAACATGTTAGCCTAATGAATGATGTTAGGGGGGAAGCTTCTTCTTCTTCTTCTTTTTCTTTTTTTTTTTTAAAACAGAGAAAAGAGCTGAAAGTGCTGATCAATCACTTCCAGTGAGTAAAGGGGTCATCCTCTTCCTTTCATCCATTTCCCCCTCGGAGGAACCAGTAAAGAACGAGGAAGAAAGAGAGACAAGAGGCTGGAGAAAAAGGGAGGGAGAGGTGGAAGAGGTGGAGGCATTGAAAATGCTAATCCTGCAGGCATTTTCCCCCCCATTCCCCACTCCCCTGTGTCTTATCCTCTCATGCAGAACATAGAGCTTAAGGAAGTGATTAGAATGTATGCTGAAATTGGAAAGTGTGGAGCATGAAGAAAAAAAAGTATAGACTATTGGGGGTGAAAATGTGCAGGAAACGACTGGAATAGGCCAAAAAAAGGCGCATCAATTAATATTAATGCAGATATTCTAACGGTATGTCCAGTGGTGTGTTAATGAGAGCAGCCTCCAGTTTATAAAAAGATGGGAGGAGAGGTAGTACAGAGAAAGAGAGAGCTGTGTAGGCCGGGCCGTGGGGGATACTCCGTGTTCGACCACAGAGAGTGAAGTGGAAAAAGGAAGATGGGTGGCAAAAAAGTGATGAGAAACGATTGTGGAGTACACTAGTTGTAGAGGAGGGTGGACCTGAGGAGAGGGTATATGAGGAGAGGTGAGGAGAGAGAGATTTATCCCTTGTGGTTTCTAGTGCAGCTTGATTAGAGAGCATTTTATCAGGGCCCTGTCGCCAGGGCTTTAACCTTGAGCTGCCAAGAACAAACAAATGAGTTTTTAACCATACACGCCAGGCTGTAGATTTACTTTACCCCCTCCAAACCTACAAAGTCTCCATCTCAAATTGAAGCACATCAATATTTAGCACTTGCCTAAAGCTGTGTCTATGCCATCTCAGGATATCTCCAAACCTCGCCTCTCTGAACCCAGTCAGCCAAGGATGACGTTAAAACATACGTAAACCGTTCATGCCCAGACACCTCAAACTCAACCCTGCTGATCGATATCCCAGTCAGAACCTCTGTCACTCTCATTCTGCTGTCTCCTTTTGACCTACACTCTCCAAGCCTAATTTTACGCCCTCATACCCCTCAACACACACGCATTTTCCATTTATCCTCCCCGATCCTCCTGCTGTCACCTGCACTCCATTTCAGCTGAGACCTTGCTGTTTAAATTGACCTTGCTCTCAACCTCTGTGAACCCGTCATGTTTTCCATCAGACCTGAAACCATCACAGAGCCTTCGAGCCTGCAGAAGCAAACAGCCTTCCCTGCATTTCCATTTATTTAGCAACCAGCTGCCAGGCAAAACTGGGGTCAGAGGGGTGAACATTCGCCTGCTGACAGTGTCATCCAGTGTGTTTTATTCTACCTTGTAGTCGTTGGATTACTGTGTCAAAAAAATACAGGGCATATAAATAGCTCATAATAATGTGGCAGCCGGACAGTCTAGTGATAGAGGCTGTAACCTGTAGACGAAACAATACCGATTCAATCTCACAAACAATCAGTGTGTCCACAGCAGGCATGGACTGAGATGAAGTGTCCTTGAGCAGGAACCCTAACCACTCACACATTGTAATTCACGCTGCGTTGGACCATGTGATATATGCACCTTAAATGTAAATGTAACTTCTCAGCAGCAATAATGTGATAAATTATTGAGCACCAAAAGGGAAAGCCCTCTGATCCCACCGTTATTTTCCAGCAAGGTAAATGTAAAACAGTAATAGTATACCACAAATACACTCATTCTCTCCGAGTCACTTTTAGCATGGAGCTCATAAACTATGTAGTTTCTGTTGACTGTCAAACCTTAAATGACCATGTGTTGTGAAAACACTCACCTTGACACTGAGTTTCCTTCATGGCTGGTTCGAAACCAGCTGAGCACGTACAGGCTCCTACGGGAACCATCCACTCGCCATCTCCGTTGCAGTACAGCTTCAGTGGCACAGACACCTCCAGAGCATTAGGGACACACGTTCCTGGAGCAATGACCAAGGACGTTGCCTCAGCCCCAGTTGCTGTCTCAGGGAAAACAGCAAAGTTGGCAATGGTGGTAGAGCACTTCTTATAAAAGACCCTCACTGAGATGAGGGACATGCAAGCACCAAGGTCCTGGAAGGCCAAGTAGAACCCAGCTTTGGACAAGGGCCCGAAACTTCTGACTTTAGTGTTTACCCGTCCAGACTCGAGCATGGAAAAGCTCTCATCTGGGGCGATAGTGTCCACCTTCACATAAGGGTTCTCCATCCAGAATGGACTGGTGGCTGTGGCTGAGTCTGAGTCTGACTCATAGTAGAACAGGTTGAAGGTCTCTTTGCAGGAACCTGGGATGTTTGGAATGCTGTTGCAGTCACGTACAGTGAATTTCATCTCCACATATACACGTAGCACATCCTTTCTTGGGATGAAGTCGCTGCGTAGCCAGTTATTCTGGTTTAGTTCACGTACATTGCAGACTTGGTAAGTCCTGATGGGGTTCATGGCATCATCATAGCCACTCACCTCTTCCCACTGAAAGGTAAGAAGAGAAATATAAACGGGGTTAGAGATTGCAAGTGTCTGCTGCTCTTACAGATTTAGTGTGACAAGGACCAAAACCTCCTTTCTAATATTTACCCTATAAGTCTTGCATTAAAACTCAAATAACATTAAGTCAACTTGAATGGTAAAGGAAGAACAGAATGAAAAGGCTAGAGGTTGGAACCTGGAGGGGGAAAAAAAGGAAAGCTTTTTCTCCTTGTTCTACTTTTGGGTATTTTCAATTTAGTACCCTGGTTTTGCCATGCTACGCCTTTCATCTCTGGCTACTGTAGCGAAAAGCAAGAAACAGGAACTGCAAATTCATCACAATTACAGCAACCTGTCACGTCCCCACCACAGAGCCACCACAGCATGTTTACCTCATATCTGTTTGGGAGTCGCAGTCACATTGCTTCACAACCAATTACTCTTCAATTACAGAGCAATGATCGCAACGTCCTCTAATAAAGACGCCGGTTAACCTTCATGCCTCTCTGTTCTTACACTCCTCTACATCTTTCAAAGCTACCACGGTACCCAGGGGGTGAATTACTTGGGATAAAATGGGATTAATTTTTCCAAACTTTGATTACCAGCTTCATTAAACGAGCGCAAGCAAACTAGACTGTAAAAGCTTTCTTTGAGACACTGTAATCTAATGCATTTTTCAATCTCGAATGAGGACACCACGATTAAATCATTTCACTTCAAATAGCGATTCCTTCGTGTATAACATATCTTTGTGAGTCTGCATGTGTGCTGAGGGATCTGCTCCCCTTTCCTATCACAGAAATGGAGTGCATTTAGTTTTTAACTAAGCCAAGGCCTTGCAACTTTATTTGCATAGTGCCTTTCAAATACAAAGCCAATTCAAACCACTGTGCATGAGGCATGGCAGTGCATTAAAGAGTTTAAAAGACAATGGGTATGAAAATTAAACAGAGCAAAATGAAATCAGTCAAAGCAATCAAAGTTTGGGTGTGTCATGAATGCTCAAACTCCCTGCTTTACATTTGTTGTTGGATCTCAAATCAAGATCTGTGACCCTCTGGTTACAGGATGGTGTTCATCATAGCATAATGTCACCTTGCTGCATCAATAAGAAAATGAAATATAAACAACAAAATGATTAACTAAGTAAAAAGACTTTTTAATGTCTCAACCAAAGTCTACCACAAAACATATGACGATTGCTCAAAACTCTGGCAATAACATGAAAACTTGTTCTCCAGAGCCAGTTGTTTCCATTGCAGCTCCAAGCATCTTAATTAAGGCTGCTATATGGATGTGCTGGAGACAAGGCTATTCATCCCCAGACCCTGGAGGCCATGAGGAAAGGAGAGGGAGTATGGGCGTACTTCTAATGCTGTGGCATTAAAACGAAGGCCCGATGAGAGAGCAAAGAAGGAAGCGACCAGAGGGAATCGATAATCACCAGCCAGGTCAATGGGACGGCTAAAAGCATGAAGTGTCAATGAGTATTTAGTTTGCTATAATAAATCACCCGCTGCAAAAGAGCAACCCAGCCAAGTGTTTGTGGGTGTGTGTACTAAGTTGTGTGTGTTTGCTTGTGCGAGTCCATCTTTTCAGTGTGTACGTACGTGTAGATGTCTTATTGTGTGTGTGTGTGTGTGTGTGTGTGTTAAAGAGAGGTCGTCCCCCTGAGATACGGACCAGTGGGTAAACATTCTGAGCGCCTGCTTACCAAGCCTGAATGAATAAAGTAGGTCATGTGGGAAGGGGTCAAGTTTCTTGGCATCGATTGCCAACAAGATGAATTGTTATGAAAGATTTGCGATCCGCTCTGTTTTCTCCTCGTCCTTTCCAATCAAAGCTTTAAATTTTACTTTCAGATGATGACGAACAATAACTGTGACGCACTTCAACATCCTCCTTGAAGGTCTGAAGCCAAAACAAATTCTGCAATGTTTTGGCAGATTTATGACTCTGTGGAGCGAACTTCAGATATGAATATTGAATGGGCAAGGACTTTGAAGTTCTTTGGGCTATTCCACTGATGATTTCATACCTTTTTTCTGTCTCTACACTTTCATTCATGGTGAGAATTTCCGGCTTGAGCCTTGAAATCAGCATAGTCAAACTAGATTGTTTAACTAGGAAGTTGAGCTCATTAGCCTGGGGCGTCAGCTGAAATGTGAAGGCCCCAAAAAATCCAGAACTGTTGTAAATGTATAGCTTTTACTTCTCTGCTTGTTTTTGGTATGAGACAGCTCTCTGAGGCTAATTTTAGAGCTATCAGCTTGCTCATAACATGTATTAGCATGCTGGGTATTTGGTGAGAATCCAGTGATACACCAACAATAATTATTATCTCTACAAGCTAACTCAGCGGGTGTATGGTTATCAGTGTGGGTGTCACCCCAAGTCTGGGGGGAGACATACAATAAAGTGGAATTCCCCCTCTATGCTCCATCTGTTTTAGAAGATAAATGATACAGTGTAAAGACAAAAGAGGGTGATGTGTTAAAAACTGAGAATACTGGTAAAAACAGACATGCGGCTCCAGATAGGTGTTGACACACACACAGAGTTGCATTACACACACACGCTACAGGCTACAGACAGACAAACTAACAAATCCACATACCAAAGTACAGACAGAGGTTGAAAGAATACATGTACACACACGATCACTTCAATTGAGGTATGTGGAAGCAGTTCCTTGCACACATCGTAATACTTGTGTTTTAATTAAACATAATCCTAAAAATAGACAGTCACAAATTGCTTCCCGACTCGGCTTTCATACCAAGAGTGTTTGCAGTTATAGTAGCACCTACATGCAAGTAGTCTCATGGTTCGCTGTCAAAAATAGACACAGCAATAGACAGCTTATGCTCCTTCTGTGCAGTTTTTTATCTGTTGCTTTATCTGTGTTGTGCAACACTCTGAAACAAGGATAGAGACGCTGTGACTCACACTTGGCTGGACAGCATCCCTAGGAGAGTGTCTGTAGTCTGTGAGTGGGTCTATTTCTAAGAGTTTTTTCTTGGAAATTGATTTTGTTTACTCTTATAGGCTGCCTCGCTCTGTATGGACATTTCTCTGGATTTTATTTAATCTCGGTCTCACTGCTCTCCCTCCCTCTCCCTTTCGCTTTGTTGTTTTGTTGCTTTATTCGGGCACAGTTTCAGTTCCTCTTAAAGCACTCATCACCCCGAACAAAAAAAAAAAAAGGCTGCAAAGTTTCATTTCAGGACCTCAAAGGCGTAGAAATAAACATGCACACAATGCGTTGCACACACAAACACAAACAAGAGCAACATAAAAAGAGGGAATACATAAATGGTGGATAGATAACTCAGGGACAACCACCAACTGTGGCTCATTCTGCTGCAAAATGGGAGACAAAAAAGGCAGGGGAGAAACTCCTCTCCAGCCTTTTAGGTGGTGATGTGGGAAATCTGGAGTGCAACAGGCTCTTGACTGTATGCATGTGTCTGAAAAGGAGCATCTGTTGTGGGCTTGCTTGGAAAAGAGACTGGGAGGCGTTTTTCAGCTCCTGTGCCATTCTGCATGGGACCTGTGGGAGCATCTCTGCATTGTAACTTAATGAGAAGGAGGGGGGCGGATGGAGGGAGAAGAAGATAGACGGATGGGAGGAGGGAAGGCGGAAGGGGAAGAAGGGCACAGAAGGCTGTGAGGGGGGTTTGCCCTACTGATTGTTGCAGCTGAGGTGGTTTGTGTGTCAGGCTTCATTAGTGCTTAGTTACTTGGAAGTAAAGGAAAGGGAGAATACACAGGGAGGGCGACTGTTGAACAGCTGGGGTGGAATCTCTCCTGCCAGGGCATTGGGGTAAAAACAAAATATAAAAACTGGGGGCCCACCTTCCAAAACACAAGGGCCGAGTCAGAGGGCCACACAAAAGCAAGGGGAGGAGTGCTGGGGGTCTTTGAAGTCTATCTGAGGAGGGGTCAGAACTCTTTTACCCCTCTTTAGGCCTTTGTGGGGACCACATGGGAAAGCACGATGAGGCTGTCACTGGCACTTTGTGTGCGGTAGATTTGGATGCCTGGACGTGCAATAGGTCAACACCAAGAAATATTTCAGAGTTTAAAGGATTAGTTCAAGAGGAAAGTGATGTTTTTCACATGTTTTCAGTGCACCGAGGCATGAGGAAGGGAACATCTGTGACTGGGCGGGTCGGTGAAATTGGATTGCGGTGTATCTTTTTCTGCAGCTAAAAAGCGCATCCTGTTAAATCTTAAAACACATCCTGTTGAGGGATATGCCAATGAAGGTGTAGAGGGGTGTTCAGCTTCAAAGAGACATTGACATGCACGAAATACCCTCGAAAGTAAGGTACATCAAAGCAAATACCAGCACATTTAAAACTTTAAATTACAAGCAAAGAAAATCTGACACATTTATGTATGAATCACAGTTCTACCTTCTCTTTCTACCTCATTTCTCCATTAATAAATCTATATTATCTCATTACATTATCTTACAGTGGCACACAGAAGCACACACACTTACCCCGGTCTCAGGGTGTGCAGTCCAGGCTAATTCTGTCGTGGCCCACTTCGTGTCCATCAGCGTCTCTGCAAACAGGAGCAGAAAGAAAACAACCAGGTCAGAAAGAGGCAACAAGGTCGACAAAGGAGATCAATAGAACTTTCAATAGTTTTACAACATCACAGAAGCTGTTTGGCTAATAGATAAGATAATTTCACTAACGTTCGGATAACTCAATGAGTGAGTCAATGACAGAAAAGCGCGGGCTTTGCCAGCACAAAAGAAGAAAGAAGGGACAATTAACCAAAGAGGAACAGTGTGTCTGCGTGTGACAGGAAGACGAGGCGATGGGAGAGCGTTACAGAGATCTAGGTGGGTGATCCGTGAGGAGTTATGTGACATTTTATTGCAGCTCCTTGTTTGGCTAATTAGTCTCAATTAGACGTTTGCTTTTATGCAGGGGGGAAAGGAAACAACAGTCTCAGTCTCACTGGGGAAGGGTTCCGCTTCCAACAGGGCGCTGCGGGACACACTCACAACAGATAACACGCACACACATGGTGCAAGTAACAGGTTGTAAAACTCAAGAAGATATACAGCCAACAGAAGGCTTGAATGGAGAGGGGGGTTATAAAGTTAGTGCCACAAAAGAGGCGCTCTTGAGAGGAACAGAGGTCAATACAATTCAATTGGATTCACTTTGTGTCAATACTCGAACACATACACTTCAAATTTACCTTGCTTCTCCCTCTACTTCTTTGCACACTCTGAGGAAACACACACACATGACACAGACAAAATGGTGGACGGGGATCTCTCCTGCTAATCCCCTTTCTTTTCCACACTTTCCACCGTCTTGTTTCTTCTGGCAGCAGAGTAGGAAGACTATAAACGTCGAGTCTTTTACTACCTGGCGCTCAAGGCGCAGTACGCAGCCACCGTTATTATCTCAACCGCTGTGCTGTTCTACAAGATAGTAAAAGATGATGAAACGGGCACTGCCAGGGAGTGAGCCTGCACTGTCCCCAGTCGTGGAGAGAAGTGCGAGATGTTCTATTTTTCCTGTTACAGTTGCAGGGGATGAGCTGATATAGTCTCTCAGCTCACTGTGCTACTTCACCACCATCTCTCTGCCTCTCTCTTTCATCTTTGGAAAAAACTAGGTAAGCTGACAGGGAACAGGACTTTAGAGCAAACCCTTAGTAGCTGAGTATCCCTTTGCCAAATATCTGCTGCAAACACTGCTGCATTCAGGAGTAGCAGCGGTGACAAAGACCCCAAAGACCCCTTATGAGTTATGTCTAGCTATGTGGAGACAGCACGCTTCTACGGCTGGAAATTCCCGCTGAATTCAGACTCCTCATGCTTTGAGTGACAGTGTCTGTACGTGCTTTTCGCACTGTTGAGAAAACACGACTTCTAAGAGCGTTCCAGCCAAAGGGAGACACGTCTTTTGAGTGGAGAGAGAGAGAGAGAGAGAGAGAAAAAAAAGATCACATACAATCAGATTTCAAATGTAGCTTTGGCTTGTCGCCCTGAGGCGAAATGGTCTGGAAGCTTCAGTGTGAGCTGGTTCATGCAGCGAGATCTGTCTCTCTGGGAGTGGCTCTGTGAGATGAAGTGAATATCATGTACTCGTAGCAGCTGGGGGTCAAATCCTGCTCACAACCTTTGTCACAAACACTTCTTTCTCATTTTCTCTTGTCATTGTCCAATATTTTCTGTGCCGACAGAGGACAGGAACACAGTCTGCTTTTACCAAACACCTTTTTTTTTTGCAATAAGTCATACCTGTCACTTGAGCAAATAAGGCTCTGCTTGTGTTTTCATCTCTGGAACTGTGTCAGTGTATATTAGCTGCGGGACTTCCCCTGACTCACACGGTGACAGTGTGTGATTTGGGCCCTGTTACCTACAGCTACTCAGGCAGGTAAGCTAGTGTGGTGTGAAAATGATACACCTCCACTGCCTGCTGTTTATTGTTATGACTGGGCCGTGTGTATGGCTGGTTGGTCGGCTTGTCATTAGAGCTGACCTTGCTGAAAATGACAACACTGTGAAACACAATGACAGACTGAGGGGGGAGTCAAAGACAGGGGAAGAGGGGAGGGGGTGACAGAAATGAGAGAGAAAGAGCGAGAGCTGGGGAGCAGAAAGACAGATACGCAAAAACACATGCAGTCTGACTCAGTGGGTCATTCAGGGAGCGAATGTGCAGCAGTAACCCTTCTCTTCTGGTTGCATCTGCATTGTTTAACCTCTACATGTGTGTGTATTGTGCAAAGCCCTGCATTGTACCCAAAGTGGAGCACCAATCCTGAGTCAATGGGCCAAAGCGAAAAGACTGAATGACCCTGACCTCACCCAGCCACTCCCTCCCTGTCTGTGCCCGTCTATGTCCGCATTTATCTCTTCACAATGTAGTTATATAAGAGTGAATAACACATCAGGTAACAGAAGACTGCTGTTACAATAATGAATGTTTAATGAATTCAGACACCTGCACAGTCACTAACAATAAACACCTGAACAAAGGAAACAAAACAAACTGAATAATAAAGAGCTTTGTGCACACGCACAAAGTTTTTTTTTTATTGCACACCAAACTCCTGCTCCGTTCCTCATGCAAGACAACAAAGGCAAAGTAAAACAGATTAAAAGAAACAAAGGTTTTTTTTTTTAAAAGCAACAAACACTTAAAGCCTTTAAGATCGTACTGGCGGCCTGCCTAATGGGCCAGGTTGTGACAGTGGAAAAATAAAAATAGGCTGAGGAGAAACCAGAAGGACAGGTTGAGGGAGAAACAACTGTGACTGCAAGACCATCCCCCTGTACACAGAGGCTGCTTTTTGTTTGCCTTTAAGCTCTTTACGTTCGCCTTCATCCGAATGCTGAATG
This sequence comes from Labroides dimidiatus, assembly GCA_030710495.1. NCBI lineage: Eukaryota > Metazoa > Chordata > Actinopteri > Labriformes > Labridae > Labroides > Labroides dimidiatus. Next base: position 13,326,996 of record CM061146.1, read on the forward strand.
AGTAGAAACAGTGGGGAAGATTGGGAGAGAAAAATGTACAAACAGAGTAAATCAGGCAAATGAACATGCAAATGTCAGCCTTGAAATACACACACACACAGGAGGAAGGAAGAGTGCAGGAGCTGGAGTTTAGCATTACACGAGGACACAAACAAGACCTTTTCATATTTCTCCTTTATACGTACTCACATCCTCATTTCACTTGCTTTCCCCATCATCCCTTTCTCTCTCTTTCCTTTACTGTGAAGTGAAAGGTTTGACCTCTTTTAATTCCTCTTTCTCTTCCCTGTTTTTCTTGCTGATGCCTTTACAATCTGAACTCCTGTTTCCATGCTGGGATGTGATGGATGTGACGTGCAGCGTAAAGGGGAACGTTTTCAACCTCCTACAGCTCACGAAGACTGTTCAATTAGTGAGTCACTCTCTGAGTAAGCTGACTATAGCCTCACATTTGGTATTATTTATGATACAGGTCAAATGCACCTGGGATTAGCATAACGAACGCAAGAGGGGGGGGTGTCAGTGACATTTGTTTTCTCTGCCAAGTCTGATTGTGTGAGGAAACATTGCAGGAATACAAACACTCATGGAGATCGTTTGCAGGCAAATACATGTGTACAAGCACATCATACATAAAGGAATACACTCATACATGAAAAGCCAACCCCTACACTCTAATCCTGTAATGACAGGGCAGGCCTAATAACAGGGGAGGGCACCGAAGCATTCGTCCCTATGGCTGCATCCAACACACACTCACATGCACATGCACACACACACACACAGCAGAGTTACAAGCCTCTTAAAATATTTCTTTGTTCAAACAGGCAGACTTCTTAAAAGAAAAGAAGAAAAAAAAGACAGAATGAGGAAAGAAGAAAGGCTATTATTGAAAGAGAGGAATGTGTAGTTGTTGCACAGGGCTAAGTCCTCGGAGCAGACAGGTGAGGGATTTAGCTTGGATCTCACCGCCGTTGCTTTGAGCTTTTTAGCATGCCTCTCTTTGTTAGCGTGACCCCACCAGATGACAACTGAAAGATAGCCGAACTCAAGCCTCGGGGTGTGCAAAGATATGTCTGGACAACCTTGAAGATGTGATTGTTAAAGAAAGAAAATGTTACCCAGAAGCTTGTTTTGAGCTTCCTGCTAGCTTAATTCCCAGCTACAGGCACAAAACAAAATGGCTTCTCTTCATGCTAGCATTAGCTGCAGTATAAATAAAATGTGATGACAGCGGGATTTCTCTTTTCAGCTGTGAAAAAGTCATGAAAAAGTAAAACTCCCCTGATGACCCCCTAAAATCCTTTCCTTCAGGCTTCTCTACTAGTTAATTATCTTCTCCCCTCCTCTTTTTGGAGCTGCTTTTGTTGTGTTCTTCTTCAGTCAAACAGACTGAGCACATGGCAACCTGGCATGGGGTAGCCACTCCATTAAAATACTATGCTGCCTGGTTGCCAAACACTTGAGCCTCTGTTTAGCCACAGAAAACAGTGAAATGTGTCAACAGTGAGAGCGAGGACCCCACGCTCAACTTATTAGCGCTATTAGCCTGATTGCTTTGTGCGCTAGCTTTGTTGGCTTCCCTTTTGTCATCCAGCGTGAAGAAGAGGAAGGGAAAGAGGAAGAGGAGAGAGGCAGAAAAAAAGAGAGCAGGAGGAGAGATGCTATTCAAATTCAAATTGTCCGAGCAGCCTTTTTGCCTTTGTGCGGGGCCAGAGTGCCGTGATTAGGAGAAGTCCCCTCCATTTTATGGCGAGACCTCCCCTTCAGCACCTACACACACACCCATGCGCACACTCACACACACACACACACAGTCACGGTAATTGGTTGGTGCGACATGGACAGGCCAGGGAGGTGATTCCTCTGTGGAATTCCTAAACGGACTGGCCTCCCATGACCAAAACCCCCCTCCCCACCAGCACACACACATGCACACACATACTTCGCTCTGCTAACACTCACTGTCAGTCATCCCACAATGGCTGTCACACAAGAGGTTTGTCCTGTGTGTGTGCTAACAGGGTTGTGTCATTTGTGCTCCAGAAATAAGCTCTCTTTCTACCTTTCTGTCTCTCTTCTTGACCCGTACCTTTTTCCCCTCAAGACTCTTTCCCTCCTTTACTCTTACTCATCATCTCTCCCAAAGGGGAAGTCTAATGAACGCTCTTCTTTGCCCCCTGCGTTTGTCACTGCCCCCCTGCCCTCAATTATTTTCTCCTTCTCAAAAGATACCAAAGGGCTGAATACTATTTGGGTTCTGATAGCGCATCGCTTTTATTGTCCACGTGCTTTGCACTTTAGTGTCTGTGGAGGGATTTCGAGACAAGCCAGCTCTTACACAACGACTCTGACTAGTGATAAATAAACAAAAACAAACACAACAAAGTTTATTTCCAGTCAAAGGCCTTTGAGGGAGTTGAAAGCCGCTGAAATGGAAACAGTAAGAGCTTTGATCGCAGAGTAGAGGACAATGTGAACTAGTCCATCTGCTTTGGAAAATTACATGTATGTGCAAGTGTGTGTCCACTGCAACCATGGAGTGTATTCCTCTTTTCAAGGGCTCATGAAGTCTAGTCTAGTTCCTGTGCAGCCGATGGAATGGGCCTCTTTGTCTTTACTCCCTACTTTTTCTCTTCCTCAGTCATTCTCTCTCTCTCTCTCTCTCTCTCTCTCTCTCTCTGTCCCCTTCTCTCACTACCTCCACTAATTACAAAGCACAGAGGATCTGACGAACAGGTAGCCCTTAGGGCAGCTGTCTACGAAACCAGGTGTGCCTCTAAATGTGTGTGTAAATACATATAGCGTCACTGTGTCTTACTGAATGTGTGTGTTTGTCATATGTTTAAATGTTTGGAGCGTGTGTGTAAATGTAGGATGTTAAAAAGAGAGCTTCTACTTTGTTCTGTTGTCTCAAGTAGCTCTCAGTCTTAGTCACCCTTAGGTTGACCATCCTGGAATTTAAGCTAATTTTAGAGATTCTACACAGCGAGGGACCAGAAAGCTATGTTTCTGTCTGATTTTAAAGAAAGAAACAAAAAACATTCAGAGCATCCCCAAACTACTTACCTCTGCCTTCCTATTTGGAGCATGTGTGTGCGTGTGAAAGAACCATTTCCCTCTCTTTTATTCCCAGACTGCCTAGTTAACCAGCCAACCTCTAACCCCGCCTGAGACCCGGCGCTCACAGCTGCTTGCATTGTCCCATGGGTTCAGTGAATGGCTCTGTGTTCGGTTGCTATTGAATAACTTGCAGCCCCTTCATCAACAGTAATGACAACACAACACAAACACACACATTCACAGTTAGGGAGGTGAGCCATTAGCGCTTGTTTTATTGGCGACTCACAGTTTGGCACCAGTGCCTTCAAAAATCTTCAAAAGTTTCAGGGACTCCTCTGTAGTGCACGTGTCGGCATTTTATCAGTATTGCCATCCTTGGGTAGCGTAAGTTGGACTTATCAGCAAATTTTTTGTCTTTGTTCATCTTCATGTGCAAATGCTTATGCAATAACAGCGCAGCAGATCGCTCATGACACGCTGTTCAATTTACAGCTGACAGACGGAGAGTTTTTCCGCTGAGTACTTGATCTACAACTTTGAACCTGCAACCTTTAAGTCACCGCTTCACTTCCCATACTATAAGGGCCACACTTACCGTTTCGCTCTCCTAAGTGAATTCGAAAGCTTTTGTTCACCGCCCAGAACATTCCACATTTATCTTTATGTCCCTCCCTAAGAAGCAGCTGTCTTCACGTGCATGTGCTGCTTACGTAAAAACTGCTGATGCTGACTAATAACAGAGTCCTGGGCCTCCGTCTGACTCCCAACCACCTTGTTGTTTCTTTTTATTACAGTCCTGCCTCGCTGCGTGACATGGAGTTTACAGGGTTTCATGCCCCACCAAAATAATCCTCTGAAGGAGTCATCCCAGACCCTGCTGATTTACGACACAGAGATGTTTGGCCTTGTCATGTGGAATCTAATTAGAGCTGCCAGTGCTTTAACTCACCTCTTACTGGAAAACCGCGCATGGGGCAACAGATTTCATCCTGACATCATAGGGAGTGGAACTACAACACCTTCCTTTACAGCAAATACGTTTTTCACAGCAAACTAAATTTTCCTTTTTGTATTCTGTAAAAAGCTAGACTTGAAGCAAATTGAGTAATAATCTAAACTTTTATTATCCCGGTGGTTTTATAAGGTTCGCTGCCATATTAAACACTTATAATCCAGGTTGGGGAAGGCATGTTCCTCATTTGTGAATGATTATGTTGAGGGCATCATGTGTTCCTGTGTTTTAACCACCACCAGGAAATGGGCACGCAACCAGATTTCTGCAGGGACACGGGATGTTTACATCACCTTGCATGGAAACCATTGCCTCAACTTTTTACCATAAATGAAGTGATCTTTCACTTAAACCCCTTCCTGGAAATTATCCACACCCCTCTCTTTATGTTTTACAACATTTCATACTTCAGTCGGCTGTTTTTATAGATATTTCTCCTCAAATTAAATCATATGTTGCACACTGACAGTAAACACCGTTAAAGCGTAGCACCCTAGTCATGAATTAGATTGCTGATTCCATGCATGAGGTGACTTGTGCCTCTGCGTGAGATGTCGAGATACCATCATCTGATTTCTTGGCAAATGACTCAACCAACTGCGACTGAAAAATGCAAACAAGCGACTGAGGGGCAGGTTCGCTTCAGCCCCAAGGATCTGCATATGGAAATACGTATCTCCTTGTCGAGGTTTGTGGGTATTTGTACGCGTGTGTGTGAATGTTTGCATTAGTCAGAGCGAGAAAGCAAGCGAGACAGGGTAATTTGGCTGTCTATCTGCGTGTGTATTTGTGTATGATAGAGTGTGCCCGTGTGTCACTACAGCTGTTGATTTCATTGCGTTTCACCTCACAATCCCCAGGGGGTACAGCGATACCTGGAATAGGATTCATATTTAAAGCACGATATAGTGTAACTGCAACCTCAGCATGTTCTGATTGATTTTCCACTCCGCCACGCAGATGAAAGACGGACAAATACACCTCACAGGAACATGTGAAAACACAAAGGTGCAAATTCCGCATCTTCAACTTCTATGAAAATATTTTCTTTGACACATGACATAATAAAAGGCAGGAAGCACGCCTCCCACCATCAGATCCACTATTACCCCGCTTTCATTTGCATCTATTTATAGCATGTACTGTAAAAACAGCACTTTGTCACTTATCCATGCAATACTTTTCTTTGAATGTAGAGATATGACACTTTGCTCAAGGGCATTGCAGAAGAAAATATGGAGAGAAAAGCATGTGGTAGTGTTTTCACTACATGTAGCTGAAAAAGACATTTAGAAAATTACTGTTTTCATCGATATGAAGAAAAGTCCATTTAATCCCTTTTAGTGTTCGTTTTAAAATATAATCAGAATCCCCCCCCCAAAAAAAAAAATCTAAACGAAAACATTATCTGCTCTATCAGATAATTGTCTCTTTATCTACCCGTCCCGTTCTCTGCATACTTTGGCATTTACTTGACGCTTGTTACTGATGTTCAACAATGGCCTCATTATATGTTCATCTACAAAGAGAGAGGAATAAAAGCAGTAAGAAGAGGGGCGGCAGAGTAATTTACTCAACAAGATAAATCAGCGCAGATATTCTTTGATATGCAGCTTTGTTTGGCCAAACCTCCAGACTGCTTCGATGACTCAGTGGTGGATATGGCTAATGAACAACCATCACTCAGTAGCTTTAAACACTGATAAGGATCGTGTGAGGAGGCGCATAGTAAATATGGATTGCCTCAAAGGTCAGAGGAGTTGAGGGAGAGATACATCATGGGTTGACTAGACTTGAAATGAGCTTCAATATTAAGTCAGCAGCCTCATTTAAATTTTGGTATCATCAAAAAATGCTAATTAAATGGAATCAAAGGGAGATGAAGAGGTATGAGAGGCAGGCGCCCATGTTTATAAACACAAACTCTATCTTTCCATCCATCTGACTGGTCGTCAAAGAAAACACCATCCCTTAATTGTGCTTCTCTGTGCGTTTGTGGCTGTCTGTGAACAGAGCTTCACCTGGCGCCTCTGCTACTCTGAGGGATTTTGGGTATTAGCGAGGCAGGCTAACACTGTGACAGGTGAGTGTCAGGACTCGCTAACCTCATCCGAGTCACATTTAGCACGTCAAGGCTGCCAATGGGGATTTTGACAGCCAAAAGTCTGACCTTATATTTCACCTTCATCGACACTTTCGACAGTCACATTTCCACACATCCTCTACGTCCTTTTGTAAGAGCAAAGACTTTACAAGAGAGAGACAGAGGTCGGTATTTATAACTTTGCATGCCACACCTAAAAGTGACAACTACACTAAAATTAAAATATAGAATTAAACTACATGAGAATGATAGATATGTGAGGGAGAGACAAGTAAAGAAAGAAATGAGAGACAGAGATTCCCAGCTTTGGGTGTGGCTGCTGGAAAAAAAAAAAAAAAAAAAAAAAAAACATTCAGCACACTCATTTATCCCAGCGTTGCTTATAGGTCTCTGTAGATTTCTGCAAAAGAAGAAAAGACGGACAAAGTGGAAGATTGGGATTTAAAGGAAGAAGTGCAGGAGTTAAGAGGTGATACTGAAGAGAAGGAGGAGGGAGGAGAGCAACAAAGAGAGAAAGGTGGGAATGAAAGGCAAGAGGAGCCAGTAAGGTAACAAAGAGAGGGAGCAGGAGGGAGGAACGAACACCGAGGAGAAAGAAAGGGAGTGAGAGGAGAGGATGGAGAGCTGGTACGCGCTCTCTTGTATTCCCAGCAGCCCCTGTGCTTCTTTCATTGCCACTGTGTTTTTGGCATGCTGACATGCAGCGGCCTTCAGAGGCTGTGTGTGAGTGTGTAGATGTCTGGGTATGTGTGTGTATGTCTGCCTGAAGTGTCTGTGTTTAACGTGTAGCCTGATGGGAACTGGTTTGCTTGCTGCTTTACTGCAGCCCAGCAGGGTATCGTCTACTTCACTGCTCCTCTCCTCTCCTCTCTTTTCCTTTCCTCTTCTCCTCTCCTCTCCAGTTCTGGCAGCAGACTGCATGGAAGATAGCAGCACAGATTCTCAGACCAAATATATGAAAACCTGATAGCAGTAAGTTGTCCTTGGGGAGTCATGTGTGAATTTCAATGGGAACTTTTCATTGGTGCTGAGAATTCTGTTTGCATGTACATGCGAACACACACACACACACACACACACCTGTGCGAATGAATGAATATTTGCTTTTATGTTAGCAGGCTGCTGATTATCTGACTTTTGCAGAAGCACTTAAAGCCCTAAACATGCACAAACGCACACAAATACACACTCTTTTGTTCAAGAGGAGCTGAGCCTTTGTGCTGCCTGTGCAGTCAGTTTGTGTGTGAGCAGTTACCTCACAGCACTAATAGCAGGTTTCAGGCAACGTTGTGTGTCAGCAAAGGCTGACTCCACAAACACAAGTCAATCAAATGAGAACACAAACTCATACTGTACTCGCTCACATAACGCTAATACACACACATTAGGTATAATACACTGCAAGAACAGTAACAACACCAATGAACACACATATGTGTAAAGTGAGACTTGCTATCAAAACTCAGACCTACACACATGAAAAACCTCACTGACACACACACACACACACAAACACACAAATCCTGTTTGTTCACTGGGGGTGTAGCCTAGAAAGAGCTGGAACCGGGCATTGAATAAAAGCCATGGCTTTTTGAATGGCTGAGCACCACAAGAAAAGGGCTTAGCACCCGGCTTTGCCATTCTGTTTCAATAGCCACTGAGTCTCCCTCACAAACACATGCCCCCTCTCTCTGCCTCGCTCTCTTTCTCTCTCCCCCTCTATCGTTGTTTCCCTTAATACAGTCTCTCCTAATACAGTCATCTGCCAACATATCAGATCACCTTACAGCGCACTTCCCGAGCTACATGTAATGATTGCGCTGAACCTAATTAAAGATGGCTACTTCCTGTTACACCCGGAACAGCTGCCCGTGTGTCTGCAGCGAGGGGCAAAGCCCCAATGCGGTCCACATTTTCCACATGCCAGTGGCCTCCAATTACTTTAAAACAGTTTAAAAAATACTGCGGTGGAAGAGACCAAAGTCTTTGAGGTCTGCTTGTTTCTTTTCTGCTTCTCCTCAAAAACTAGAGCAGACAGGGTAAACAAAAAATTAAATAAAATAACAAAACAAATCCAAAATAGGAGCTGGGGGACTACCCTATGAGCACAATATCCGACTTAACGTAGTAAAAGCTGTCTTTTGGCTCATCGAGTAACCACTTATGATTTATGAAGATGTTGTAGGGTAATTATCAAGTCAATTATCACTGCCAGTCATGTTAATTTCCCAGGTATGCCCTCGTTTACCTATGAGGGAGAAAAAAAGAAAAGGGTGGGAAAAAAGAAAGGCAGATGGGGAATTTTAGTAGATGAGTAATTATACCCTACACCTCCACCACACATACACATCACTCTCCTCCTCCTCCTCCTCTCTTCAAAAGGAAGAATAAGGAGATCCAGGTGACATACAAACCCTGCGGGAAGGCTTTGCCTTTCACAGCAGCTCGTTAAGCAGACAGAGGCCTTGTTACAGTTTACCTGCCTGTCTGGTCATTAGCCATTCAGGTCAAAGACACGCAGAACAAAAGGGAGGTTAGGGCAGTTGGAGTCAGGAATGCTGCCCGCCAGGTCAGGACTCTGCGGGCGTGTGTGACTGAGACACTCACACACGCACACACCCTCCCTGTTTCAGACGCACAAATCTGTGCAGACAAAGGTCATAAGAAACGTACAGATAAATCTGTTCGTGCACACACAAAGAACTCAGGGAGCGGCACTTTTTCTAAAACTATTAAAATCTTAATGTGGCATACAACACCGCAAATACAAACAAACAGGAACAATGGCCCGGATGCATTCGCACAACAGATGCTGTTTATCAAACACTGGGCACGCAAAACTGGGCAGGTCATTTGGTTTTGTCTTTTTTTTTCTTTCCCTCCTTCCTTCCTTCCTCCTTTCTTGTCTGCCTTTCATTTGTCCCTGCTTTCTGAGAGTCCGTCATTTTCCCGTACGACAACAGCTCCCATTGCACTCTTTCTTTTTTTAATCCTCCTTTGGTGTGTGTCTTTACAGGCTGTAACGAACTAACAATCTTTTAAACTTTGGAGGGAAGTAGTTAAAAGTTTCTAACACGCAGCAGCATTGCTCTCTTGCGTGACTTAGTGGCATGCAGCCTCATTTTTATTTGACTCTTTCATTCTTTGCACTCTGAACTAACAGTTAATGGTCTATGATGACAATCAGATAAAACATGGGCTACTAAAAAAAGGTTTATACATCTAATTTGTGGTCCAGCCTTTTATTTAACTTCTGTAGCAAGTGGTTGCAGATAAACCTGCCTCAAAGTAAAAGATGCAGTGGGGAGCTCATTATTATTTATGGCTATTTTCTTACTGCTACACAGCCATTTGTGTCTGTGTGAGATTAATCATGTTGATCTGTTTGGGAGTGGAGGCTCTCGTTCATATACACTATCTTTGTGTCTGACTAACCCCCCTACATTGCCGCCACAGAGATTCTCGTCGGACCTGCATTTTTAATCGCCACAGAGTTAATTAATCTCACACTCAGCTGATGTAATAACCTGACATGTTAGACCTCCTCTGTGCAAATGGACTTTGCCTTTTTAGCAGCTGCAAGCGCCAGAACTGAGCCAGCCAAAAGAGAGAGAGAGAGGATCGGGAGCATTCAGAAACAGCTTCATAAATCGATGTCAGCACTATTGTCTCCCCTTTTTTCATTTACATCACATTTACATTTTAACTACCTAAGTTCCTGAAAAGTGGCACCATGTAAGGATTACTGCAGGAAAATCTCCAGTTTCTTGATTGCGGGCGATGACACATGATGGGAGAAAATGCACACATCAGGTTCCGCAGTGTGACAAACCTTTGCGTGACTCTCGCCGTATGATTCAAATACAAGGAAATAAAAATCAGAGGAAAAGGACGAGATGTTTCTGACTTTTCAAGGTTCCAGCTGTGGTATAGCTTTAACAAACTGGAGATTTTTTTAAGGCATTAGTGTAATTACCCTAATAAACAAAATCACTGCTGTGAGGATTGGCAACCTGTAACTTCCAAAACACACTTCACACTTAATGCTATACAGATTCAGGTTGTATAACTTTACAGTACAGAGGGGGATTGACTTTATGACATTAATGCAGCAAACAATACAAAACTGTGTTCAGCTGCCACAAGTTTAACAAGACGTTCCCAGAGTGATGTCACTTTTCGATGTTTACGCTTAAATCAAAATGAAAGGGAGCCTTCATCCATCATCTTTTACCCCTTTTCCCCTTTGTCACAGAGGGACTGGAGGTTATCCCAGCAGTCACTGGGCGCAAGGTGAGATACGCTACGGACAGGTCACCAGGGCTAACGGGTGGAGACAGACAATCATTCGCACACACACTCACAGCTAAGGAGCAGCCATCTTTTAATATTGACCGGTTTTGTAGTTTTGAAAACATCATTTTTATTCTTACAAATCACTTATGATGTTGCTAATGAAACAGTAATGACAACGACAGCAGAGGGAAAGTTCCAGCCACACTGAGGCCTAAGCCCAGCTCAGCATTATCTGGTCATTCTCGTGGTCAGGGATTTGCTGATGTCCCAAACCTTATTACATATTAATGTATTTAACCTATTGAGAAACCACTCGATAGATAGCCACGGCACAGAATCCTGGCTCTGGGCAATTAAAATAAATTGATAGATGGACAGACAGACAGACCAACATCCAAGGCTGCTTTGGTCCATATGGCAGGGGGACTTCAGAGGCCCACTTCAATTACATAAAGACCTCTGTGCATTGGAACTACACACGAAGGGCCCCAGACAGCAACACCAGAGGAAGATGGAGTAAACCATGTAGCAGTTAGCAACACACACACTGGCTCACATAAATGCATGAAGAAGTGCACTGATAAAGGCTGGCTGTCAAGGACACACACACACACACATAGACACACAGGCTTAAACATAGAGAATGAGCGACCAATCCCTCATCTCTAACACACAAATACACAAACACAAAGTCATCCCATCATCGTCACGGTAAGATGGATGTCTAAATAATTGCACCATGATTACAGAACCACTTGCATCACTGATCCATGCTCAAGGACCCTAAAACACTCCGGTCAGCCCGCAGAACCCGAGCCACCTGACTGTCCCAGAGTTTATGCCTCGTCTCCTCTTTCATCTGAAGGTGTCCTGTTGTCCTCAAAGCACCTGAACAGCAGCATAAATCTGAGAGAAAGAAGCGTGTCGTACACCAGGACAAGGAGGGAGGGGAGGGACACTATCTAAACAAGAAGGGAGGTGGGATGAGGTTTGATGGCTCAGCTGAATGATGCGAATGACAAATACGATTAAGATGGAAACGGGGCTCCGTTGGTTGAATATTCTGTCTCTTTTTGTACATTTCTCTCCAGTAAATGTCATGTAGATCTTTTTTCCATTTTGTTATCCATCTGCCTCTCTGTCCCTCTGTCTTTGCTCCGGGGATATGTAGGAGGACTATGGGCTACCCTCGCTAATGTATTATTCACCCTTCATTGATGTGTAACTAAACCTGGCAGTTTGGAGGGAGCCGGGTGTCACCAATTACCCCCACACCACCACTGCCTACACACTCACACATACACACACACACATGCACACCAGGAGTAGCTCCAGCCACAAGGCCGCCAGGCACCAATTGATTTATGTGCTGACCCAATGTGCATGTCTATGACATACACACATGCACACAAACATTTTCCTCAATCCCAAACATGGATTTCCATCTCGAATGGTGTGCATTTGTGTGTGTCTAGGTATGGGAGGTTTGTTTGGGAATTGCAACAGAGCCACAGAAGTATTAAAAAGATACCGCATTATCACCAGCAAACACCTCTAGCAGGGTTTATGTGTGTTACTGTGTTTGTGTGGTTACATAAGCTTTGTCCCAACCATGCTGGAAAAAAATATGGATTGATTTGTTTGGAAGAAAAAAAGAAAAAAGATGAATATTAAAGGAAAAAAAGAATATTTAACCAGGGCAAAAAAAATAAAATCTAATTATTATATAGAGAGTCAACCAAATTAATCTTTCTGGCTGAGGAACATGTGGGGTCTAAGGTTATTGGGGCAGGCTTTAGCCATTTTACATATTAACTTTTGCTGTTTAAAGTGACATAATTTGGGTTGTTTCATGACCAGACAAGCTGGTGATATCAATTGTTCCATGGAGAAAAGGGGAGCAAAACAAGGGGGAAATTTTTTCAAATATACATGCACAAATAATGTGCATAAAGAATAAATAAAGGGATTTTTTCCATTAAGGTTTCCATGGTTAACTTTTCCTAACTCAGCAAGAAGTTTCCCCCACCTACTCACCTGCGTTATTGTTTTTCTTGCAACAGCCCCTGGTGAACTTAGCTAGTTAAAAAATAATGATCCCAATGTTTATGCCTAAGCTCACCCATTAGCACAAGTGCCCAGCTGGGTCTAGTTCTGTTGTGGCCTGTGGCGATACAGTCAGAAGGGAATAAACAACAACGTGGTGCAGGTTTGTTTTTCTGCAAGGACCAGGGACATTGGAGAAGGAATGCTCCAAAAATATCAATTTGTTTCCATCCACCTTTAGCTCATGCAGAAATACCCTAGCCAGACCTCTTGGTGGTCCAAGTGAGCTAGGTGGGGTTGGTAAAGCTCCAACCACAGGGTGTGGATCAGCACTGACCTGATTAGTCATCGGCCCTGACCCTGAACCAGCCAAAGTGGGTAGAATACAAATGAATCCCCAGGGCTGCTGGCCAGTAAATCTGACTTGGGCGCAGTGTTTATGGGACTCAAACCACACCACACAAGGCCACAGCGGATGGGCTTACTGACCCTGAGCAGTGACTTCATTGAAAGGAAGAGAAAAAAAAGGCTTTTGGGCAGGGTGTTTGCAGGACCAATTGGTAGTTGCAGTAATTGTAAGTCTGTGGTTACAGCCATGATGTCAAGTGGCATACATCATTCAGAAAGGTGTTCTGAAGTTACCAGAACACATCTGTTGTTTTTTTCCTTCCTTGTAAAGGACCTTGTTTAAAGTAGGCTACACTTATCAATAAATTATACCAGAGTTAATTCTGCAACATGCTTGCTGCTTTGGGAAAGTGTTAATATTTCACCATGAAGCTCCTGATCTATTCCTCCAGGTTCTCCTCCATATATAATGACTGTTGAGGCTCGATGCATGCAGGCTGCTCTATCCTTGGCTTAATGAACAGGTAAGGAATTACGAAGACAGACAGAGATGGAAATTGATTTTTTTAAGTGTTGCCTCATTATCTCATGTGGGCCACTTTATCCAGTACCACAGAAACACAACACCAGACAATGTGGGTTGTGTAACGTCAAGGTCGCGTGGGTGTTATGGTTCTGAGTGTGCAAAAGAAAGGATGGGGGTCAGCGGCCTGGATTGAGATTGTATGGATTGTCTGGAAGCTGAGCCATTAGTGAGGGACTAATTAGGGGAAACCAAGTGGTCTCCAGTACCGGTCGAAGCCAAGATTCATAAATAAGTAAGTGTAGGGGCAGCTTGGTCGCTTAATTAACAAAGCGTGAAAAAAGGGCGTGAATCCCATGAGGCACGAGCCCAATCTGGTAGCAAGGATGGGCTATCGGCAGCAATCCTGTCCATCTTGGTGGCATTGATTGATGGCAAGCCAAATTGAATCTCTAATCATCACTAGCCTTTTATATGTGCACCCCTGGGAGTTTACAGAGGCCAAAAGTGGCTTAAGGGGTAATGCTTTTGTATCCCTTTTCTGACACTGGTGGCATAAAAATTGCAACCCGGTGCACCCCGCCCCCCCTCTCTGGGCTCACTTGACCATCACCATCTGGCCGGGGGTTATCTGACCCCTGTGTGTGTTCTCGCTCACACTTTCATGTCTCGCCGATTGTTTTCACACACTAAGCTGTTTGGCTGAGGTATTTAAGACCCAGACACCTCACGCGACTCCCACTTAGACACCCTTTGCCACCTGAAGCAACGTATTGCATTTCAGCCCAGTCTTTCTCTTTTGTAGACATTCCTTCTGTGCTAATCTTTTTCATTGTCCAAACTGTCAAAAAACTTGTTTTGTGGAAGAAGCCAGGGGCGACAATGACTGTTTGGAAGAAAAGTGCGTGTCAGAACTGTTGTGTAAGGAAATATTTCAGCCAATGGAATGAAGGGAGATTAGCTATGCCTTTTAAGTGCAGGCTTCCCTCTCTTTTCATTCACAATAGGGAAAGTCATCTTGACAGTCAAGACCTTATCAAGAAACTGGCGACAACAAAGGGTCTCCAAGCAGTAAATAGCATCTGTCTCCCAGCTGCTTACTCTTACTGTTGGGATTTTGATATCACAAGGACGTGAGATAACAGAGGAAAGAAAATAATACTGCAATTAGGAGCGACTGTTACTGTGATAAGCGAGGGTCGCAGAGAGGGAACTTAAAAGGGGCAGGGGGCAGAACGACTGGAAAAAAGGATGGGATGAAAGTAGAAAGGATGGGAATGACAGTTTAAAAGGGTGGGAGCAGAGATCATAGGCTAAGAGCAAGTCTGGGAAAAGAACAAGTCCGGAGAGAGTGACAGGGAGGTGAAGAAAGGGAAGGTAAACAGCATATAAAAGAAGGCTTTGTCTGGAGAGGATTTTTCTTTATACCCACCTTTTTTGGTGGAAAGCCATGAAACATTTGGTTCCTCCTCTCTAAGAAGAAAGCGCCAAGCTGTCTGGCTGGAACAATACCTACGGAGGCCTTGCATTTGGTGGTACCTTATTAACCTGTGAAACCTACAATTATACAACCTCAGACTTCTTCTAAACAAATGGCAATAAACATAGTGGGCTGTATAAATCAGTGACCATCTGAGTCAAATGACACCATGCTTTGTTCCTGTTGATAACCAAGATTAACAAGGCTCCAGATTCCTCAAACATTTAAATGTGAGTAGGTAATCAAACAACAATACTCAGCTTTCTGTAAGCCTGCAATTACAGCTCAAATGAAATATGTTTACCCACTTTCTCCTCCTTTCTTCAACTCTAATTATTTCATTCCATCTGCCATTGACTCACCCATGCTGACACTATCGGAGATTGCATCTTGAAATTGTCACACAATGTTTCAACTGATCAGCGCTGTCTCTCTTGTCATATTCATTAAAAAGCGCTGGCAGATTCCTTCCAGACGGCAACAAAGCCAAGACAGTTTGTCTGGAATCAATGTGAGTGGATGTGTGAGCAACATATTAAGACATAAGGTAGAAAAAATAGTGATATCCCTTCAAGAGGTGAAGTCTTGGAGGCAGCTGTATGGCATGAAAGGGGAAGCTTGCACGATAGGTTGGTGGAAAGTGTCCAAGACAAGAGATTATGCTTTCCCAAACTCACATGGATTGCACTGTCTCACACCCTAATGCTTCCCCCTCAACCCTTCATGACTGACCTTGGCTCTCTGCAACCTCTGTCCTGCCTAGCTGCTTCTCTCAACACCTTTTGAAACAAAGTGACTCTATAATAAACAGAACTAAGTGGCTTTTGAAAAATGGAAACCCTCTTTTCTTGTACCCCCACCCCCACACACACACACTTTGCATGGCCTTGCTCTCACAGGGTTCCAATTTTGAGAGGTTTTATTAGCTGATAACCTTTCTGACTTTGACTCAGTAGGTGAGAGAGTGGAGCACAGCGAGAGTTGGACCAACCGTACACATCGCTCTTCGTAGCCAAGCTGGAGGCTCGAACTTCAGAGTAGGGTGAGGTAGTTTATACCTCATGGCACACAAAAAGGGCATCCCTAGAAGAAGATGAGGTTGCACTTGGCTGAAATCTGCCACCTGCTATCTTCATCCTTCTCATGGTGATGGATTGCACAGTGCTAACACACCAGTATCGCAAAGGTAAAAGAAAGGTCAGATACCGTGTATAAACTCTAAGAGAAGACATCGTGCCTTCTTGATCTTTTTTTAATCCCCTCTTTCTTTCATTTCACACTCACACACACAGCTACACACCATCAAAACACCACATTTCTGGGGGACCAAAGCAGATGAGAAATGAGGAGTCTTTGAACTGCCAGGATGTTTCAAACCCCTTGTTTCTCCTCTCGATCTTTGAGCCCTCCTGCTGCTGTGTTGGGACGGTGGAGAAAGGGGGCTGATCGATGGGGTTTGACAGCGATGAAATGAATGGAACCAGCTGATTGATTCATTAGCAGAAGAGTGAGTGGATGTGGATGTAGACGTTGGCTCTGACCCTAAGAAATGGGTAAGTGCAATATTGTGGGGGGACTTCTGTGCATGTGTATTGGGCGGATGTAATATGTGCATGCATGTGTATGGCTGTATGATTAAGCAACTGTCACCATTCATGTGTGTTAAGTGTATGTGTGTGTGGAGAGGTCAGATGGGATTTCCATAGGGTGTGAGGAGGGAAGGGGAAGCTGTTTATGGCCTGACTTGGCACAGAGGGAGGGGGTCAGCCCTATATTGTCCTGTGCTTTCATCTGGCTCAGTGTAATTAGTCTTTCTTTAGCGGTCGTTGTCAAATCCCTGGTAAAATCACAGCTAATAACATTTACATTCTTTGTGCCTACAAACACATTCGTAGGCACAAACATTTAAAACAGATATTTTTAAAGCACATGAAGATAAAGGGGAAAAAAGGTCAATTACTAGGATAACACAACATGGTGGTTTTCATCTCAAAGCTTGAATTATATATAAAGTATACTCTTAAAAATGGTAGTTGATTGTATCTTACTATCAAAAAAGAAAAGTAAACACACAGGGTGGCCTGCCTCACTCCGTCTGCTACTAAAAACACACATCATGTCTGTATCTTCACCTCACACCACTTTATAGCTCTCTGCCATCTACCAAATGGTCAAGTGTTGGGGCCATCAGAGGATTTAAAGACCCAAAGTCACACCTTCACATATGCTGGATTGCCCCAATGAAATGCTCCCCTTAACAGTCCGTTTTTCGACCTTCCCTCATTTGCTATCTTACTATTGCATTCCCTTAAACATAAAAGTCACCGCGTTTCAAGCCGAGCTGAGGTTAAATGACTGCTCCCCACACCTGGCAGTGTCTCCAGGAGCCTGCAGCGTGGAACCATGGGGATTATGTAAATAGTTTGACAAAAGGTCACGTGTGATTGCTGCTGCTGCTGCTGCCACTGAAATGTTGGGAAGGAGCACGACACGTTTAAGATGTGCAGGGTGCACTGTTGATATGAGAGCAGCAGTCTGGTTAAACCTGCCGCTGCTCTTGAGAAGACAAAAAGGGAAAGAGAGAAATATTTAATAGATGTTGGGAGCCCTCCTCTTGCCTGCGGGGCTTTTTGAAGTGTAGATGAAGTGCAGGTGGCGAGCGTTTTTGACACCAAGGAGGAGAAGTGGGGCAGGATAAGGTGTGCTGACGGCCTTCTTCTGCACTGCACGCAAATCTGAAGTGGAATGCTCACACACGGATCCCTTCCCAAGTAAAATACACACCACTGAACACCCACAGATGCACTACAGCTAATTATAATAGACATTTGAGCCCGTCACATCAGTCATGTCTTTAGCCTTTCCCTTGAAGCTGTTCCTAACATCACACTCGAGATTAGCCCTCGTTTTGAAAATTAGCTAAAGCTAGGCCCACCACATCTACATTCAAACTCCACAAAAAAAGTTTCCCCAGCTGTCTTTTCTTCATCTCCTTAACAAGCCCAGTAAAGGCAGAAACCAGGTGATGTGGCTGTTTTTCCCCCCTCAAGGCGAACTGTTTTCCAGCAAACGTCCACCCTCCAGACAGATGTAGCCGGCCATTTTTTAAAGAAAAATATCAAAGATCTCTTTTTGCTTCATCTGCAAATTTTGTTACAAGAGTCTGTAGCTCGTAAAGACGTGGTAGGAAGAGGCCCTGAGGTGGATCAAACTGCTGCCCGGAGACGTCCACCCCCTTAAACTCCACCCTGTGTTCCTTTGAATATCCCTGCCTCTACTGTGCTAGCCAAGTTATGAGTAGCATAATGGCCGCCGCGTGTCATTTCTCATAAGTGCTCCAATCCCTGCATGCAAATAGTAAAACCGCCCTGATATGAAAGCAGCCCAGGATGAGAAAAGGAAGTTCTCTGACCCAGTCTCTGACTGAGCCTCTGACCCGGTCTGTTTGTGTTAGTTTTTATGTGTCAACGAGCCATGGAAAGTTGCACAGTCCGTCTATCTAAATATACACATCCTCTTTCAATGTATTTTTATTCGCCACTGGAGAAGGATAACCCCTGGAGTTTGATTGTGTTGGGATGGCTATTGTTGAGAGGGAACTAGGCTTGCCTTGAGAATGGCTCCCCTGCTTGTCCCAAAGTCCAGCCACACAGACCCTCATTTGACCCTCTGATAGGGGTCACAGGACGTGGGCAGTGAGTGGGTGGAAAAACACAGCAGGTTCTGATTCCGTTTTAATCTGGACATTTTTGACACATGGTAGTTTCAGCTGCTCTTTATGGACATCCGGTGCTGACAGGGCCTATAAAAATCAGACTCTGATGGGCATTTATTTTATGAGAAACATTTCATCAGCATCTTAAGCCATTATTACAGTTCAGTAAGAAACAAAGATGAGAACATCGTTCTCTCGGTTAGCTGAAATACCCGTCACACATCCACACACAAATGAACGCTTTCATATGATGGATTTTCCTTTAAAATGTTCTGAATAAGTTGAAACCATGAGTTAACTTTTTTCTTTTATACTCAGAAGTGAGAAAAAAATAAATTATTGAGTGTAAATTGGACAAGCTAGTACTGGGCCTGGAACGAGTCAAAAACTTAAAAGGGGATTTAAAGTGAAAGCTTTGTTTTGTTCTTATTACTTACAAAGACTTCAAGTGTTCAACCTTTTTACTGTCATAATTACTTTTTTTATTCAATCCACTTTAACTGAAGGAATATACAGACCTTGACACAATTTACCTCCAGCAATACTCACACAAACGCACTCTAACCCCTGCAACCTCTCAAACACACAGCTGAAACACACCACCCATCTTGCTCTCCTTGTGAACACAAAATCTCTCCCTTTCTCTCCCTGTGCCTGTGTGTGTGTGTCTGTTGTTCTGCTCGACTGACTACAGCCACCAGCAGTGTGTGTGTGTGCAAGTGTATGTGTGTGTGTGCAGCGGGGCAGGCCCAGACACATTCGACCTCCTCTGCTTGCTCTCGGCAGTGGGTGTCAAAAACCTGCCATCCCACAAGGCCCCTCTGTCGGATGCCAGGATGGACTGCACACACACGAATGCTGTACAAAGCCGCCACACACACACACACACACACACACACACACACACACACACACACACACACACACACACACAAGCTGCATACACATGGACCCCTTTGGAAGTTGTCCAAAGAATCTTTTAAAATATTTTCATGAACCTGACATCAGCTTACTGCAACGATCAGGGAAACAAAGATTGAACTTTGAAACAGTAACAACAATAATGAAAGAGAGGAAACGTCTATGAAACTATGTGAACTGCAATAATTACTTTGTTTTCATCCGACTCTACTTGAATTATCAGAAGGGAGTCATCACATGAATTAACCTTAATCTAATTATTTTACTGCATATTAAATAGGAAATGTCACTGTAATAAAATGTACAGAGCCTCATTCCTTTTACTGCTTTAACTGTGGGCTTATTTTGGTCCTATTTACAGTGAGCTTCAACAACTTATTGTAAAGCTCTGAACAAAAGCAAACATGACTTGACAACAACATGACTTGTCATATTTGTATAATCTTTGATTAAAAAAAAGAAAAAAAAACTCTCCACTAAAGAGCATTGAAGTTTACAACATCCACATATTCATCTCTGCTGCATCATTTCCACTGGCCATCCTGCTCTGTCCACTTCCTGGCGAGCCAAGGCCCCAGCAGGCCGGACACGGCTGTTGCTTGCCTACATGTGAAATTCCAACCCGGTGAATCTTTCCATGCCGCCATATGAGCCATGAACCATCAGCGGGTGCACATGAGCGCTCCCGCAGGCCCACTGCATCTGTAAAGTCTGTCAGCTCTGCTGCTCTCTGGGTTTCTGATCCAAATCTGCCCCATATCCCTACCACGCCACCTCACATCCCCCCTCCATATCATCCCACCCCAACTCCCATCATGTCGTCATCCTCTCCCCCTTCTTCCTGAGCGCCTTAGGCCGGTCTGAACCTAAGACAAGGTACATCTGTTCAACATGGCTGCTGCCGAGCATTTGACCTATAGAGACTGGCTGGTCTGTCAGTTGAGGTCAGTCTACCTATGAAAGGACTGCTGGAAGTGATGAACCCACACTAATGTTTTCTTTCATGTGTTTATTCACTTAAGTGTAATTTTTGAATCACATACATGGATGTTAATATTACTGACAGTCTGCACTGATAAGCCTTTGTGGCAAGTTAGTATGTAGCGAATAATTCAAGCCGCTACCATAGGGTAAAGTTTGAATATGTTATGACCATAAGAGCCAATAACAAAGTGGATCGTGAATTCATATTTATTTTCAAACTAAGATGAAAGCTAAAGAACTAAAAGAAATATAACTCACAATCCTTATATAATGGTAAAAAAGGAGAAAAAACTAAACTGTTATTATTATTATTATTATTATTATTATTATTATTATTATTATTATTATTATTATTATTATTATTTTACTTGCTCTTCCATTACTTAATAATAATAATAATAATAATAATAATAATAATAATAATAATAATAATAATAATAATAATAATAATAATGTGCTATTATTGCTTTTATATTCATGGGTTTGTGCTTAATATATGCGTTAGTGACTATTTGCACATGAGCCCGCGCCCTCCTTCACGCAGCCAATTGATTGGGCTGTATTGATAAATCTCCTTATGAATTGGTAATTGCTCTTCTAAAAGGAAGACAAGGAGGGAGGCAGTCTAGCGCATCAGACCTGATTGTGCGCTTTTAAAAGGCTGAGCTGCGCTGATTCGCTGGATCAATGAGAGCGCATCAATTGACACTTTGAACAACACACTAATTATTTGATGGTGCTTGTGCGCCTAAGCGGCTGTTTCCAGCTTCATTAATTAATAAAATAACTCTCGATAGATAGAAAGATAGAAAGATAGATAGATAGATAGATAGATAGATAGATAGATAGATAGATAGATAGATAGATAGATAGATAGATAGATAGATAGATAGATAGATTATTTTATCTTTATTATACCCCGATCCATCAACAGAAGTACTGGAATGACTTTGCTTTTATTTTGCTAATTCACTTTCACGCCTCTTTAGTGCGTTTCCACTCGGAGCTGAATGGTCTGCCTGATAGCCAACATAGAAGCACTAATAGTTCCCTTTGTCACCTCACTTGTGGCTTTAAATACATTTGCTCTGCAGTTAGCTTTTGAATGTAATGTAGATGAGCTCCTGGAGTAAAGTTTAACATTTGAGCCACACTGTGAGTCCTGCCCGGCCCACACAGGCTGAAAACCTTAAGCCCCGTGCACGGAGGCCTCGGACGGCAGGAGTGCCAGACAAAATGGTCACAGTTCGTCCTTTAAGTCATTTATATTACGATTTACAAAACAGACAGTCTGCTTAAATCCTTGTAAACGGACACGATAAATTTAGAGTCTGCTAAACATTAGAATAACAATGATTTGCCTTAAATGTTGCATTACTGAAAGTCATGGGAGAAGCTGGAGAAGGATTTACTCATATCTTTAATTTCGAAAGGACGCCGCGATTTCAGCTCCACATATTTGAATGCAGTGCAAAGAAGGTAATAACTTTTTTTTTCTTGTTGTTTAAATAAATCTGCCTTTTCTTAGATGCTAGATCAATATCTACAAATAGCAACGTACACACATGACCGTTTACGATTCCATACTGCAAACGTCTGTAAATTCACGAAAAACATCTGAATTGAAAAGGTGAGGGGACCTCCTCGACTTTGGGGAAAAGGGACCAAGGGCGAATAAATCACTGGAGAGGGTTAGAGGAGAAATGTGCCAACTGCAAACAGGCACAGGAAAGCTCCTGTGGAGGTGTGATCTCACCCACGTAAAAACATAAACATGTGCGCTTCAAAGGCACTGCCTGTGCGCAATCACTCCACCAAACACACGCCGCCATAAATAGAAGGAAAAAAAGAGCACGGATGGAGAGTGGGAAACACTGAGTTGTGACCATAAAAGCCCATTTGTCTTCGTTTAGACTGAAAATTATTCCAGGTGAGAGTTTGTAGGACTGAAAGTTGTTGTAAGAGGTTTGGGCTTCTGGCTTAGCATTACGAAGTTGATGTGTTTGTCATATAACGCACGCCAAACTTTTTCTGAATGAACAAGTGTTTTCCACTGAGAGCTGAAAACACTTTTTTCATTCATCTTAAACTCACAGTATATATATATATATATATATATATATATATATATATATATATATATATATATATATATATATATATATATATATATAAGATACTGTACATTCAGACAGCAAACCTGGATGACGCGCATCGAAGTAGGGTTTTCAGCATGTTGGCCCGGCCTGAACATAATTACAGTGGCTGTGTTCGTGTCTTTTGTCACTGCTTCCTCCCTTCATCACAAGTAATTTACACCCAGGACGAACCACAGCGCCTGTGTGCTACAAGCCACTGTCATCGGCGCAATTTGTCTCCTGAAACACCCTGAGAGCAGCCTGGAGTTCAACAGCCACGGCCTTTACAACCCACTGAAGCCATTACCCCACGAACATAAGCAGCATCACGTTCTCATCCCGACAGAGGAAGACATGATCACTTTCAATAAGCATAAAATAGCTGGAAACAGGAGTTGTGCTTGATTGGATTTACTGTACACGTCTAACTATTCAAATAATACAACTTAAAAGATGTGGCCGGTGTAATGCTTTTTTGTGTGTGTCACACACACACATACACACACGCGCAAAAAAATTAATGAAAAAAAAATGCTGAAGCAGAAACCTCTGAAGCCACCTCTAATCTGTTAAACGTGGTTAAGTTTGCTCAAACACTTAGATTTTGTGTGGCGCTCTTCTTTGCAGTGACGTGTTAAACTGAGAATGCAATAGGCCAATAATAAATAAATAAAAGCAAGCCTAATATACACGACTGAGCACAGTATTGTTTAACTATTACAGTCATATTTAGGGAACGGATGTGAACAGGTAAGAAGAGACCAAAACGGATGGAAAAAAGGAAAGAAAACATGAATTCATTAGGAGTCGGTCCCCGAGCGTCGTGACCCGAAGACCCGAGGAGAGACGCTCAGTGGGGCCGAGGAAACCTTCCCGGCAGGCCGCTTGTTTCTCCCTAAATCTCCATAAACCCAGATATCCCAGAAAGACGCCCCAGCGGCGGCTATAAATCACAAGGCTGTATTAAAAGCTTTAGTGAAACCCGCACATAGGTCGGCCAGGTACAATTTATGGCATCACTCGTGGAAGAAATTGATTGTTCTAACCATCTGCGTCAACTTCAAGTGTGTGCGCAGCTAACTTGCTGCCATCCAAAAAACACTAGCTCTCTCTCCCTCTCCTTTTCTCCTTTTCTCTGCCTCTGGAGCCCCAAACTTCTGCACAACAAGAATCCACTCATCCATTCATGCCATGTGTTTTAAGTCAGTGCTTTCCAACTGGGGTCCGGTGACCCGCAGGGGTCACAGAGAGCGGTCCGGGGGGGTCCTTAGCAAAATAAAGAACTTGGGTTTCAAAATAATTTTGCATAGGAGAAGCCAGCAAGAAGACAAATGTAATTCAAACCAGACTCAGTCACTCTAACTCTGAAGGTAATTAATTCGGTGCTTAATTTAGAAACATCAAAAAACTTCAGTGATGGTTTTATTAAAAGCTCTCAGGGTGAAAGAGTCACGCCGCTTATCATAACCTCATTCTATCGCCCTTTTTATTATGTAGCCTACCGATACAACTACAAATCTTATCAGATAAGCTTCACACTGGTCGTGGCAGAGGCAGCATGATGGTGTGTAAAAAAAAATCGGCAGAACTGCGCTTTCATTAAGAGTTCGGTGGGATCCTTTTCTCATGCAGCATAATGTGACAGGCCTGCGGATGTTTTCTCATATTGGGACCTGAACTGTGAGAAGTGAGCACAGACTTGGATCAAATTGTGCTTGCGGATGTTGAAGTTACACCACCTCGCTTTTGGAGGGGAATACATGACGTTACGCCGAATTATGGTGTATTCATTTGCCACTTTGGTGCGGGTTCTGTTGTGTTGTGCACACTGTACATAACTAATGTGCGAGTTCAATAACAGAAAGCATTGCTACCAGAACGATGTTCTTTTGAAATCCTGACAGACTTATTTTACTTGATTCAAGATAATAAAAAACCCTCATGAGGCACCGATTGGGCAGGTCGAGAAACAAATCGTAAGAGAAAGGCGTTCGCTGCGCCACTGGCCTACTGTCCTACTTTCCCACTGGCATCACAACCCCAACGGGAGACTCGCAGGGAGCTCCAGCATTCATGTGTCAAGCTCTAGGCCCCTTTCAACCATATTTCCACTCACCAGTATATTGTCATGTCTCCCAAATAAAGTGGAGACTTTAACATTTAACATAAAAGGAAGAGAAGGAGAGAACCTCGAAAGGGGGAGAAGACAGCTAGAATTTCCAATCGATTTTTACGCACGGCAAACATCCACACTCAGCTGAAACATATGGCTTTGTTATTGAAGAAACTGCTGTGAAATATTACTGTAAACGCTCAATCGATGCCATTTAAATCCAAAAACAAAATTGGAATCAAACCTGATAGAATTAAACTCAGGTAACCTGCTTTAAATGCCCCAGGTTGTGAATCAGTTTTGAATAAAATATATATTTTAAAAAATCATATCGCTAATATTAAAATTACTTCAGTAAAGAAAATGGACTTTTATGACTTTTTCAGTGTTTGCTTTGACCTCAAACTGTTAGTCTTCATGTCAAAAGGCCACGCACTCACACACAGTCCTAAAATACACGCAGCCGACCTGAGGGAAAGTGTCCGGTGGGGGTCTCGGAGCCGCGACTCCCCGATGAGCTACAGTGTGGAGCTAATTTCCCTTAAGTGATGAAGAAAGCGCCAGCACCCGGCAATAGCCGCTCCAACAAAACAAGAATACACAACTACTATTGAAATGGATGAGCTTTAGTTGACGCGCATAACAATTGTGTAGTAAAACCTCCACCGACCACAGCGCCTGGCTGCGTAAAGCCAGTAATACTATTAGATCCCTCAAAAAAAGCCAGATGGCCACTTTGGAGATGAAATTCTGGTTTCATTACGAGCAGGACTGAAAATGAGGAATTTAGGAAGACTGGAGCCTCACCCGCTGTGGTGCCCTACCTGAGACAGACAGGCATGGGTGCTGGCTCATGAAAATACGCTTCACGCACCCTGTGAAAGAAATCCAAAAAAATAAAATAAATAAATAATAAATTTCTTACCTTCAACGGCCGACACCATGGGCAGCAAGAGGCTGCATAAAAGCAGAAAGTAATCCATTGTCATAAAGCGTTCAGGTCGGACATGTAAATAGACCCACGAGAGAGAGAGAGGGGTGGGAATACAACAATCCTGGGTGATCAGACGCTCCAGTCCCGTCCCGGTCCCAGTCCTGCTCCCAGTGGTGTCAAATCTCCAGGAACTATTCACCTCCCATTCACCAAACGCGTAAATGTGAGTGTTCTGTAGAAATAACACTCCTTTGCGGAAAAAATGTGTGAGTATGTCAGCCCGTCTCCCTTTGCTTTGAGCTCCAACGTGCCTGGTTATACCAGAGAGAAGGCAAAGCGCTCAAGTCTCCCAGTCCTTTCCCTTCGCATGGGGCGAAGCAGCTGAAAGCAGGTAGTCCAGTCCGGGGTCACCATCCGGAGAATATTTCCAGAAATGTTTCGTTTATTTTTGAAAAGCAGAAGTAAGAGCCTTCTTGAAGAGATCCGAGGACTTTCTCTGTGGTCAAAGGAGCGCAGACAGTGACACTTGTGCCAGAACCATGGTGTGTTAAGTCCCAAAAGCATGTGCGCGCTCACACGATCAAGTGGTATTCCTTTAATATGGAGACAGAGCCGCGCGGTTTGTAGGTATTTATTCCCTGAGCGAATAATTGATCAGCTTTGGCTGCTGCGTGTGGACCGTCTGTCTGTTTCGCTCGCTCGGCTCGTGCTGGACTAGTACGAAGCTCAGGGCTGTGCAGGAATAACGGAGGGTACAGAGAGAGAGAGAGAGAGAGAGAGAGAGAGAGAGACGGGGCACCACCAGGAGGAGGGGTTACGACTGAAGCAGTTGCATTGAAAATAACGTGTACCTTAACTATCATATGGGCTGAAATTTTGCATTAAAATAATAGAGAATAAGAGTCTTTTTATACTGTATAAAATTAGTTTATTTATTTTTCTCTAACCAAGATAATTATTTATTTTTCACAGTCCCTTCTTGCACAGTAGGTGCTGCATTCCACACCGATCCTCTCCACTTTGCAACATTTTTTTTTCGTGAAAAAACCTTTGAAATAGTTTTAAATAATGTAACAACCTGTCTCGGGTCCCATTTTTAAAAATTTGCATACCTCAAAAACTTGCTTGGTGGGAAGGTTGCTGTTCTAATAAACTCATATACTTTGTCCTTATGTGCAGCGTGTCAATCTGCCTCGCCTCTCTCGTGCGCAGGCATGGACGCACAGCGCCTCCCTGCGGGTTGCACCGCTTGGATGCAAAGCAGACGGAAGTTCCTGCTGAATAGTTGCTTTAATTAAAACAAGAATTCAAATAAAAGGGGTTATCGTTAAAAATGTGCAAATTTAAAACAACACATACATTTCTTTACAATACTAATAGTGATCCACTCACTGATAAATTGGTATACTTTATCGAAGAAAGTCACCTCCACTTGAAACTGAGAACTCACTGAAGACACGTAACGCGAGTGCTTAACTAAAACCTAACACTGAAACACTCGTCTTTATCATTCGTCTGTATTTAGTGAACAAATGATAGCAGGAAGAGATGTGTTCTTTTCTTTTTTTTTCTTTCAAGATAACAGTTCGGGTCTCCCCTTCCTTTTCCTTAGATATGTGGAAGAAGGTAGCATCCGTCACGACAAGGCTTTTACAGCCTCCCCCTTTAATCTCTGTCCTCTAAGTTGTTTCATAACAAGTGAGTGCTCCAGGAGCAAAACTTGAGTTAAAGTTCTGAAGGGGGAATCTGAATGAGAAAATACACATTTTGATCCACAAAGTGATACCAAAGTATGTGACTTCCCTTTAGCAAAAACAAACTGCTAGTTCCTGTGCACGATATTTAGTTTTAGGAGGCATTTAATGAGCACAAACTGTCTCTTGGTGTGTCAAATAAAACTGTGATCTGTGGGAGAGCTGACAAACTGAAAGCACACTGTAACTCAGCAAACCTTTTATGGGCACACATTTTATATATAAAAAATAATATATCAATCGTGTTAACATTTACATTACACTGCCGGGTAATATTTTATCCATCTTGTTGAGTTTAATACAGTAATAACCAGCTGATGCATTTTATTCCTCCAACACAAGAATGCCAGGCAGAGACGGCTGATCTTGGCATAGTCAGCATTAACACTGAGCTGCTACATAGCTGAAGTCCACTCCATTATTAATTATGATGAATATTGATGTGTTCACTGCTGTATTTGGAGATAAGAAAGAAGCAGGGAGCTGAGCACAGCTCCTCAAATAAAGTTATTCAAGTTAATGTGCAGTGCAGAGTCAAACGGGCTCTACTTTATCCCGAGAATAACAGTTGGGTTGGCTCACTTCAGCAGGAATATGAAGAAAAGTTTGACTTGTGTTAATAGGAAGCAAGCCCTGTGAAATGTCAGAGTGAAGCCAAATGTCTGGAGGTGTAAAGTTGAAAGGTGATTGGATGCTGTTTCCTGAGCGGTATAGGCAGACATGTCTGCTGTGTGTCTCTCTGTTTTATGTGTCAGTGGTGCCACTGTCACGGTTAGAAAGATGTCACGGTTGTCTAGGTAAAAAGAGCATACTGGCACATTCTTTTAGTGTAAAGATGATTTAAAGTGTTTCTCCTGTTTTTATCTTATGCTTAATCTTGTGAAAAAGAAATTTGCCAGTTTTCTCCACCAGTTTTAACATGAAAAGGCAGAAACTGTGCTGCTAAATGTGGTTTGGGGTACGAAAATAACTTTTCACAGTCAATACCATTCAGATTTGTCAAAACATTGAAGTCAAATTGAAACTGTGTTTTAGATGGTGTTTTTGAAATGTTGTAATTCCACTTTCAGGGCGTCAGGAATCAATTGGGGGAAAAGTTCCAACACTTGCAGAGCTGCTCAGTGTTTGAGCTTCAGATTGAAAAGTTGGCTGTTGGAAAAATAGAAAGAAAACATTGGACTCCCGAATGAAAGCCCGTCAGAGCTTTCCAAGCATGGTGGTACAGGCCAGCTTGTCAAAGGTGCACTGTCACATTGTGTTCCCTTGTGTCTGAAAATGACTTATTTTTTTCAGAAAATTAAATATTTTTAAAGCTGACTTCAAAGATCACAACAGAATAAATACACTACTTATTTATACTGTACTCTAATAATCAGCATAGAAACTGAAATTCAACCAATTAATACATGAGAAGAGAGCTATTGGAACAATATTCTCTGCTGGTAGACTTCAGTGTATTTTGGAAATTTCCTCTGATGAAATACTTCTGTTTTTTACACCCCGAAGAGTATTCCAGTTGTTTGATCAATACAGCAGCCCAGCATGTGGGATGTCTCAAATAGCATGTTCTCTGGAAGGAATAAAACTATCAACAACACTTTTTTATGCTTTGTTTTTAATGAAACATACAAAATTCGAGCTTTAGAAAAAATTAGAAATTATATTTATTTTATTCACTCTGTTGGTAAAAATACAAACATTAATTAATAATCATTTGAGAATTTTAGGTTCTCTGTGGCTTGAATGGATTTATTGTACTATAATTGTAAAATAAAAAAAAAAAAAGAAATTATAATATTAAAATAGTATGTAATTTTTTTAATGATGACTTTTCCAGAAAGAAAGAAAGAAAGAAAGAAAGAAAGAAAGAAAGAAAGAAAGAAAGAAAGAAAGAAAGAAAGAAAGAAAGAGAACAGTGAAAAAAAAATTGGATACTAAAAGTAAGGACAAAGCCTCCCTGGGGAAGTAGTTTAAGTATTATATTAATGGGCGCACCTCACAATGACATTCCCTGTTTTAAAGGAAAATTATTTTACAAGTGACGCGACCAGCGTAAGAGGATCCGAGGCAGCTTCAAAGCAGACGCTCTCGTTTGTTTCCAAAACCACTGCAGCCCAGGATCTCTTGCCCGACCGCCATTAAAGGGCAACCAGAGGCACACTGAGTTCACATCAGACAACCCTGTTACTTCTGCCTGCTCTTTAAAGGAAATGAGCTAGAAAGATGTTAAAGCAACTCTGTCAAGAGAGGAAAACATGGAGTTTTGTTGGGGGTCTGTAACACCTTTGAAGGTTTCCAACAGAAAGCAAAAATCTTGGTCTATGGTAAACAAAAGATTAGACGGGTAAGCCTCAGAGAGATCCCTGAACCCCCAACTGTTTGCCGATGTGAGGAAGAAAGTGTGTCAAACCATAAGCAACACACAGGAGGGGGGACTTTTTTTATTGAATGGAACGTCCACATTAATAAATCAACACTTGTGTTTTTAAAAGGGAAGGTTTTGGTTTTCACAAAACTTATGGAGCAGGTTTATTTTTCTATATTTTATCGTGTGTGTCGTTGGGGTTTGAATGGATGGTTAAGAGTTTTTTTGTCCATGAATGGCAGCCATGAAACTACAGATTGACTGTAAAAGGCAAGAAGTGGTGCTGACAATACCAAGCAACAGCTTATTTCTGGAGACTCTGCATGTATATTATTTTCCTTAAGGTTTGGCGTAATCATTACCCAGAAGGAAAACATGTCTGACCCTGACCATTGCCCCTACCTTTACCCTGTAATCTAACTTAAGAGGATATTTCAGCTGTGCCTGAATACAACTGCCCTAAAACCAATTTTTAGATGCCAATTCTGTCCCAAAGCAGATGCTAATCTTGATTGGAGTCCACAAGTTGTGCTAAAAACAAACATAGATACACACACTGTACAGAGACTCTGAGAACTGTCGGTTAAAAGCTCCTGCGGAGCACCTGGCCCACATTAGAAACTCAATAAGTAAAGTGGCAGACATTTTACTGCCACGTGGAAATTTCTCAAGCTTACACCTACTGAGCCATCGCCGGACCCACGCTAACCTCATCCATCCTTCCTCCCACTCATCTCGAAGCAGATTCAAGCCTCTCTCCTTTCTCTCTTTTAACATAGCAAAAAGACACACACACGTACACATGTACACACATATAATCAAATATAGACCCCGTCCAACACACACAAAACTTCTCTAACCCTACCCCCCTTAAAAATCTCAAGCCTGGATGCAAACACATACACAGTCATCCTCTCTAGTGAGCATAAAACTCTGGCAAACTTCACACACACGTAAACACACACACACACACACACTCACACACGCACTGTAGCTCTTATGTCTGGGTATGGTCTAAAAGCAGCACTAATGTGATGTGAGTGTGAGGGGATCGCTTTACTTCGGCAATATTAAGGGAATGGTGGGTTGTTGCTTTTGTTAGAGTGTCTTTTGACATGTGTGTGCACTTTAATGTGTCTGCGTGTGTGTGTGTGTGTGTGTGTGTGTGTGTGTGTGTGTGTGTGTGTGTGTGTGTGTGTGTGTGTGTGAGGAAAAAGAGAGAGAAAGCGAGGGCGAATAGGCAAAGAGGACTGGTAGTGCTGGTGGAGGAGGAGTTAGGTGGGTGGCTCTGGAGAATCTCACAACGGCTCAAAGCTGGAATCCAGACTAAGAGGAGATGTGTGTTGTGTGTGGTGGGGGGCTGTTTACAAGATTTTTTTTTTTTTTTTTTTAGGGGGGTGGTCGGGGGTCTAATCCTGAAGGCCTTTACCACTGACCGAGCACTTAACACAGGATCACAAATTCAGCCCAAACTGAACCCCCCTCAAGACCACCATCATCCACCCTCCTCTGAACACACACACACACACACACACACACACACACACAAACACACACACACACACACACACACACACACACACACACACACACACACACACACACTCAACACCATATCCACTGTCTAGCCTACAGCTCCAGTCATGCTGCTGTAAATCAGCACCTCTTTGCCAACCCCCTCCACCAGCAACACCTCAAACTTGTGCCACAAACAGCTACTGTCTGTCTCTGCTCAGTATCTCTCCCCTTTCAGCACCTTCTCTACCTAACCAAGAAAAGATATACTTCACTGTCTCCGCCATCCACTGCTGATTTATGACTCACCCGCCCATCACCTCGACCCCATCGTCTTTGTGCCGACATGTAGACAGACAGGCAGTCATAGATAGACGCAGTCATACGTGTGTGAGGATCACTGTGTCTCGCAGGCACACACATGCGTTGCTGACAAACAGCCTGAGTACGTAAATTACACGCTGCATGGACAAAAGGTGAGGGAAAATAACCTTTCACCAATATGTCACGGTTGCGTCGACGAACATGGAAGAACAGACAGTTTCGGGTACCGAGGTTGAGTTGGTGGATGAGTGATTACATTGGCTTTCAACTCTGAGCTCAGGTTCAGTTTCTGAGGTGAGGAGAAGCTTGTAACCATACATGAGGTTTGTAAACCACAAAAAGGGCAGTTTCCAAAATGCTTCAGGCTTCAGTTACTTTGCTGCTTAACTTACTGTAACATAGATGGTTAAACAGATAGATGACAAGTTAAAGGAGAAGCCCAGAGGAACTAGGTGGAGGAAAAATTAGGAAGTTAGATGCTTTCATTAAGTGCAGTAATATATATGATATGTAACTGACTAAAGCATGAAACCTTGGCACTTAAGTACTGAGAACACTGGGTCATCAGCATAAAAGCTGATATCTTGAGGTTTCACAGTTAATACAAAAATAAAATTTGTTAATTGGTTTAATGAATCAAAGTCACTTTTATTTATAACTTTAAGTCAGCAGGAAATGCTTACACAGAGCTGAATTACATAAAGTTTTACTGAGCCAGGAAATTAACAGCTATTTCGCCAGTACTCGGAAATTTGGGAGGAGCCTGATGAGTGTCTGGCATCAGTGAGAGGTATTATTTGAGTTTGAAGTGGGGAGGTTTGGTGGGGTTATCCCTAGGGTGCCAAGAGGAAACAAATCCAGCAAACAAACCACATAAGTGTCATATTTTTTGACACCAAACTGACTTGTTGGTCTCAACGGTTGCGCTAAGTCTTGACTATGATTGATTCCCACCCTGGTGGGGTCTTTAAACCCTGTTCACCAAAGCTCTGGTGTAAATTATTTTCTACTTTCACCTGTTTGTGCTTTTCATCATTTGTTACATATTTCTGTCATATTTGTGTTGGATTTTAAAATAGAAATGTTTTAGGGCTGTTATAGCACTTCATCACATTTTAATCATCAGTTCTAATCAAACAGTTGCCAAAATAGACACGATTTTAGCCAAAAGTCACACAAAGCGAATGAAAATCTGCGCACTATTATGACCAAAAAATTTTCATACTTTAAGTCTTTACCACCACACCTCTGCTTTTTGTATTACAGTATTTTCTCTTAATGGCAGGAAGGGTGGGGGGAGGTCAGGGCAGGTCCATAGGCCAGCACGACACAACTGTACGCTTCAGAGCTTTTCCCATTAACACAATGGAAAAACCCTGTCTGCCGTGTGTTGCTACCATCATTGCCTTTGTGAATGCATGGCCTCACTAATGTGCAACCTGTTCCTGAGGTACTCGCACCTCTACCTTCATGATTTATATGCCTTACATCCATATCTGTAGCTAAACCAGTCCCAGCACAATAGCATAAAAATCAAAGACACTGGTTTAACACGGGGTTACTTTTACATTTGTGTGAGAAAACAACACTCTGTGTACTTCAATAACTAAATCTCTGGAGGAAAATACAGTGGTGACCAAATCCCTTCAGATCAAGCCCCAGCATTGTGAGAAAATGGAGGCTCATGGGGGAACCATTTGACATTGGCTAATATCAAAGGTCTGGGATGAATAATCACCTTCACTGATCCAATAACAGAATGATTGATTGGGCCACAACCCCACACTGTCTGAGATAACATTGTTCAAAGTGTCCCAACACAATGTCAACACTTTTTCCCTCATGGGCGCCGTTCTCCCTCCAAACTCTGAAACCCTCTTTTGACTTTTGACCTTTCAGCATGTCCAGCTGCAAAATGCAATCTTCCATGTAGTCCTGGGCCCTGAGGGTTGCCAGCAGAGGCAAACAGTGGCAGATGCTCTGCACCGTGGGTTACAAGAAGTCACTGTAAACATCCCTGAAAAAACAAGCTGAGAAATTCACTTCTTGAACGGGCCCAGAGGAATTCTCTTCTATTTGATGGAGCATCAGAACCTGTGATAGCATAGTTTCTGCTGCACTATATCTCATATAAAGGACTAAAATAAGGCCATTGCTGGCTGCAGAGGTCAACAGCTATGGTTGTCAGCTTTTTATGAGAATCCAATGACAACAAATCGTCCCTGTCTAGTTACTGTCAGTCAAGTGAAAATGGATTTTCTTCCCTCTCAGTGTCCAGCTCTGCTCCAGCTCTCCCAGAGGTAGTTAGTCATGACAAAGTTTCTAACCACAAAAGCACATGGTTTTAGTTTAGCGCTTGCTACCATTCAACATGGTTCCCATCCGGTCGCTCTCCCTCTTTGCACGATCACAGCACTTGTATACGACGTGCCATGACCTAGAAGCTGTGTAATGGAAAGCAGAAAGCCTCAACCACCACAACCACCTCTAAATCTGAACATTCAATAGGAAATGTCATCCACGTCTTTGGTAACAGATATTTCTACTGACACTGCCTTTTAGGCTAAAGGGGCTCTTTTGAATCATTTAATGCTTCTTAATGGGTTTAGATTATTATGCAGAGTTGGTGCTGGTTTGGTGCATCAGCTGCTCACGTGGTCAGCTGGCTACGACTATCGGACACGTTGTGAGAGAGCAGACATTTAGCAAGATGGTGTAAGACTATAGTCATCCAGTGTGTGTGCCTGTGAGTGTGTACATGTGTAAGCCAAGCTCTGATTACCTCAGTGTGTGTGGGTGTGAGGTGATCTGTGTGCGTGTGTGTGCGTGTATTACCTTAGCTTATGTGTAATTAAACCAAAGTGCTTATTACCATGGCACTGTATTGCGTGAGAGCAAGTGTGGCTATTAGCCACTACATCCAAACCAGATCCTCCCTGAGAAATAGTTAGCATGTAAACAACAAAGGACAGAGGGAGAAGCATTTAATAAAAGCATCATTTACCCCGTTGCAGGCCGGCAAATGGCGTGACAGTTACACAGAGACAAGAGACTTTAGATCATAAAGCCTAGCTTGGTATAAAAAGTAAGACATCCATCTGCTCAGAGTAGCTTTAGCCATCTGTTTTCTGCTTACCAAAGTGCAAAGGTTTGTCAACAGAATAATTTAAGGGTTAGTTTAGCGACATGTCTTGCAGATACAGGGAACCATGAGTGCAAAAATAAAAAATATATATTATAAATACCACAAGTATTTATCATATGATTTTTCATTTTTTAAATAACATTTAAAATGGATTTGTTTCATATTCTGTAGTTTCACAGCAATAAAAAATTATGTCAATCATTGCTATCAGTCACTGTTATTTGCCACATTATTTTTAATTATAGTCAAGATTTAGTTTAAAATAAGGAGTCTATATATGACACATCATTTAAAAGAAAAAAAAGTTTCTTTCCAATATAAAGATTTATTTATTTATTTATTTATTTATTTATTTATCTATCATCTCTGGACATCTAAGAGTTCATTTTGGATTTTTGCCCACCATAAGTAACCGAATGGCTTGTGTTTAGGATGAAAAAAAAAAAAAAAAAAGACTGCAACAACAAAAAGACATTGCTGCATGTTTTTTTTTTTTAACACTTGGACAGCTCAGCCCTGTTAATACTGACCGTGACGATCTGAAATACGCATCCAAAAAGCAAACATTTTATAAATTTGATTTTCCAACGTCTGAAGTTCACATGATGCAGTAAAACTCAGTATTACAGCCTGTGCGCAATAGTGAAACAATGTTACTGTAAATGTAAGATGAAAGGGGGAGTATCTGAGGGCTAAACGAGGGCCAGCTGGGAACAGTTTTAGCAGTTAAAATTCCATCTTTCATGTCAGTGCCATGAGAGCAGTACAGTCTCATGTTCATATGACTGTCCCGTCTTTACTGCAAGTTTTTGCGTAAATACGGCCCCTATGAGTACCCTATCACATGAAAGTCTAGCCGAAGATGAAACAAACACTCATAACCATCCTGCAGTTTCACAGTCGTCTTAGCCTCAGCTAAACTCCAGACAAACACAGCAGAGTAACCCCCTTGTTTTGCTGCCGGGCTCTGACTTGTCCGTGCAGTTACACATGATTACATCATCAACATTTCGGAGCAACAAGTGAAACTAATGCTGCTAGGCAGCAACTCATAATAATTCACCTACTTATGACTCACAGGAGGTTATCCTGCTATTGATACGAAGGATTGTTTAACATGTAGTCACTATTATTAAGTCTGGTTTCAGAGGAAGCAGCCACTGTAAGCAATAATCACCACCTGACTGAAGATGACGTTCAGAAAACTAGTGATGTTGCTGATTCAACAATGACTTATCTTGAGTTTTAAATTCTTTTTTAACCTGAGTGGGACATGTTTAAGTTATTTGTGTTTTCTACTTTTAAACTCTTGAGTTTATATCAAATATTTAAATTCACCACACATGTGACTAAAAACTCCAGCTGGTTGTGATGGATTTAATGTGAGCTTTGGAATTATGTGAAAGCATGTCACTCACTCACTCACTTTCTCCACTCCTGCATGCAGTGACAACCAGACCGAGGGAACGGCAACATGCCTGGCAGAGAAGGTAATTCAGTAAAGCGGATATGTAATCCAAGAATAGCAGTCATGCACAGACAAGGCTGCACAGTATGCTGCAAGGTTGGAGAAATGAATGCATGCAGTTGTACGTGCGCACACAAACACATGACTGTAACCAACGAGCATTTGACAAACAGTGACACACAGGAGGTGGCCATGTTCAATCACTTTCCAGTCCACCTTGACATTTACATGACACACAGGTTAACTCTGAAGAAAACACTAACAGAAATATCCGATCTCATTGTGCAATCTCCTTTTAAGTTTTAAGAAACAATGCATGCAGAACAAAACAGAAAAAAGCACTGTTTTTTTTATACAGCCTATCATGTTAACACAATTCAATTTAAATGACACTAAGTATTCACGCTTGCATGCACACATGCAGAGACGTGTTATGAATGTGCACTTTTTTCCCTTTAAAGCAGCCCCACCCATTGTTAGGGCAGAGATAAATACACACATGCACACACACATACACACAGGAAAGGAAACAGTTGCGCTGCCAGCACCAACCCACACACACACATCACCCCATAACTACCAGTCAGCCGCCTTATGCCCGCCGTTGATACAAACAGACAACGCTAAAATGCTCTGCCAAGAAGCAATCAGTCAGAAGGAGTGCCTCCGTGATTTGTTATGAGCAGGTGCTGTGAAGAAAATTGACAGGCAGTGTTTTATCTCAGCAGAGTAAATTTACTGCCGGTAAATTGATAGTAGACATAATGAAACAATAAAAATGTCGGCAGAGCCGGCCAGGATAAGGTGCTTGTTGGTTACATGTTTGTGTGAGAGCATGCATGTGTGTGGGTGTGTGCACGTGGTGAGTGTGTCAGTTCACCAGCCCATCATTACATACTCTCATTCATGCCCATTGTTTTCTTAACTGATAAGGAAGTAGTTGAGCTGTTTGCAAACAGTGTGTCAACAATGGGGGAGGACAAAAGAGCTATTTAGAAATCCTGAATGAAGGAGAACAGGGTAATAAGAAGGAAAGAGGAAAACAGAGAAGAGTGTGTGTTTTTCGGTGTGTGTGTGTGTGTGTGTGTGTGTGTGTGTGGTTTGGTGGGATGGAGAATTGGTGTCAGTCAAACATACAAACTCCCCAAAAGTGGCTAATTTTCAGCATTGTTGCACTGTATCATGTCACCCGGCTGCAAATCATCATAAGGTGTTTAGTGACTTTGCCCAGTGCTCTCTTTATACCACTACCCCCCCTCACACACACACACACATGCACACACAGGTCTGTCACCCATGGCGATGTGAGTGATCTCTGTATGGACGCTGGCGAGCATCTGGTCTTTTTCCCCTCTCAGTTGCTGAAATGTAAACACCCCAGTTGCCTGGATTTGCCAAATGAGCACCTGGTATTTCAAAGTGGCCTCCTGGCTGTGACTTTTTTTTTTTTTTTTTTTAAGTCAGGGCTGTTCTGCATTATGCAGACATACACACAAGCATGCTTGCACGCACACTCTCTGTTGTTCCCCACAAATGTAAAGAGGGAGCAAAGACACAGGGGTGAGACAGGCCAGCAGGCCCACTAACGCACAAGTACACACACTTCAGCAAGAAAAAAAAAAAAAGAAGAAAAGAAGCATACTTACACACTCGGTCATTCCCTCACCTGGTCCTGTGTTTAGTCTATACTGAGTGTAATGGTATACGGTAGGATTACTGCGACCCTCTGAGGTGCTGCAGCGCAGCGGCGTGGTGTGTGTCAAGACTGTCTGTCCTCGTCCCCAAGGGTTGCTGCGACTTGTCATCATAACAGTAAGCCACACAGAGCAAAGCCAGATCCAGAACCTTCACACTGTTAATCTGAGAGGAAGAAGGCTCATCACAAGAAGTGTCCACTGCAGAAAAAAAATGAAAAGAAAAAGAAAGGTTTTGTTTTTTACAGCAAATGAGACTTTTTTTCATCATTTCAAGTCTTATTCTGCAAAGTGGCTCCAAGAAATGGTGTTGCCTGGGCTTAAAATAATTTATTGCTCACTGGAGAATAAGGAAGCCAGACATTCTCGAAAGTAAAGACCACACTGACTTCAAGACTTTATTTTCTTGGCTAATTTACAGAACAAACTCACGCTGAATTGCTACCACTAATTGTACCAGAGAAATGTTGGCAGACAAAAAGTAAAGGGGAGGTCTGAGTGAGTTTATATGCTGATAAAGTTAAGTTGGAATCCATTCTGGTCAAGCACAGAAACAGTTATATTGACTCCATATTGTAGCAGTATTATAAAAAATATGAAAAAGAAAATATTTGTTCTCCCTCACTGTCTTGAATATCATTGGTCCCTTTTGATATATCATTTTCAAATAGGCACGTTTTCCAGCATTTTGCAATAGTTCACATCTCTTAGTGCCATTTGTAACAAAACCACACATTTACCATATATTTATGCACACCCCTGCTGTTCTAATATTTGCTAACAAGCCTAATGTTCCCCTCCTACTCCCGCTGCTTCCTTTCAATTCCGTTTTTTTTTTTTTCCCAAAACTGCAGTGAGAGGAGAAACAGATAAAACTGTGTGCCGTTTTCCTCTTAAAAATGTATAATTATGAAGGACTCGGTTCCCTGCACCATAAAGGAGGATGCAGTCCTCTGTGGTTTAATTGCTCATTATGTTGT
The DNA here is from genome assembly GCA_030710495.1 of Labroides dimidiatus. Lineage (NCBI taxonomy): Eukaryota > Metazoa > Chordata > Actinopteri > Labriformes > Labridae > Labroides > Labroides dimidiatus. Next base: position 13,365,918 of record CM061146.1, read on the forward strand.
TTATGGTCACACTTGCCAAGCCGAGTCTTGGCTAGGTTTTATTTTGAAATAAGTAGCATGTCTGGGAAATTGTTATTCTTGTTCTTTTTGCCAAAACCAAGCAGGGAAAAAAAAGAATAGCAGTAGTAGCCAAAACACTGCAGAAAACCAGTTAAAATCTACACGTGATATTTTTTTTACACACTCACAAAATGAAAAGATACACCGTTGTCGATACTGTTTGGCCTGGGGAGCCCTTTACCTCCCCTTCCAAACTTCTTCCTTAAATGGGAACAAGTTGTTGTGTTATTTCACTGATTTGTGGTGTGTTGCTTTGGGGGATGATTCATATACATGTGATAACAGACTGCAACATGTCACTGCATGCCTCAGCACTTAGAGTTTAGGGCCATCACTGGCTGCCTGTCATCGATGCACGCTGAGACATCCTGGCCCACACCCACTCTACAGACCTGTATGACTCACTGTAGATAGCAAAGCAAGGTGTCTCTTTTTGGTTCCCCTCGAATGCATTCCTTTGCACTTGCTCACCTGATTTGCCAGTTAGGCAGACGAGTGAGAGTTTATTATTGTTATGAGTGCATGTGTTTGTGCTGACTGGTTCGTGTTGACTGCACTGTATGAACACAAACAAAATGTAGGTGTGTTTCTGTGAGGGAAGTGTGTGGTGAGTGAGACCTTACATCAAAGTGTGTTTACAAGTGTGTGTGAGGAGATTCTTGTCGGAGAGTCTGGATGCATGCGACTATTCTGACACGTCTCACTGAGAAACACAGCACACCCCCCCCCCCCCCCCCCCTTACGCTTTCAGGAAACTTTCCACGTGGGACTGTGAGGCTCTCCTCCGACCACTTCAGCACAAAAAAGTGGTGTTATGCCTTTGTAACACATCCCTGTTTTCTCAACTGGCTGCATCCACTTGGGAATATAGAACACAATCTACAGACAAGCATGAGAAACACCCTGACAAAACAGACTACAAACAGCAGGCATTGCTGCAGAAATGCTGATAACGTCAGTGTTTCTTTCTTTTTTCTTTTTTTTTTAATATTCATCTCTTTTCCCCTGTCTCTATCCGCTGCTATGGTATCAGTCAGTATTTGGCATTTTCTGCTGTTCTCTGTGAATGTTCAGAAGTATCCCAAGGGTGCTGATAGGGAAAAAATAGATCCTTGCAACATTTTATATAGACCCTGCAAGGTTGCAGGACCTTTAGCTTTTCTTCCTGGCAAATAACAACGCACCTATTGTTAAATCCCTTTGTCTTCCTCTTTCTTTCCCTTTGCCCTTCCTTAAACTCTGTTTAAAAAAAAAACTTTGTCAAAACGAGAACCTCGTGGTCGCTGGGGGCAAAGGTGCTCTAGATTAAAAAGAACCTCGCAAATTGAATTCACACTTGATGAAACAAACAGATTTGCATGTGTCTACCCGCCTGAGACGGGTTTGGCCAGCTCCAGGCGACGAACTGTCCCACCTCTGAACAGGGTAATGCGCTCAACTAATTAATGGGCTGTTATTGGAGAAATGTGTCAACGAGTTTGAGGTGAGTCGATGTAGAGCGGTGCGACCCTGGTCTGATAAAAGGTTGAGGTCCTTGCTAATGGGATAGAACTGGGTCATTCTTTAACCTTGTGAAAGTTTCCAAGATGAGTTCGTCGAGCTCTTTGTTAACTTCTGCATCAATTTACCTTCATTCACATCTTGGAAAGCTAAGGCAGATTCCTGGCCTGGGGTCTTTCTTGTCAAAAGGCTCACATCCTTGTTTCTTTGTATTATGGTGGCAATATGTAAAGTATTCATGCTGCTTTGAAGCCATATTGTGGTGACAGCTGTGCATTCAAGTTGACAGCTGAGTCTATTATCCCCTTTCTTTTTTCATCAAAGGACATGTTTCCTCACATTACATCAACTCCAAAATCACAGTGATGTGCTGAGGCAATAAGCGTGTTAGAATTCTCTGCACTCTTGGGTACATTTATGTGGTACATTTCCTTCATTTGTTGCCCTTTGGTCCCAGCTGGTGGTGTTGTTTTATGATGTACCAGAAGCTATTTCGGTAATGACTCAGGCCACACACCGCTCAAACAAGGCCGCTTCTCCTTGTGTTTTGTTGGCCTTTATTGCAGCCTCCCTGCTGGCTGCCAACAGAGGTCAGCGAGGAGATCGGTCGGATGGGCATCAACGACCGCAGATAAACCCTCCTCTCGTCCAGAGCATGATGGGAAGGCTCACAAGAGCAAGAGTGGGCAGACAGACTGACGCTTCCTTCCCTCTTGCTGTCCCTTCAACTATTTACCAGACGGAGGTCCCATCCAAGCAGGAATTTCACACCCTACTGACAATGTGGCTTCTGTCAGCTGCCGCTCTCGCACCCATTACCGGGGGCTCATCCTTTCTTTCGATCCATCCCTGTTTCCGTCTCTGACTGTCTCTTATTTTAAGCCTTCTAGGGGGTTCTGCCATGCCAGTTGTTAAAAGAAAAGGCAAGATCCGGTCTTCAAAATCAAGGATCAATTGTTTGTCAGGGATGTGTGGTTAGGGTGTGGCTTTGTTGTGTCAAGGTGCTCTATTGGTTTAGCAGTGGGGGAGAGGTTGTCCAGGGTCAGAGTGTTGAAAACAGACAAAATAAAAAGCCGAGCGGCCTAACTGAAAGGATGTGGACCAAAGAAGCTCTCAATTGTAATCTTGAGGATGATTTATGTCTGACAACTTGTTTATCGACCACATGTCAAAGGGTTTCATTCTTCACGCTGACCTTCAAATCTAAGTCCAGACCGTAATTTTGTCAGTAAGGATTTTCACAGCACACTGTGATCTACCCTTCTCATATAGGTGTTACCCTCTATATCCTTTAGCTTCAGGATTTCCATGTAATCTACCAAAGAGAGTATAAGAGGAAGGTAGATTGATTAGGTTAAAGAGGAACTTACCCAGAGGCTGAAAAGTGATGTTTTTCTGCCCTTTCTCCTCCGAAGAACTTTCAGACAGACATAAGTGATAGAATTGATGATAGATTGAGTTGGGCTCACTCAAAAATGCACTCTTTTGCACCTGCAACCACACCCTGAAGTCATGTATTGAGGTTCTGGAGTCCATGTGCAGCCAGGTGAAAGGTTAAACCACTGAAGGTCAGCAAAGAAAAGAATCCATGGGCCAAGCCAAGCTACTCCTTTGTCCTGATGGATTATCCAAACAGCTTTTGACTGGACATTCAAAACGGTCAACCATTCAGTCAGCTCCTTTCAAATTCAACTAGAATGAAAGGAAAATGGTTCACGTCTTTCGAGGTAGAGAGAGAAGAGAGAGAGGGGGACTCTCTGAACCGCTGGGGGAGCAATAGGAACAGTAGAAATGAAGAAGTGGCAATAAACGGGTAATAGGGTCTATGAAATTGAATATGATAAATCCAATAACTTCAATAAGTTCTTCATTATTAACCCAGAATCAGTTATTCATAACTTTCTATGTCATGAGGGGTCTAATGGATGAGCAATAGAAGAAGATACCAGTCCAACCTGACAGTGGACTTCAGGAACCTTCAGCACAGAAGATATGAGATTAGAATGAGTTTTTTTGTAAATTTTCTAATCCAACGAGGTCAAAAATCAAAAGATTCAAAAGATCAAAAAGCAGTTAAAGAGATGGCAGATAAGAGGTATTGCGTGAGAAAGATTGTGTCACACGTACAACAGTCACTCTTGGAAGATGAAAGACGGGTGCGAGTGAGCAGATTTCAACCTGGCTTGGCAAACTGATCTCAAAGATCTAATTATAAGATATCTGAGAGATTTACATTTTATCAACACAAGAAAGTGGTTTAAATGACCAAAATGTGAGCAATTTTTTGACATTCAACTGAAACTTCAGGTTTGTTGAATGCTTTGATGGGAAAAAGAGATTCAGAATTACAACATGGATTATAAAGCCAGTTTCACATCGTCCATTTCACCTGTTTTTCTGCAGGGTTATTATGAACAGGAAGCTTGTTGTGTGAGTTAGTGTGTGCAATGTAAACCACGCCATACCTGAATAATCCTGGCTCCATGTTTGTTATTCTAAAGCAGGGCAGGCTGGGCTCCCCTGACTAAGACTGTCATAAAACGTCTCTCATCACACAGAAGTGTTCCTTCCTGAAAGGGAAAGGTCACATCCTCTCCTGTGAGGAGACGTGTGCCTTTAGGAAGGGAAGTGTCGCTCTCTTTTCCCCTTTGCTGTGTTTATGTAAAAGAAAACAACAACAAGACAAAGAGGAGTTCAGAGAGACCAACACTTTTATGAAATTTCTCTATCAATGGTGGATTAATAGAAATATCAAGGTAAGCTTAAACAGACAAAAATTTAATCACATAGGTTTGAAGAAGTACACAGCTTGCTTTTTTCTTGAAATCAGTGCCTTACTTTTGGACCAAAATATAATTCAAACAGCTGTTTCAGTTTGTTTAAAAATACTGAACTGAAAAAAGCAAATAAGTTGTTCCAGAAAATGTTCATCCAGCAGTATCTTCTGCTGGTTTCCTCAAACCTTAAACTCTCATATGGTATACTACTTGAAGCTTGACTAAGACCATATTGCCATGGAAACAGAATATTTTTTGGTCTCATGGAGGCATTTTTTTTTCCTTTCCTTTGAGGAGTTACAGTTTGCACGAACACACTGATAATGGCAAGCTCATCCCTGTCACCGCTCTCATGATGCCCGAGAGCAAAAGGTTCTATCAGTGGTGCATTAAGTTTACCTTAAACGTGATTAAAAACAGGGATGGCGATGCAAATAAATGAGATGGAGGGAAATAGGTGGAGGGGGGGAAAGAGTTAATTAGCGAAATAAGATTTGGGAGACAGGGAGGGTTGGAGCAGAGATGGTGAGGAGTGGGGGTGGGGGCTGTGCTGGTGTTTGGGAGAGGGCTGCTGAGCTCTTGGTGTCTCCTGAACATGCCAGAGGTACACGAGGGGCGCTAATCTGGCAAATTGAAAGGTGCTTGCAGGGATGGGTGTGGGTGCAGAAGTGGCACTCAGGCTTCAATCCTTACAATGAGAAAAACAAATTAAATTTTTGTAGCCTTAGAATAGCCCCCCCAACTCCCCTCACCTTACACTCGTTCCTTGATTTAATTTGTGCCTCACTCACAAGCATGGATGTAATTTAATGACAGAGAGAGAGAGAGAGAGAGAGAGAGAGAGAGAGAGAGAGAGAGAGAGAGAGAGAGAGAGAGAGAGAGAGAATGGGAGAGGGAGAAAGAGGGCTGTTTAGGTAAGACATTTTGTTAGGTGTGATAACGATATACCTATAATTCACAAAATGCTATATTTAAAAGCAATGTGAAAGCCCCAGTTTGAGTCATCTATACTCAACATAAAAGTGCAAAGTGATTAAAAGTGCAGAAAAATATCAGTTATCAAAATCAACTGAATCAAAACAGCAACCTTTCTGTTTTCCTTTGGCTTTGATCCAATAAATGTAGTTCATCCAAAAAGTGTTCAAGAAGCTATGAAATCCAAATCTGCAACTTTAAGCGCCTCCCTCACTCTGCCTTTTAGCATGAATCAATACTTATCAGGCTGTCTAAATGCTCATCTATTAGGACGACTTGTCACTTCTTGTTTGAAGGCCTGATCGGCATGTTTTGTGGAGCACCTGTTTGATAAAAATCGCTTTTCCCCTGGAGAAGTGTCGAAATCTGACTGCGTAAGAAAAGAGAAAAAGAAAAATAAAAGCGGCCTCATCTTTGCCTGTGGCCAGTGTCAAATTAGTAACAATCATCCCGTTATTAGATACATTCTTCTCTCGAATCGCTGGTGATAAAATGAAGACAAATTGAATCCACAGGTTTAAATGTGGGGTCCTTGATGGATGAGGTCCAATTCAAATAGGTGGATAATGAATGAGAAAGGGGATAGCTGAGCAGGGAGGAGGGCTGGCTCTCTCCGTACCCCAAAGAAAGCTGTGATTGATGGGATTTGTTTGTCAGGTTGACTGCCAGGAGAACAGGAGGTGATATTCCAATTTCTTTCAGGTGGTTAAAGTGCGAGATAAGTTAGCAGTGATGTAATGTCTAAACGTTTTTCGACTTTCTTCCTACAGTGAGGTCCCAAAAGCGCAACTGAACCTTTAAAGATCATAAAGTTGTCAAAGGGTTTTACAACGTGGTTTCCTGCTGAAAAGTTCAGAATTTGTATAATTGTTTTGTTCTTTGCCAGCTGTTATGTGTCATACACAGCACATTTAAATGTGGCTGAATGAAAGATATCTGTCAGCTTGGAAATTTCTCCTAAAAGTGCAAATATATTGAAATAGATTCGATTTTATACCATCAAAGAAAACAGCACCAAAGTAAGGAAATTTGTCTCGGTGGATTATTTCTTGGTTGGAACAATGCTTTATGGCAATAAATCGTATACCATTGGAAAGCCTGTTTGTTTCCCTTAAAATGGGTCACATTTGTAAGGATCATGCATCTTCTTTGCAAATGCCAAACAGCTTATTCCGCTCTCTTCCTGATTTGCACCTGATGTATATAGATTTTTTGGTCCTTTGGCATTATTAAAAAATACATTAAAAAAAAAAAAAGTCAGAACACATCAAGAAACAGGAAATTCAACAGTTATGTTAGCAGAAACCGTTTTAACATTGAGAGCCTGGTTTGTAAAGGGGGTTGAGCAGCTTTTTTAAGACTGCTATACCTTTGCAAATGAGAAAAAAAAAGTCGTCCTCTAATTCACAAAGCACAAGCAAATGAATGCTTGCAACAAAAGCTTGGCTGCAGAAAAATAACATCTGTGCATGGGGCTCTTTGGTATATTTAAATGAGGCTTTATGCAGTGGGGAAAATTTTCCTCTTCATATGCAAATTATCCTAATTAATACTAAGTATGCTGAGATTCCAGTTAGGGGTTCATTTTTTATTGTCTGTTAAAAAATGAAACTGCTCTGTTGTATTTGAAAAGTCTGTCACCCTTCTGCTCTTGTTGGCTTAGTGTAGGAAGTAAACTTTGTTATGAACTGTGAAATCATGATCAAATCCATGGTGAATCAATGTGATATAACTAGTAATAAAAGTCCCTTCCCGTTCAGCTCATCATCTGTTTATGGAAAGGTTTTAGCTCTTTCTGGATGAGCATGGTGCAGCAGAGGAGAGAAGCCGACAGCTCAACTCATCACTGAGACGCAACACAAGAACAAAGTGCATCAAGCTTCAAAACCTTATGGGCATGTTTGTGCCTAAAACCAATGGGACAACCGTTTGTGAAGTGAACCTTTGGAGAAAACATACAGTCTGCGCAATTCTTGGTGCTATTTGTGGCTGCAATCCATCCTTAGTAAATCCCCCTGAGGGCAGAGAGACTGACTTGCTTCCTTCAGTTCTCTTTTTTACACAACTGTACGAGTTTTTGAAATTCTCTGAAAGGAAAAAGAGAGAGGTCAAAAGTACGTCTGATGAAAATGTGGTTTATGTCTAACTGGATTACAATGTCATCTATCTTTGACAAAACCACAATGTGGAGTCTCCAGTGGCTACCGCACAAACAAGCAGAGTGGATCTCATTCCAAAACCTTAAGGCAGACATCAGCAATTCTCTCATGATCCCAATCCATCTAAAGTCATTTATATTAGCTTCAATCCATCTTTCTGTCTCCTCCTCTCCTTCCAGAGACTCTATAATATGTCAGCCCAGAAAATTGCAAATAAATAATGCAATGCGTTATTAAATTACAATTTCCATTGTAAATGCACTCATGTAAATGTGAAAAGTGACTTGCTGGCAGATGATTTCAAAGAGGGTCCATTTTATTATGTAAAGAAGAGCTCAGAGGAGTTAAAAAAAAGAGATTTTGGCAATGATGTGTTTTTGGAACAGTGAATTCAAATGTAGAACATGACGGAGCCATTTTAGGAGAGAGAGTGACATAAAAGATGGGTTCTCTTCCATATTTCCTTTACACATCAGTTAAAGTCAAACATTACTACAGATATGTTATCGCTGTTTCTGACCTCTCCATCTTTTTATCCACTTTACTCACACTCTCTCACCAGCTGCTGTTTTTTTTTTTTCTGGAATGTGTACTGCTGCACTTTTTAGCAAAATATAAAGTCTGAGGTTTCCACTGGCACTGGAATGCTTTTGCTGCCATAGAATTTAAACAGCATTCACTCCTATTATGTGGTTGCCGGTAAAATGCACATCCATGCCATTAAATAGAGCCCAGACAATAATGATCGGGTGTTATTTGGATGGAAGGTAAAATGCCAAGAGGTTGGGGGAAAAGGATGAAGGAACCTGAATTGAAAATTCTTCAATTGAAATCCCAACTTTGGATTTAAATGTCTGAGTGGAGGCTCAGTGTGGATTTGTCATTGAAATGCAAACCGTTTTGCTTGCAGTGCTGTATACTACGGATAAAAATTTACATAAATTTTGATTTTCAGCTCATAAAACTGCCTCTCTTTCAGCCAACATGTGAGGCTTGGAAAGGCATTCATCAGCATGCAGTCATTCATTATTCATGTTTATATGTGTGCACCTCATGATTGCTTTATTCAAAGTCAGGTCTTGTTTCGGCATGGGGCCTTTTGATGGCTTACAGACTGACTCCCTGAAATTTGGCCGCTTTGGATGTAATGAACGTCTAATAGACACCTGCACTCAGTCTGCTGAGATGACCGGCCATCCAAAAACAGCTTGGCTCGCTACCGCTTTGAAAACGAGTCACACAGGACGTCCTGGTGGCCAAGTGGCTCGCACTTCCTGCCTCATCTGTCACCTCGGGTTTTAGGGCCCACTCTCGATTACAGCAGTCTGCTTCGCAGCACAAAGCGGTGTGGTATTATAAAACCTCTAACCCCTGACCATCTGTGCCTTTTTGTCACCACGAGGCCAGCCATACCAGACACAATTTGTAAAGGGGCACATTTTTAGCAAGTGACAAGGGGTGAGGCATTTCCTCACATGACTGCTGACATCCTTCCTTTAACCAGAGTGTGAAAAGTGACCTGCTTCACGAGTAATTAAAAGAGAAAAATTGGCCACAGCCTAAGTGAGGTGGAGGATTATTCCCCTCAATCCCCCTGTGTTCTTTAATTCATCCTCTTTTTTTCTGGGTGACTTCTTTTCTTAACTGTGATGAATGGGAATGCAACAGCCCAGTAATTTCATTCCCCAGCTCCGGCCATTTTTATTATTTCTGGAGGCTTAAAGAAATGCTGCTGAAATTTTTTGGGAACAAAACCACTTCAAAGTCACACCAGACCTCAAGGCGATGGAGACTCAGAACAAACAGTCTTCAGAATTGAGTTGATACATAGCAAGCAACGAATTTTAATCCTTGACAAAATTCAAACCAACATTTACATGTAGAGGAGGTAAAAAAAAATAAAAAATAAATAAATAAAAAAGACAGCACGGTTATTACCTCCCATTTATGTTCACTTTGCATTTCAAAGGCTCAGCCTCTCCTACTTGTCACACCCTAGTTAACAGTTTAATCCTGACACGGATGGAGTACACGGCCCTCCTTTGTGAGCCGACTGCTAAATGTCCAATGGCTGATGGTCGGGAAGTGATGAAATCAGCAGGAAGGGATGAGGGGGGGGGGGGGGGGGGGTGTTTTATCTGCCAGGAGTCACACTGAGTGATTGCCATCAATGAGGCAGGGAGATTAGCGAGTGGGTGTTTGGGAGGACGGGTGGGGAAGAAAGTAAAGCATCACAGACTGCTGGAAGCCAGGAGGTGAGAGGAAGAGTATGTGTGACTAAGCACGAGTGTGTTCAGGGAACGGCAGCTGTTACAACCAATGTGTCTGATCCCTCTATACTTAACCTCAATGCATTTTTCATGAACTAACCTCATTATTATCAATCCATCATCCCAAGCCTCCACTATTTCCAAAAGTAGGAGCTTTCCTTTCATCTCTGGAAAGAATAATGTAACATGGGATGCACCCGTACTACATACTCTGGGATAAAGAGCTGGCACATTATCCACTCTGACTGGAACAATGTACGTCTTTTCATTTCATCCCCGTGCAAAAGCTATAAACCTTCTAGACACAATGATGTCGTTTTTCATCCTCACAAATTCCAGATGATAAAGACGGTTTTGTTTTTTGTTTTTTGCTTATATATATATATATATATATATATATATATATATATATATATATATATATATATATATTGCCCCATTGGAATCAACAAAGCCAAATCAACATTTTTGAAAACTGGGGACCAAGCAGATCATGACGATGCTGTGAGAGTGACTTAAGGCAGCAGTATATGTTAACAGTTCACACCTCATTTGCTCCCAAAACATTATCCTGCAGTGTGAAATCACTCACTGGGACCACATTTTGATGTTGTTGTTTGGTCCCATATTAAAAGACAATCCCAGCGTAAAGGTGGAATGAAGTTCCTCACTGTAACAAATTTCATTTTTTAAACTTCTGAGGTTCAAGTGATATGAAAGCTTCCTGTGTCTCTGCAACAACATACACCAATCATTTATAACATCATAACCATATGCCTAATACTGATGGTCCCAACAGCCCAAGCCTGACAAGACATGGCCTCCACCAGACCTCTGAGGGTGTTTTGTGGTATCTAGCACCAAGACATTGACAGCAGGTCTCTTGAGTCTTGTAGTTGCGTGGGGGCCAGGTTGGTCCTAAAAGGATTGGACCTGTTTGTCCAGGATATACCACAGATACAGGTGTGATTGTTAGTGTTCTAGGGAATTTTGTAGCCAGGTCAACAACTGGAAGTTGGAATTAAATATGTCAAATAACTACCAGTGGAAAGTGTCTGGAGTTTTTAATTGCAGTGCCTGGATACATATGGTACACAGCATACAGCACCATCCAGGTGGAATGAAACCATGTTTAAGTCTCAAGATTCATCAGACCTGCCAACTCAACAGCTCATATAATATGCGTTTGACTGTGCAGTCTGTGGAGAGAAGATGAATGAGCAGGAAAGATATTATTATTTCAATAGGAGACATCAGGAAATCAAACCATGTGGCAGCTTGTGTGGGTGAAGAGAGGAAGTGTGTGTATGTGATTTTTTTTTTTCATATACTTACTTATTTCTGCATGTGTCAGTGAGTGAATGCGTGCATGCACAAAGGTGTGTGTCAGGGGGAAAGGAAAGAGTGTGATATACAAAAACAGGAGATTGAGAAGCTGATCAAAGAAAAGAAGGAAAAGAAATTCATGTATGCATACTGACGCACTTGTGAGACTGCTGGTATGACTTTATGTGTGTGTGTGTGTGTGTGTGTGTGTGTGTGTGTGTGTGTGTGTGTGTGTGTGTGTGTGTGTGTGTGTGTGTGTGTGTGTGTGTGCGTGCCACTGATTGTCTTTGAAGTCAGAAAAAAATGCTTTTTTTTCCTGTTGACTATGCTTTATTCAGCAGGACACATACATCCACAGGTCTAAACAAATCCACAATGACTACACTCTTTAGGGCCAAGAGAGAAAAAGGGAGGGGGGGGGGGTCACTTTATTTTGTTCATTTGTTTCAGAGAGCACTTAAACAGCAAAGCACGAAACCAGTGGCCATTGTTAGTGGAGCATCACAGTAGTGTCAAACCCTTGTGACCGAGTCCACCATGCTGCTCCTGGAGCCCCTAAACTCTGCCCTCAGTGGAAGTGGACTTGATCTTTTAACCTCTCCCCTGTGACCTGCTCCTGGTCACATGGTTGGCTAAGCCGTGACCCTCAACGGCCTCGACAGTTAGAGGAGAGGCAGCTGTGTCAGAGAGGTCAGCCAGGATAATGCTAATAACACTTTACACACATATAACACTGGGAGCTGCAGGGTGGAGCAGACCATGGTGGGGAGGGAAAGTGATTAAAAAGAGACTTATGGAAAGATTTGCTCTTTCATCTTCTAAAAAGCAAAATCTGACATGTCGTTTTATTTATCAATCTCACTTTGCCTCATTTTAACCCCTCACACATTACATACAACGTTGGTACTTAAACTTTTAACCCTCTCTTCCCACCTGTTCTGTAAGCCATTGCAGAGACAGAAAGCACCACTTCATTTGAAATCTTCAGTGTGTGTGTAAGGTTAGGAAACAGAGTCCAAGCCTAGTTTGAAGCACTGCAAATGTGTCAGTGTGAGTCATCAAAACCAGACAAGTACATTGAACCATGAGATGTTAGACATTTAGATGATGCTTTTTGGCTTCTTGCAAATCTAAACTGTCTGCTGAGCTATTATATACATTATCTGGACTTATGGAAACTGGATGACTATGTAGTTTGTATTTTTATCTTATAAGTTACCTTCTACCTGCTATGCTTTATACCATTTCTGTAAAGGTTTAGAACACCATTTGGTCTTTTATTTTGAAAGTTTAGCATTATCGAGTAAAAATATGTCTGTTGTCAAATCATGCATTGTGACCAATTGGCCAATGTGGAAGTCTTAGTGTCCACTTAAGGAACTGCAGAAAGCCACATCAGCACTCATGATAATGCCTACACATTTTTTTTGTCATCTATGTTAAGTATATTAAGACAAAGAAATATGCTCATATTTGCATGATGGGCAGGTTCACTGTAGCTGTTAGCCTGGAGGCTAAAAGCCTGTGTCTTTTCCATTTCTTTGCCTGTTTGCAGACAGAAAGTTTGGTCAAAACAGTATTTCCACTATGGTGGCCCCTATCTCGTGCTTCAAAAAGCCTCATCAGAAACCTATGGATGGAGTCACTGTTATTATGTCTGTCTTTCTTACAGTCTATGATTTTAACACGGGGTAAAAACTTTGAGATGTGCCGGATTATACCGCAGATATAAAGTGATAAGTGTTCTTTTTTAAGTATTTAGTTAAACATGGATAGAAAATAAGTTGGAATGGCTGTCTGTTTTTAAGATAGAGCAGTTTTTTCTAATTTTTTAAATTCTTCTTCCACTGAAGGTTCATGTGCAGTGGAATCGAGCAACATCCCATAATTTAACTTACAAAACAATAAAAAAAGACAAAGGATCTCGGACATGTTTTCTGGGGAAAAAAAAGAAAGAATGTGCAGACAATGGGCTTTTCTCCAAACATCCACAGCAACATATCTTATTTCCTTTCTAGCTCATGTGCGGTCTTGACTTCCCATATGTCTAACACAGATCTGCTTCTTTGTGTGTTATTTTATTGAGAAGCAAAATCATAAAAGAGCCAATATGGCAAAAGTCACCCAAGAGATGTTTCAGCATCTTCTGTAATTTCTGTATGAGATCTCGCCTTTATCTTGGTCATCCCAGTCATTCCATTATGGACTGTACATGTTTCCCTTTGTTTTGTCAGCAGTTTTGCGCTGTGAGCAGTCTAACACGCCGATTTGTCACTGCAGCCAATGTCAAGAAATAGATTACACCGGGGCGCTGACCTAATGTGGTTTTGGCTGCAGTGATGGACCACACAGTTCACAGTGTGAACGAGCAGACAGTGTGAACACACACACTCTACATGTTTATGCATACATGTAGCGCCTACAGTCATTTTTTTATGATTTACTTCAGTCTATAAACACACACAGACCCACACAAATATATTAATGCTCTCAAGTGTTGCCTGCTTCTTTTTTTGTTTAAAGTCTGCTTTAAGGAGTGAACCCAAACAGATCCAGAGCACGGCGTGTTTGCTGAAGTGAACCTGACATTTATTGAATCAAATTGAAATAAAAATAGCGAAACATGAGCCAAACCTCGGTAACCTTCTCTTGGCCTTCCCACAAAGATTTGAGCTGTTAGAGGGGTGCTCAGTTTTCCACAGACATCCCTCCACTTCCTCACAAACACACATACGCACACACACACACACATAAATTATAGATATGCTCCACCACAACGTGCCGCTCAGTACAAATTGTTACATATTGGTGGAGTTACTAGATACAGCAGAAAAGGATTTCATAGAGCACTTATACAAAATCCTTCCTTATTCACTATAATCCACGATAGACCTGATGTTAAAGGGTCTTCAGACTATTTCCCCTTAGGGTGCTTTCACTTTACAGCCGGGTTGGGTTCCTGCATGGACTTTAGACTTCTTTATTTGGAAGTTTATTTCTCAGAAGAGTTAAATGGATCTAGTTTCACATGTATCCAATTATATGGATGGCCTATTCTTTCTAGAGTAAAGACGTGTTTGTTTCAGCTTATTAGTTGGACTTGGCAGAAGTTAAAAACGGCGAGATCCCGCAATGCAGAGGAACCCTAATGGCACAAAATCAGCACCATGCTTTCTTTCTGAAGAGTAATACAGTGTGATATTGGGGTCAGTGCCACCGGCTGTCTGCCTCAACCCAACATTCAGAAAAAAACACGACTGTTTTCGTTTCTCCATGTACATTTTCTGAGCTATGTAATTACCCCTGTCATCTCAATCGTACAGCCACTGCAGCCCAGCCAACACAAATGTACAACAGTGACCTGGAATTGGGTAAAAAAAGACATGTTTTGGCTCATAAAATCCTGCCAGGAGGAGTTTCAGTCTGCGTTCTTTGTTCAAAGTGTTTGCAGCAGAAAAACTGTGGATTGCCCCCAGGGTTTAATTCTCTCTCTTTGCTGTCAGAAAGGAAGGGATGGGTGGGTGGCCCGGGGAATACCGCACAAATAACATGCTTGTTTACACTGCTTGGATGCAAATGATAGACTGAGGTCACAAACTTGGAGAGTTTGTGAGACAAAAGGCGTCTTATTTGCAGCCATGCTTTGTGGAGAAGATTGGAGGCTTCACCCTGAGATCCATCATTACTCCCCGAGGGGAAGCGTTTGATCTGGCCCCTCCTCGTCTTGGTCTGATGTGCGCCACTCTGTTATGGCCGCATCTTCTTTGCTTTGCTGCAGCATCGTTACAAATTCTGATTCTGAAAGTTCAAACAAGCAGTCCCCCGAGGAGGACGGCTGATTCTGCAGCAGAGCAAAGAGAGAGCGCCCTACTGAGACTTCCCCTGCTTCTGTGAAAACTGGGGAAGACGAGGGAGGGAGGGGGGATTGTTGGGGAGGTGATCATCCTCCCATCTTTTGAACAGCTGTGGAGTAAGATGGGCCAAAGTTGAACATACAGTATGTATGTCTGTGTGGTTCATATCAAGTTAATGTGAGGTTGTTGGGAAGAATGTATGATCTCTTAAAGCTCATCTGATTCACATCCATTTGTTTACATGGTATCAAAAAGTCTGTACTCAGAAGTTTGAGCAACATAGTCGGTAAGACAGCAAAAGGGCAAAATCAAAGAGTTCAGCTCTCAGTCTCCCATAATCACTGCTCAGCTAAGCTCTAAATAGGCCGCACTGCAAACAGACCAAACCTCTTTGTCAAGTGCATCAATTTCTAAAGGTGCAGACGTGATGAGAGACAGAGGAAAAGGCTAAAGGAAGACAGACAGAGAGGGGAGGCTGAGTGGGAGAGCAGACCTCTGTGTCAACTACATCAACTGTAAGATGGTGGAGAAAAGATGAGAGACAGTCAGGGTGAGAGATGGATGGAGAAAGAGACAGAAGAAAGCGAGGAGAGAAATCTGGAAGAAATGAAGAGGAAGAGAATGTCTTGGAGGGAGAAGAAACCTCCATGCCAGGAGTGTCAAGTGCAGGAAGTGAAGTTTTGATGACAGGCAGGGATGGAGCCAGGGGTGGGTTAATGTGGGCCAATATGCAAGTGGATGGATGTCACTCTCTGATGCATGTTCTATGTTGTTATTTCAAAAACTAAAACAAAAGAGAGAATTGAGGAGTAGATTGATTTTTTCCCTTCCTTGCATCCAAGACAAATACCCATCCTTTGAGCAATTAAAGGTGAAGCAATTCAAACTTCACAGCTATTGAATGTTTATGCACCGAATCATGTCAACCTGAGAAACATAAAGACTTCTTCAACAGTTTAATGAGAACATCAATGCTGTATTGTCCTCAAAGCACTTTGCAGTCCCTTGAGAGAATAACAAAACATGTAGCAGCAAAGTGCGATGGAACTTAATGAATGTGTGCATAGCATTTATGGTGATTCCACAGCTGAATCTTTCGTCTGCGTGAGACACGCCATTGTTGGCGGCGTGTGGATGATGAGAAGGGAGGAAGAGAAGGGAGGAACTAAATGGGTGGAGGGAAGAGAAAAGTGGTGGTGCTGGTGGGAGGGGGTGTCCCAGTCCCCTAGAGAGCTCGGCCAGACATTAATCTTCTCCCTTTGACAGCTCCGTGAAAGTTTCTCAAGAAGGGCCATTTCCTTGAGCTATTATAATGCTTCACTCAAGCACAACCCCTATGCTGAGTGTTCGGGGGAAGGAGAGAGGGAGGGCTGGATGGATGGATAGGAGAGGAGAAAGAGTGGAGAGGATTGTTGGACCTCATGAGCAGACTATAAGGGATCATTTAGTGGATCTAGGAGCAATCTGTCACAAGGGGAAAAAGACAAGTATAGAGCTACTTATTCAGGATTCAGGAGTACCTTGCAGGGCTGTATGTTAACTATTGTGACCCATAACACTGCTGCTGCAGAGGCTGACTATCTTGTAACAGAGGACAAAAACTTGTTGCATAATATGCACTCACCGGCCACTTTATTAGGTACACCTTGCAAGTACCGGTTTAGACCCCCTTTTGCCTTCAGAACTGCCTTAATCCTTCGTGGCATAGATTCAACAAGGTACTGAAAACATTCCCAGGGGGTTTGGTCCATATTGACATAATAGCATCACACAGTTGCTGCAGATGTCGGCTGCACATCAACGATGCGAATCTCCCGTTCCACCACATCCCAAAGGTGCTCTATTGGATTGAGATCTGGTGACTTTGGGGGGCATTTGAGTACAGTGAACTCATTGTCATGTTCAAGAAACCAGTCTGAGATGATTCCAGCTTTATGACATGGCACGTTATCCTGCTGGAAGTAGCCATCAGGCGATGGGTAAACTGTGGTCATAAAGGGATGGACATGGTCAGCAACAACACTCAGGTAGGCTGTGGTGTTGAAACGATGCTCAATTGGCACTAGGGGGCCCAAAGTGTGCCAAGAAAATATCCCCCACGCCATTTCACCACCACCACCAGCCTGAACCATTGATACAAGGAAGGATGGATCCATGCTTTCATGTTGTTGACGCCAAATTCTGACCCTACCATCCGAATGTTGCAGCAGAAATCGAGACTCATCAGACCAGGCAACGTTTTTCTAATCTTCTAATGTCCAATTTTGGTGAGCCTGTGCGAATTGTAGCCTCAGTTTCCTGTTCCTAGCTGAAAGGAGTGGCACCCGGTGTGGTCTTCTGCTGCTGTAGCCCATCTGCCTCAAGGTTTGACGTGTTGTGCATTCAGAGATGCTCTTCTGCATACCTTGGTTGTAATGAGTGGTTATCTGAGTTACTGTTCCCTTTCTATCAGCTTGAACCATTCTGGCCATTTTCCTCTGACCTCTGGCATCAACAAGGCATTTTCGCCCACAGAAGTACCGCTCACTGGATATTCTCTCTTTTTTGGACCATTCTCTGTAAACCCTAGAGATGGTTGTGTGTGAAAATCCCAGTAGATCAGCAGTTTCTGAAGTACTCAGACCTGCCTGTCTGGCACCAAAAACCATGCCACCTTCAAAGTCACTTAAATCAACGTTCTTCCCCATTCTGATGCTCGGTTTGAACTGCAGCAGATCGTCTTGACCATGTCTACATGCCTAAATGCTTTGAGTTGCTGCAGTGATTGGCTTATTAGAAATTTGCGGTAACGAACAGTTGAACAGGTGTGCCTAATGTGGCGGCCGGTGAGTGTATATGAAATATGTGTTACATGTCTAAAAATAAGCTCAAGTAGAGAGGTTCATCAGTTCAACTGGTTGTGACAGGCAAAGTAGTATAACCTTTACTGGAGCATTCTTGCACCAGCTTCAAAATAACTGTTAATTTTTTACACTGACTATTAGTCAAGAGAGCCCTGTGTCTAGGAAACACCAACTGCTTGGTTGAGTGACAACAAACTGTATCACTGAGTCACAGGTTTTCCTAACTCAGAAAGCTGTGTGTGGCACTGCACTGTAAAACTAATTAATTTAGTACTATGAGCTCAAGTGTCCTGCTCATTGCAGAAAAGTTGCACTTTCCCCTGCAGTGGTACATAGTTGTGTTAACAGGCAATTAAAGCCTACTCTCAATGTAGTGTCTGGTCCTGTAATCAAATCAGATGTAAAACATTTCAATTTGCCATTTGTTTGCCTCACTTAACAGCAGCCAGATGGTTTTATAGCTCAGCTCAAACTCTGAAATCAGTGAGAAACAGCTGGCCTTCCAGTCAGAGACTACCAATGTAGCTTTATAGTCAAACACACAGTTTTATTTTGCACCAAAGAATAATTTTTTAAGCATATCAATTTTTAAAATAAAAATTCAACTTCACTTTATGTTCTTTGCTTAACAGAAAAATAAAAGAGCTGATCTTCCTCTTGGCTCCTAAAGTTTGCACTGATTTTCAAACACCTGCTTAGCTAATAACCATAAACCTGTGAGGTTCTGCAAACATCAGATTAAAGCTCCTTCTCAGCCCGAGGGCAATCACATACTAACACCGTCTAATCTGTAAATCTTCTCATCTCTTTCTCTGTCAATCCGTTTTTCTAACACACATGGAGTGACACAGTGACACTTTATCATGAGTCTCAGTTTGCACAGTATGTGAGGTTTGTTGTGCAATATGTCACTGTGCACAGAGATCCCTCTGTGCTGCCATGGCTCTGTCCTGATGCAACCAAACAGCAACACACATGTTGCCAACTTTTCTCCTCTCTTCACAGGTGCGACTGGCAGTGCAGGTTGTTGTGATGGGAGCTCACAGGTTGTCAGTCAGTTCCAGACACCCCAGCACTATTACCCAACTCTTCACTTCACCCCTGATTTAAATTCACCACGGCTCACACAGGGTCAGGGCCAGTGACTGGGCTGGGTCGCATCGAAATAAGCAACAAATTAGTTTCTTGACCCCCTGAAAGTTCAAGGACAGCAGACTGGCCTCTCCTGGAAAACCAGGTGTGGTGATCATTAAAGCTTTACAAAGTAAAGTCCTGTCAACTTCCCAATAGTTGCAGGAATGAAAGCTGCAAATATAGATCACCCAATGATGACGCACCCATTTTAACATGTTTTCTTGTTTAGAAAAAAAGTGGCTCCAATGAAAAAAAATCTTATCACATTAACATTATTTAATGTTACAAATCTCATCAAAACTATACAGCTATTACAGTGTCTAAAGCGACCCATCTTTTTTTCTTGGTGGTAGAGCTGAAATAAAACATCTATTAATCAATCAATCAATCTTTATTTATATGGCGCCAATTCATACCAAACGTTATCTCAAGACGCTTTCCAATAGCAGGTCTAGACCCGTAGATCTACTGATACCTTACATGTATGCGCACTCCCCTGATTACTAGATGTAGGCTCCCTCCATGTTTTAAAATCATATCAGCTATAAACTACTGAGCTTTCTCATTTAATACCATATTCATCATTGTGCTATTATTGTAGAGTGATGACGTGAAGATACACAGGGCCAAAGCAAAATGCTGGGCTTTTAGAAAAAAAAAGGATGCACAATGGATAAGACAAAAAAGAGGTGAGCAAGCCACAGAGAAAACACTAATGAGGGAGTCAAAGTTTGAGGTTGAAGACAAAGCTAAAGTACAGAAAAAGAGTAGGCAGGAGAGGGGAACAAAAAAACAGTCCTTGTGAGAAAATCCTGTAAATTCTGTAAATGAGTTTGTACCAGACAATCACAAAAGCAAATGGGGCATGTTGTTGGCATAATCAAACCAGGTAATGAAGGAAATAAAATACGTTGAGTTAAATTATGATGCAAAGGAACTTAAACATTCAGTCATGGACAGATAGAACAGGAATAAATACAATATTGAAGCAGTTTATAAGGGCTTGTAAAGCTTTGAGGATGCCATGGAATACAAGTTTAAATGTTGGTTCTTTATATGGGTACTTTATCAGCTGTGTCTGTAATGCTGTTTCAACAATATATTTCAGTAATCTGTATTATATATTAATAATTCATTATAAAGTTGTTATTTAAACATTTTTTTTCATATTGAGTTGATACAGTTCATGTTTAATTTCTTATGTCTTAAGCACTATTAACTTAGGGTACTGGACTGCATCTGGTACTATTAACTGCCTTTAGTTATTGCTAAATTGGGATGCAGACATGGGACTAGGGCTGCAACTAAAGATTATTTTCATAATCGGTTAATCTATCTATTGTTCTCTCGATTAATCGAGTAATTGTTTGGTCTATAAAATGTCCGAAAATGGTGAAAAATGTTGATGTTTCTTGGAGTCCAAGATCACATCATCATATGTCTTTGTTTGTCTTGTTTGCAAACCAGAGATATTCAGGACTGACATGGAGAAGCAAGGAATCCAGAAAAAAATCCCATTTATGAAGCTGAAATTGGAGAATTTGGACTTCTTTTTCTTAAACAGTTACTAAAATTGATTAACTGATTATCGAAATATTTGTCGATTAATTTAGTAATCGATTAGTAATTGATTATTCGATTAATTGTTGCAGCTCTACATGGAACTGCTTTGTACATGGTTCCTCTCGCACAGGGTCACATTTTTAAGAGCTTACAAATACCTACATTCATGCTCATGTGTGTCATATGGGTGGACACTGATGCGTTCTGTCACTTTCGCTATGCATGATCTAAAAGGAAATAATAGACTCATGAACAGAAGCACACAAAATATGTACACTTTCACCACATTATTTTTTTTTGCTTTTTGCTTTCAACAGGGGTAAGCCCACATCATAAAGCCAGAGGGAGCCCCAACTTGCAACACCACGTGTTCGAGGGTCAATCAAGCATACAACGGTAAACTGTGGGTGCACTATGAACCAGCACAAAAGACTCTAAGTTTGACTAAGCATTTAGTGATTCAGCTGTGAGGAGGGAATTCAGAGCACTAACTGTGAGTGAAAAGCCGAGCTTGCAATGTAATTTCATCATGCAGAAAAGTGTGGGGCCCTGAGCACTGGAGCAAGTGGAGCAAATGTGTCCCCATTATTCAATTAGGGAAAGCAAAGTAACGGTTTTAGATACCTCACTTTGTCTTCAAAGTAAACATATAATCATACAGCTCCTCTAATCAATTTTATACATTTGAACCTCATATCAGAAATAATGTAGCTACTTTTGTAACTGAGAAAACAGACAAGCAATAAGTAAATCTCTTCTTTTTTTCCCCCAGTTTTGGTAAACATGCTGTAGCATGATTTAGCTGTCAAACGGACTTGGATCACTGAATTATGCAACCCATTTGCTGGTAAGCTTTACCATTTACTAGCTTAGATTCAGCTCGCTGGTTAAACACAAATTTTCCATTCCAAAGAAGCAAAAACAAAGAGTTGAACTTTAAACTGTTGTGACAATAAATATTTTGAATGAGCTTTTCCAAAATAATTACAAAATATAAAATACATTTTTGGGGATATTCATACTCATGTACTTATCTCACAATATCTTTCTGTTCTTGGTGCACTTTTGCTTTATTAACCATTCTTTAAACTAATCTCAGCTACTGCATCAACTGGTTCTTTACCAAAATGGTGTTATAAAAATGCAGAAGAAATATGCATTTAATCACCTTGTACCCCCCACCCACCACCACTCATGTTAATGGCTTCATGTATCAAAATAAGCTTTGTTCATTTCACAGCTTCTCTGTTTGAAAGACTTGATTTAATTCTTTCAAAGGCGACTACCATTGTAAACCAGGAACATGTCACAAACAGCAGCCCTTTGATGGGACAGTGCCTGGAGTTGATCAAACCCCAGAAGAATAATGGGGGAGACATATAACCCGTAGATGATGCGTGACCGCTTGGAAAATTGATATTTAAGTATCAGGCCTCACTCTCCATTTTCCATGCCATCATTCAACAACGGAGAACCTGGGAAAAAAGAAGACAGATTTAAACCTGAAGATCATTGACAAGTTTTCACCGTCATGGTGGTGAGACAAAGAAGGCATCTGCTGTGACCCTGGAGTATTCCACTCATCCATCTTCAACAGGTCATCAAATGGACTGGGACAGAGGAGGCCGAGGTAATTAGATTTGCAAAACTTGATGCATCCACTGTTGGTGGCAGGGTGGCTTTTATTTATTTATTTTTGGATTGCCAATCAGACAAAGAGAACATCTTTCAGTTTGTAGCAACAGAATGGGCATGTTTTCCCTCTCTGACATGTAAGTTTCCTTCAGCAAGCAGGTAAAGAAGAATTATTTTTCTGCTTTATGTTTGATATCTGACACACACACACACACACACACACACACACACACACACACACACACACACACACACACACACACACACACACACACACACACACACACACTTGCACAACTTGGTCTTTACCCAAGGTCAAGACTGTAGCTGGGTAACAATCTCAACTCATTATCATCTGGGAAGATCCATTGCCCTGAATATTGGCTTGGACAGTCCCTCTGAAGCCGATTGTCTTAGGATGTTTCAAGCCTGTCAGTTCCATCCTGAACATCCTGCAGAGCTGAGAGACATCTGCAGCCCAGAAAGACAACTCTGTCTGTTACTACTATGCTCATATTGCCATTCACTGACAGACCGTGCAGAGAACAAAGGCAGAATTATTCTTCTGTATAAAGAAGTTGATGTATCTGTTAGAAGTACCCAAAGTGGCAATTCTGACTTGGTTTCACCAATTGACTCCCGCCTGACAAAAATAGAAGCCAGGGCTTTGCATTTACATCCTAAGTAATTGCCTTTGCATTCTCCTGCATCTGCTTTGTGGTTCAGAGCAGAAACAATGTCAGTAATGAGATGGATCTAAGTGGAAATTGCTTTCCCAGATGATGAAGATGTAATTGTTTCAGCAATGTGTGTAAAGACTACTGTGACTTCTACCTGGAGTGTCAAAAGTGTTTTCAAAGAAAAAAGAAAGAGAGAGTAAATTTAACAAGTTGAAGAAACAAAAAAGGTGGTCAGTGAGCTCATATTCAATGAAATGTTTATGAAACTGGTGTCAGGCAGCAACTATGTTACTAAAAGCAGCAAGTACTTGTGCAGTTCTGTAGCTGTTGCTGATATTTTATGTTGGTTGTTGATTAATTTAATTGTTCATCATTTGCCAATGACATCACGGCGCTTGTTTATTATGCTGTGAAAGTACATAATGTTATTCTACAGAGTTGAATGGCTCGGAAAAGAGCAAACTTACATCCTAACAACAATGGCAACAGCCTATTACATCAATACATCAAAAGCCCATGAGGGACTTAACACTGCAAAGAAAAAGGACTGCAGGAGAAACTTTGTAGAGAAGACCTTGTTCATCGGAGCATTTGACATTCAACTCGACAACCTAGAGTAAGAACCATCTATATTTCCAGTCTTCACCTTTTAACCTTCCCCCAAATCACTTTGGTGTTATTTCTCCACAACTTTTTTCTTCCTCTTCTCTTATCTCTGACTTGCATTGTTTTTCTTGTTGTCTCTGAGGGAAAACACAACTGGACAGCAAAGCATTTTTGTAAAATCAAATGTAAATCATCACTGAATGTATTTTCCACTCCTGTTCTTCAAACTTCATAATTCTGCTGATCAATTACTCCAGAAGTTGATGCCATCTTTGTTTTTTTGTTTTTGTTTTTTTTAGCTCGCTTAATTCCTATGATCCCATACTCAAGAGACACACAAATAAAAATTTTAACTCCTGCTAAACAAACTCAGTAGGCCAGTCTCAATCAACCACTGCATTAATTTTTCATAAAAATAAGTAATAGTTGTTTTCGTTCTTTGCAATACATAAAATTGGACATGGGTGACTGCGATTTGTTACTGGATGGCTGAATATCCAGAATTTTCCAATTAATCCCCACTTCTTTTCTTTTCAAATATTCAACTACCCCCTGGTATGATTGGCCCCTGGGCATCACTACTACACTTAAGTGCTTAAGTATGAAATCAGCATCAACAGATCTTCAACCCACTTTTGAGTTTCGAGTACCAGTTGGTATTTCTGTTGAAAAAGGAGGAATTTCTACATGAAATTTACCTGTTTGAGAAGATGAGGGAAAGGAAAGACTCAATTGTAGAGAAGCAGGATACAAAGAGCGTTAAAGGGGTCATAAGGCATGAGCTTGGTAGAACCGTGTAGACAGGCACTGTCACAGCCAGAATGGGGGAGAAGAGGGTGAGTGTATGTGGTGCTGGTGGGGTTGACTGCTGTGAGTAATGGCTCCTGTCTGACAGGGCCTTGGGAAATGGAGTCGAAGAGATCGATACGTTATAATGTTAACAACGATCCCTCCTCCCATTGTGCTGCCCGAGACAAATCTATTAAAGATCCATCCCATCCCGTCATCACCATCTTCTGCCAGCAGCACCCAGAGAGAAGCGGGGTGAGAGAAAAGGAAAAGACAGGAAGTTAGAGGGGATGAATACCAAAACACTGAGCAATTTTCGAAGCTGTTCTGCAGAACACTGGTGCACATTGTGTCACAGGCGGCTCACATTTAATGATGAGCCATATTTTTGGCACAGACCTACAGGTTATTTGCTTTAGTCGATTTGCAACTCGATGGAACACATTTCACACCGGAGGGATACCCTCACCGCTGCATTGATTACCTATTGACAAGACAATATCTATGAACATATTTTGATATCTCCGAAACGTTTTCTGAAACAGAGTGTTTTAATGACGCTCCTCATAAACATGTAAGTTGTTAGTTCACTGAAAGTGGCTGTTATGTCCTGGATGACCCTATTTCACATTTAGGTTCAGAAGCTCTTAAAATGTGTTTTCTCTTGTTTTTAATGGTTGGGGTAAAAAAAATGGCATGGAAAGTTGCCAGTGCCTGAGAGAGTTCT
Organism: Labroides dimidiatus; assembly: GCA_030710495.1. Taxonomy (NCBI): domain Eukaryota; kingdom Metazoa; phylum Chordata; class Actinopteri; order Labriformes; family Labridae; genus Labroides; species Labroides dimidiatus. Next base: position 13,390,816 of record CM061146.1, read on the forward strand.
GAAAATGCTAGCTTAAACATCTCAGCCTGACACTTTATCTCCCTGGAGAAAGGCGAGTAGGGCAACATTTGTCGTTTTTTTTCACCCCAAGGGCCTTGCGTATGTGTTTGTATGTGTTTCTGAGGCTGCAATCTGAGCGGCCCCTTGGACTGAGATGAGCAGTGAGTAGCGACGACAGCTAACATCAACCATGTCTGATGGGCCACATGTGGAATTTTCATTATAGAGGAAAGTCAAACAGTCACACATGCATGCAACGCCATCCGCATGACAAGGATGAATGAGGGCGATATGGTCAGCTGAGGTTGGGCAAAGTCTCAGCTGTGCCTAGACCTCCTGCTTTCCAACACCACCCACATATTAATGTTTACACAAATTCTCAAAGTACTTTCCCCAACTTTCCCAGAAGGATAAAGGTTGCATTCACAGGGGGTTGCGTCTGAAGACCTTGGTCACCTTCTCTATGAGACGACTCCTATGTTACAAGGCAAGCACTAACATTCAATGAAAGCATGCACACAAACACCCATACACGTTGACACACCAATGGATACAAATAGGTCTCAACTCACCTCCCCCCAAGACTCAAGCAATCAGGGGCCCTGCAACCCCCAGCAACTGTACATTCTGAGGTTTTACGATCTTGACCCCGTATGTAAGTGCCACAGGGTTGCATGGAAGGGATCAGCTTAAGTGAAAGGGCCCCCACTCGTCCTTCCTGCCTTCGACCCCCCACGCTGTGGACACAGATCGAGTTGCCCCCCCTCCAGATGTGAGCCAAGGGGGGCATCCTGAGAAACCAGTAATGTGTATGTATGCATAGGGCACACTCCAGTGTCGGCAGAGTCACACCCTTTGGCACTTGACGCCACTGACCTGTCAAGGAGATGGATTTGCTTGCAATGCCGATGTAATGTTAGGTTGGGTATGGGGTGCATATGTGTGGATCCTCTTGCTGTCTGTGACGCCTTTGCTTTCCTGTTACAAGCAAGTATTTGCAAGTATGCCCTGTACCCTTAGACATGACCCCGTCCCTAGAGACAGCACAGTCCCTCAGGTGCTTTTTTCAAGCTTAACCTCTGCAGTCTTTTACCTCAGAAGTCTTTATTAATGGCTTCAGTTTAAGCCCTGTATCCAGACAGCTTTGCTTATCTTTGTGCACTGGGTCCACATCATGAGATGACTGGGTTTTACATAACAAGACTGGGTGCATACAGGGCACCCTATTCTGTTTATAATTTAATTCAAACATCTGTTTTTCTTATTGATTACCCTGCTCAAATTTTAATGTGGGGCCAAATGTAGAAAGGAGATTGCATTTCTTGTTCTCAGTGGCCAGCTTATCAGATTTTCCCTTCACACTGACGTTGTCAAACACTGAGCACTAAGCAGGCAATAAGTCAATACCGAGACCAAAGTGGTAACACTTAGAAACCTTTCATCCATTCTATGCCCCTTAAATATTTTATATGTTGGTGTCTGGTGTTGTGAATCTCAAGATGGCTACTGGGAACCTGTCATTACCTCACACACGCTCGGTCCATCTTTATGCAGGATTAAATTTGCATGTCATTGAGTGTTAATTTATGTTCAAGGCACAGAGTCATGGTCAAATTCCAATCGATAGAGTATCACTGGAAGGCTAGAAGATCAACTTGGCCAAAGATGTGTTTTTCTTATCCTAAATCAGAAGGATTTGCACTGGATGCTTCTTGAGATAACCAGGTAAAGTTACTATCATTATTTAGAACTTCTCAGAAATGCAGCATATCTGGTATCCTTCGTAAATTTGTGGGGGAAAAAAGGTTAAACGAAGAAACCAATTCATTTTTTGTTTTCACCTAAAGCAAGTCCAGAAGAATTCTGTAGTTCAAGATATTAAAAGACAAAAAACGGGACGGCTGTGGATCAGTGTTAGAGTTGTCACCCCACAATTAGAAGGTCGTGGGTTCAATTCTAACTGCATTCACATGCTGAAGTGTCCTTGAGCAAGACACTAGACCCCAAGTTGCTCCCACTGTTGTTCACTGGTGTATGAATGTGGTGTGAATGTATCAGATATAGCTGATAGCTCCTGCCATAGTATCAACCTTCAATCTGGTGTGAATGTGGTGTGATTGGGTGAATGAGGCTAGCAGTGTAAAGTGGTCAGTAAGACTAGAAAAGCGCTATATAAGTACTGGTCCATTTACAATTTTACCAAAAATGACAGCTGAATTGCTTGTAAACAGTGAATATATACCCACGGGGTAAAAAAAAAATACTACTTGTTTAGTTTGTTTTAAAACATTGCTCCCAATTCAATAAACTTAAAAAAACCAAATTTGTCTTGACTTTTCTGATATATTAATTTCATATTAAGTCAATTGAGACATTTATTTTTACAAAAATGAGAGACAGTTTGCTTAGATTTTTAGTTTTTACAGTGACATCTTGTGACTTACGTCGATAGCATGACAAAAGCCCAGTTTACTGTCTGTCATAACTAACACACAGACTTTACATTACTGAAATATCTTTTGGCTCATGCATTTATTGATAGGACAGCTGAAGAGAGACAGGAACTATGGGGGTGAGGGAGTGGGATTGATGTGCACCAACAGGGCAAGAGTTCAACTCAAACCCAACATCAATATATCCTGGACTTTTGGCTTCTGTAAATAGGGAACCTGCTCTACTGACTGAGCAAAACCAGCACTTTGGAAATCTGGTCTTTGTTTGACCTGGTCATCACCCCCCACTGCCATATCAAGGAACTTTCTGTGCATCTTATACTATGTTCAGTGGCAAGAAATGAGGCCTGAATGATTTCAGTTTCACGTGTTTGGCCACTGACCGAGCTGCCATTTTTTATGACTTTGGTTGAAGAAGGAACCACATAAGCTGTCTTCCTACTTGTAACATGTCATTTTTGAAAACTGAAAATGTGCTGTGCTCTTCAAATCTGGTATGGAAGAATTGTTAAAAGCTTTTTCTAATCATTTTTTCCACAAAGCCAAATATTTGAGGACTTTGAGAGTGCATTCATCCCTGTAGGCAGAGCCCTCCCTGCGCCAGGAAGACGAGACATGCCACAAGTTGCTTCTTCACACACACACACACACACACACACACACACACACACACACACACACACACACACACACACACACACACACACACACACACAGGCATACAGTGGGGGAGTCATTCAGACCGACAAATGCTCCCAGACAGATAGATTTGCACACACAGAGCCAACAACATTCTCAGCAACCCTTAACACAAGAACAGTCATAGTCACACAGCCTTTCATGGATTTAACCTCACCTGTCATATTGTTCCAACATAGCAGAGGAAGCATAATGATTGTCTAATGTGTAGACAATAATGCTTTATACTATTATTAATGTTTTCAGAAAAACTGTACAGCATAGAAGTTTCTGTAAGAAAAAAATTAACAAAAACAAGAGTACCAATAAGAAGAGTTTAACCCCCTCAGACAAATCTGCCTGCGGACAGACAAATACATCCACACAGTGCACATCACTCACACATTCTCAAGGGATATACTGACTCCTGTCGTGAATCTACTGTGCATGTTGCACATATATCAGCATATGCTTTCTGGACGACACAGACAGAAGTCACAGGACAGTTTTCCTATGTTTCTAAGCAACACAGCATGCTGAAAAGTGGCTATGCTTAGTCTGAAAAAGACAGGTGTTGCACAAACAAATGGCTTATCAACTGTATGGGACACATAATTTATTCAGAAGGAAGACAATTATAAACTTGATTAATGAACAGATGGATTGACTGAATTCAGTTTGAGTTCCCATTCAGTGGAGAAGTCATTGAGAAATTAAAGGAGTATGGATCATAAAAATGTATGCAAAAATATGCACAGAGATGTCTTTTGCAGATTTTAGCCTAAGTATGCCGAGCCTAAAAAAATATTCTGTTGCTTTTTTGAGGTGTGGCAGACATTTTTGTCAGATAGCAACAACTTTGAAAGGTGGGCTTGTTTTTTTTTTAAGAGTTGTTGGCAGGACAAGTTGATATTCTGTTTAAAGAGAAACAGGACATACAGTGAAATATTGCCAAGTCATAAACATAAACAAACTCATTCACTCAAACACACCCTGGTCTTTAAAATGCATCTTGCATCCCCGATAAACAAGGCCACATGCACTCAGGCGGATACTGTTACATGCATATCGAAATTAAATTAGCCAGCACTATCTCATTTCTCCCAAGACCAGCAAAGCCGATCTGCAAACATCAGACAGCCTCTCCATAAAAGACCTGTTGGTTCTCATTGTTTGAAGCCCGCTCCCACCTCCCAAACCCAAACTCAATAAGCACTCCCTGTGTTTATACAGAACGCATTTTCATTAACTGTAGCAAATTACATTTTAATCCATGAAGCCCATTTCATTGAAGAAATTGTTTGACTGCTCTGAAATTGGCATTGAGTTACTGCCGTGCAAAAAGCAGAGACACAAAAGTGAGAGATGATGAAAGCTGCTGTTTGTTGTCATCCCTTTTTTCTTTCCCTTTCTCCGTCAGGCTGATGGAAATTAGCAGAGATACTGGAATCTCAATGATGGCTCCAAGCTGTTGAAATTCTCGGCAGACTTGTTTCCATCCAACCTCGTTCTCTTTTTAATCTCTTATCTTTGACAAGCTGAAAGATTGAGAGATCCCAGCTGAATTTAACTTGACTTTTGCTCTCATATATTTGTATGTGCTATTTTGTAAAAGAATAACTAAAATGCAACTGCAAGCTGAAGTGGTTAAAAAGTATCTAACCCATTCCAGAACAATCCTCTCTCTGTTTCACTTGGAAATAATGGGGAACAAAACGATGTGTTTTCATTGGTCAGGTTCCCATTAAGCCAGACTATAAAAGTGCTTAACTCTCCAGAGTGGCTCCTCCTCAGTCTTGTACTTTGATCTCTCTGCTGTTTCAATGCCTTAATTGCCCCTTAATTTGTGTGAGCAGCAGACCCTGATGTTGGAGGCCGATAAAGAGGCAAAGCTCAGTCGGCTAAAAACAGTGACCCTCTATGTGACAGTCGGTGTGCTCCATCGTCCCACGCAGCTCTGCAGCGGCCCCCCAATGCCCACAGAGCCTGAGGGCCCTGTGGTAGAGAGTGGAGAAGCACCAGCAGTGGGGCTGGGACCAAGGCCCCTAATTAGCAGTGCTGGCTGGGCAGCTGAAAGTTGGAGCAGATCTGTAGAGCAGAAATCCTCTCCCTCTGGTGGGTTCCGCTTGGAGGACTTCTCATGTAGGAGCCGTTTCTGGACTCAGAAAACCAATAAAAAACTCAGTGCTACTCTCAGAAAAAGCTCTAACTCTGAGCCAAAACTTAGATACACCACAGAGAAATACACAGCTTGACACTGAGGTGTTGGTACCAGCAATGTGTGGTGATTGGTGAGTGTGTCTGGCATGCTGTGGAAAGGATAGTGCCTTCTAATAATCCATTGCCACTTCTTGATTTGCATAAGAGCAATGCATGGTTTTTGTGACATGGTATCTGCTTGCCAGCATGTTATTCAGTTATCATGAAAAATAGTGCATTGCCTGGGTCAGGTTGCACGAGTAATGCCTTTATCATGTTGCTAGGCAAATTTCAAATGGCATGAGGGAAGATAAATACAATGGCTCTGCAGTTTAGAGGTATTGCACAATGGTTTTGTTAACTACTCAGACATCAACTCCCCACTTATTCACTGCTGAGGTTTACAGTTACATTCTTATTCCTGTTAGCACATTTGGAGATTTATTTACCACACATTTATAATCCCATAAAATATTAATACAGTCAGTTAAACTATATACATATTTTCAATTTGGTTTAAAAAGCCTGAAGTTGACCAAATTTAAATCTCAGTCTCAAATTAAACACACCATGAGGACTATCTGGACTCATTCGTGTTTTCCCAGGCTCCATTTCCCATGAGCACCATCATCCACTGTTGTAAGGACGTGACTCCTACCAAGATGTGCATAGACCTATTTTTCAGTTATACACACATTTGTTAGATGAGGGACAATATGAGGTCAGGGTTAAACATCAGAATGGAAAAAGTGATAGCTCCGTGCAACACAATGCTATTTAAAATAGAGGGATCATGGTTCCAGGCAATGAGCAATAAAACATTAGGAGGTTTGCAAATTACTTTCTGTTGTGCCTTTGACAACGTTTTAACATTTTTAAGGTGAATTATTTGCCTAGTTATGTTGAGTTTGTGAGTATACTAATTATTTCAGTCTCTTCATCAATTCTACCCATTACTGGCTCATTCCTCTCACCAGGTTTTCACCTTTTTACCTGAAGAATAACTGTAGTTTGTATCCCGACTTTTTTTAAGTAGAGACCCTTGGCCTGATTTTCAGCCTGCTGCTTTAATGGCCAAATAAGTTTTGGACATTTGTGAATCATTTTAAGGAAATTAAACCAACCATGTAAACATGAACATGGCCTTCATAGTTTGACCAAACTTTCTCATTGCACTATTATTTCCCATACAGCCATAAACCCAATACGAAAATTAATCTACGACTGCTTTTTACCTTACTATTTATAAATTGAATCATAAAAGTTGATTTAAAAAGTCAGGCTCTAGAAATGCCAAAAATGAAGAAATTACAATGAAAGAAAGAACTTTTATAATACATGGCCTTCTAATATTTTTTATGAGAAAACAAGATGAGAGAGAACAGAAAGACTGCAGCAAGAGGAAGCTTCTCTATTTTTCTTTGCTTTTTATGCAATGAATAAGCAGCTGTAAACCAGCTCTAACACTTATTTGGTTGACATTTTCTAGATGGAGCCTGTAACTGTGTTCTGTCCGCTGAAGCAGGGACAAAACTGTGAAAGTGAAAAGCATGTTGGGAGCTGACAGTCACTGTTGAGAGATCATGCCGCTAAAGTGGAAAATAATATGCTTTCTCGTCCAAAAAGTAAAATAGAAACTGACAGGTAATAGGATATGGAAGAAAGGTACAGTCTTTTCAGGATTGGAAACAATTTGACCTGATGTCTGTGGGGAACTTGAGATTGTGGATGCAGCAAAGTTTGCACTCTTTTTCTCTTACCTTGAGGAGCAAAAGGGAAGATGTGAACTGCTGACATTAAAGTGTTGGACTGTTCCCTAGTTGGACATTTTTGTGGCTGACCTTGGATTGGCCTCAAAGGTACAGTACAGTCTCAGGGTTTGGCTGAGAGGCAAAGGTGCAATTTTGGGAGGGGCTGGAGTCTATGCTAAGGATTATTTTTGCTCTTGTTACTTTGGACAATGCACCTAGAAGGGTCATCTCAGAGTGCCTGGCTGATGATGTAATACATGAAAAGTCATCCTCCTGTCATATCACCATTTGCTCACCAAGCTTGCTAAGCCCCCCTGTTGAACATGAGCTTGAGAAAATCCCTTGCTAATATCTGTTTATGAGCAGCTGAGTCATGCTAATAAATTCTTACTTCTGACCAATGCCAAGCAACAGCACAACAAGCTAGGTGATATCAGATGCCACCTGTTTTTTTATGTCTGTGTGGTCCAAGAATGCTGCCCTGTGGGACCTCATCTCCTGTGTCCTGGACCAGGTGTTGCAGAAAAACTGAAGGGTCCAAGTGCTCTCTGAAATTTGTAACTCCAGCCAAAATCAACTTTGCTGCTCCTCCCTGTCCTCAGGCCTTCTCCCCATCCCCTGCAAGTCCCCATCAGGTCCCCATGACCCTTATAAAACCAGGTCGGCCCGGCAAAGAGACCACCGCAGTTGCTGTGGAGATGTACAGACAAAGCAGACTGATTAGGGAATAAGAGATCAGGACACACAAGTGGTGTGAATCCAGAGAATTGTGGCGCCATTTGACTGAGAGCTATTTAGTCATACTTAGTCTGAAAAATGTATCAGCACAAACAAAAGCCACTGGTTTCAATTATCTGCTCTGGAACAGGTTCACATTCAAATTGAATAAAAAATGAAGTTGATGAATTACAGCACGTGGGTCGAAGGCAGAGACATTCATGCCCTGGGAAAGGTGCTTCTTGTACACTCAGTTTTCATGAAAACATTTCAGATTGAATACGAATGATGCATTCATTTCAATTTGCACTTGCATAGTGGCGTAGAGAACGAAACCAGACACCTTCACCTGTTGACTTCTTCTCTAATAACATAATAACTTTGCATGCACAGCACTATTATAGAGTGGGGTACTTTTATAATCTCTTCTCAGCATCTTTTGGAGGCTGACTGTCCCTTCAACATGACGCCCATTTTCACCTTCAACTCCTTGCAAGCCTATAAATACCATCAACTGCCACATCTTGTTTACCGTCTCTCTCGTGAATGCACTGTGTCGCATCTGTTATCCTCTTCTCTCTCTAAAAATGCAGTTCAATACAACATCATTAACTTTGATTGGGGTTAGACTTATTACTCCGCAATGCTTTTGCAGGGGAATGTTTATTTTTATCTCTGCCATCATTTTGCCCACCAAGCGTTAGCCAGGTCCCGTTTTCATCCTGTGTCTCATCAGCTATCTCTACAGCAGCCCAGCCAACTTTGATCAGACACACCTCATACATCTCACTCCCAAGGTCCATTATCCTGACATGGAAACGCAGGTGCTTAAATGTAATGAGGCTATAGAATGGTACATAATATCTCCTCACAGAGCAGCAGAGTGGCATTATTGGTGTGGAGAAGAAGTAAAACCCCTTATATGGTTCTTGGTGTGTCAGATCAAAGCAATTACATTCAATCTAAGGTGGAGTGTTTCCCCTTTGCAACCCATTCTGCTTTAATTAATTGGTGCTTTTGCAGCCCTTGGATCACTTTGATATTTGTGCAAAAACAAGAAGTCAGATGCAGTGCAAAAGAAGCATTGTTGTTGTAATAAGATGATCCACATTGGGCATTACCATCCTTTCTGTTACAGAGACTTTATTAGATCATTTCATGAACAAATTGACAACACGTGTTGGGTGCTCCAACTGTTCTGCCGCCGTAGAGTACCGCCATATTCCTTCACTGATTATCCATGGAGCCGACAAGAAAAATGGCGGGGCAGCATAAACACATCAACGTCAGCTGCAGGGGCTCTGGGCAGCATTTGAATTAGAAGCAGAAAACCTCAATAGCATGCCTCATGTGAGTCATAATCAATGCCACAGAGAAAATCCAATCAAGTGCAGGAGTTCTGCTCAAAGTCAACCTAGGTCACAGAAAATACTGTCGATATTATCGTCATTTTTTCCAGGGTGGAATAGTTTAGATATCAGATTCTTGTATTGAACTTCATATCCAGGAGGGCAGATCATACCTTTTTCAGTGCAACAATTTCAAGGTCTTACTCCTCAGCCACAGAACAGGGAGGACAACCAGAAAAAGAAAGGACGCTGGAATGATCTGCCTGAGACTCATTATGACTTCTAATGGCTTTATGCTGGAAACAATTGCCCTTAGTTTCTCTGGTGGCAGCTCCAGCTCGCCTTTTTAATAGGCAGGATATGAGAGATTATCCAGGGGTGTGTTTTTAATAAGACAGGAAGAGCAGAGGAAGAAGTGGCTGGCTTGTTCCTTGTTTCTTTTTTTCTTTTTATTTCCTACAGGTTTCCCCTTGTACTTGTTTTTTTTTCAAATATCTTCTTTTCAGTCATGTTTTGCTGTGAAAAAAATAAAACAAACAAGAAGTCTGAAAATTTTCAACTGAATATGGCCCAAAAGTGCATTTTCTGTTTTTGGCCAAAGCAGCATGTTGTGATGACACAAGCAAAAACCGCGGCCGGAACGCTCTTGTCTGGATAAGGGCTGACGTATTTCAATTTATCTGAGAAAGACTCACAGATAGTTATTTGTGAAGCGAGTGATGTGCGCACAAGAAATGATCCAGGCTGCAATGACTGCTGGAGAGGCAGGCACGCAGAGTGCAGGAGGGGGAGGGCGAAGCGCAGAAAAAAGGACTCATCACTCTGAACCAGATGATGGTCATACCTCTCTTATAGATCAGATCTATAACCTGTTCTTTATTTGACAGACTAAACAGCCTCATGTTATTTATCTTATTTGTATGACGGGATGGTTAAGCGTTCACAACTCTCCTCTGCTCTCTGTAGACAGTGGACAGTTCTGCCCAGATGCCCAGTCATGAACACATGATTGCGTGCACAGAGAGAATGAGAGAGAGAGAGAGAAAGAGAGAGAGAGAGAGAGAGAGAGAGAGAGAGAGAGAGAGAGAGAGAAGCACACTATGTGTAGGACAGGGAGTCCCAAAAAATGTCACAACCATCACAAGAGATGCAGAAAAAAATCAAAATCTGCATTTTTAAAGCACTCCCAGGGTATCTCTATGAAGACAGCAATATTCTTTGAAGCATTAACCTTTATTTATGCAGTAGTACTAATGATTGAAATTATTTCTTTCAGGGTTTTGGTTTCTCGGCCTCGGTTTCTTCCCTTTTGGTTTTCGGTTTCAGCCAAGAATTTTCATTTCCGTGCATCCCTAGTTTTCCTCCTTTGATTGCGCAGTTAGACTTTGAACCAGTTTGTGCCATGTTGATTGATTTCCAAATCAGTAATTTCTAAAATATATTCAGCACTGGGGGAAATGTGGGGGAATTTCAATTCAGCGGGCAAAGGGTTAATAATATATCAGAGCATTTCTTAACCCTTGGCATAAACAAATGCTTTGTTTTAAGATTCAAATTTCTGTTTCATCTGAAAATATTCCAGGATTTAATTGCAGTTGATCCTTGTTCTTCTGCTTCATTACTGAATCCCATTTAAGGACTTTGTTGCCCAGAAGTCGGCAGAAAAAATAACTGTGTGGTTACCGTCCACACGAGAAAAGCCATTGCAAACATACACTGTAAACAGACAAGGCTGATAGTAATTGAATTGAGCTGAACTGACACACACCATGACAAGACATGTTTCCTATCTTTGGTTCTGCTGGCTTAAAAGGCAAGGAGTAGCAGGGGAACACATGCTGAGCGTGATGCGAGGTGAAGAGAGTGTGAGTGAGTTGCATAGGAAAGTATTGTACTCCGTTAAAGAGAGCTTTTGGTGAAACTGTTTTTTTTTTCCTGAAGTTAAAGACAGAAAAATGTAGGTGGAGCAGAGAGAGGTGGATATGAGGAGGGAAGCCACTGAAATTGAGGGAACAAAGAAGCACCGAAGCCATAAGAGAGTGGCTTAACTGAACGTAAAATACAAAACCAAAAAAATCAAATGTGGCTCTCGTCAGATTTTCTTTCCCAACATAGGACACATCTTCCCAATCTAAGTCTAACCAAAATAAGAATTGAATGTTTATTACTTCACATATTGGTGCATGCACCTAACGCCACTAATCTGAAACTGCCAGTGTTACCTGTAAAGGGTGCATCTTTCACTTGAAAGTCTTTCATCTCTGCTGCTTGAGGGAGCCATTGTTTTAGGGGGCAAAATATGATGTTTAGAAGCCTGAGAAATTCAAAATTTTCAATTAAGCGCATGGCATACTATGTATATATGTATGTATGTATGTATGTATGTGTGTGTGTGTGTGTGTGTGTATATATATATATGTATATATATATATATATATATATATATATAGGTTAATTTTCCTGAATATTTCCTGCTGTTTTCTCACATTGACACATCACACCTCACATGGAAATTTCTAAAGCGGGCAGGCAGGAAAACTCCAGCTTAGGTCCAGATGAAAACTCTGGCTGCTTTCACATATAAAGCGTGTATACCCCCAAAACTTCTGCAAGTTCTCCCGATATTTCAGCGAATTTAATTACAGCTTGAGTTTGTTTCTGAGAATGATTCTAAAGATTTGGAAGCAACTTTTTCAACTGTCGTCTTACATTGGTATGCCGCAATGCTCCAGTTCTTTATTCTGATATGAGCAGAAATACAAAGTTGAGTGCAAAGATCTGCAATTTGAATATCTCAAAAGAGTTTGGAAGAAAGATAAATGGAGGAAGTGAAGTGTCAGAGTGTGTGAGAAATGTGAGAAAATTAAAATAGAGATTGATGGGAAGAAGGAGAGGGGGAATTACGGAGTGATTCAAGAGTGAAAGGGGAGAGAGATGCAGAGGGTGAGTTAGCCAGAGGAAGAGGGGAGAGGAAAAGAGAAAGGGAGACTTAGGAGGAGGGAAATTGAGAGGCTGCGTAGCACTTTCCTCTGCAAGCTGACAGGGCTTGACGCTCAGCTAACAGGGCTGTTTTGACAGGTGTCAGATGGTCCATATTACTATTTCACTGCCAGGCCCTTGGGACTCTGCATCACGGGGCCACAACAGGACTGGCCAAGCTGGAAATAAAAAAAATAAATAAAAAGTGGCATGGCAGGAGAGGAGAGTAAAAAACACCACACTTGACTTCCTTCTTCTCTGCAGCTCACTGGCTCTGCACTCTCCCACAGCCTGGGCATCTGCTGCATGTTAGCTACAGTCTCACTGATCTGCATGTGTGTGTGTGTGTGTGTGTGTGCAGTAAAAGAACGGCGTGTCAGTGTATGTGTGAGAGTGAGCTTTTGAATGTGTCAGATAAGACAGGATAAGATGCATACCAATCACTTTTCATGCATTTCTTGGAGATGATTTAAGGTGAGCCAGTCAGATGAAGAGAATCACATCCATCTTCATCTTAAAGCAATTCATCAATGTTCCATTCCTCAGCCGGCATGCACTAAGCAGATGAAAAAATATGATCGCTGCCAGGCCGTGTGTGTATGCAGGGAGAACAAATCACATCATCCCTGTGAGGGGTTAAGTTGTGACAGCAGAGGGTTTCTTTAATGTGGTTAGAAACATCTCACCAGGCGATAAAATATATCGATCCGATTCTTTTTCACACTAGAATCCATTATCTGTGTATTCATTGCTGAGGGGGGAAAAAAACGTGATAAGTGAGTGAAAGGTTGCCAGATTTGATTATCTCCTGTGACTCCTGTGCACTGTGTGATTTATACCAAAGCTCAGACAGTTACGAGACTATATTTATTCAATATTTTACCAGGCAGCCTGTCTGTTGTTCAATCATATAAAACTCCTTGACATTGATCGTAGCATTCCTAAGCTAGCATTCCTCACTGCCGTAGCGCCTAGACAAACAGCAGTATTTCAAAACCTCTCTAGCTCTGAAAGCATTTAAAACCACTTGAGTCATCCAATGACTCCCAAATGCACACAGCCATAATTTGCAACAAGTTTGTAATTGTCCCTTGTGAAGTGTTTCAAGAGGAGGGGGTGACTGGATGTGGCTTACAGCAGAATGGTTGCAAGTACTTTGGGCATGTTTTATAGCTACCACATGAAATGAGAGAATCCCCGCTCGCCCTGTGCACTGGGACTCAGAGAGAGGATCTGCTGCTGCTCCTTGTATAACAAAGGTTCAGAGTGACCAAAGGAATGGGATGGTTTGGGATGTCAATTTCAAAACAAATGCACGAGGAAGGACATTGGGATGGGATAAACCTGAAGAAAACTGAAAAAAATGAAGAACGTATCCTTTATTTGTAGAGCAATTATTTCGGAAACTGACCAAACCATATCGGTTGAATCATATACACTTTTATCAAAAAAGGAAATAATGTCTTTAGATTTAATAAATCTTTACTACTTGAGGCTTTAAAAATCAGATTTTATCATAATAAACCCTCTCTGGAGTGAGAAACAAAATCACTGCAACATCTACAATTCAGTATGAATATAACTCCATCTGAATATTTTCTATTCTTGCACATCCTTTTGACCAAGATATAATATTTGGAGACTATGGTGGTCAGAAAGAAAGAAAAACAATATGGCTGATTTTACCCAATGAGGATCTAAGGAGATTACCAATACCAAATGCACCACCAAAAGACCTGAATTTCACTTTTAACCTTCCAGACAAACCACACATACTCTGTGCATATGTGTCAGATCCCATAAATATCTAATGATTACATAATCTTCTAAATCCGTACAGCACTTTACAAGATTGGGTTTCAAGTCCTTCAACCTGCATGATGTCATATTGACCGTCCTAATGTACTTTTGTTTATCTTTGTCTCTTTCTCCTCACCCTCCTCTCCTCCCACCCGCTGCTTCTGATCATGGATAACAAGATATAAAGGCCACAGGTTGGCCCATCTGTCAATCAACAAAATTGAAGGTTAACTTAGAGGTTTTCTAAGCTTCAGTAACCTCTTTTCTCCATTCGGCTGGAGTTTGAACCTTTGAACTGCAGCCATATTACAGAGAAAAAATGTGCGATATTCTGAATTACAAACTAGGCCTTGCTTTCGTTTTGTCTCAGGACACAGTTTTTTGTTTATATCGCCCTTCTGAGACCGAATGCTATAAATGAGTTGAAAAAGGCCAGAAATGGACAATAAAATGCTCCTGAACTTTTCCTGTCCCATTTCATTGTCTTTCAATCCGACACAAGTGCTCTTTTCACAAAGAGTCTGATTCAGTTTCCCCTGAGTGCGTTAAATCAAGAGGCCTTTTCCACCGTTTTATGAGGTGTCCTGTTTTTCCAACATACCTCCAGTGATTTGGGCAATACGGCTGAAATAGAGAGTTCTGAAGGGTAAGAGGCAGCTTAGGTTTTTACTGTGCCCTCACTTAAATGAAAATAAAAATAACGTGAAGTGAACGAATGGCAGGCTCGACTCTCAGGAGCAGACTTTTTAGTAACAGCACTGACGGGAGGGGGAGATTTTCACGTCCCTCTTTCCAGCCCACCGGTCTGATTCCCGGTGTTTCACGCTGCGCTTTGACATCACACTTGCATAGCTTTCCAATTAAGCCACGGTTCTGTACCAAGAATCTCATCTCCACTGAAATGTGGAATATAGATAATGCACTGCAGTATGTGAGAGGGCGAGACTTTATGGGAGGTCAGGTTGAGCTGAGCTGGTTTTTGAGCTCTCCAGCGTTCCCGTAGCACCTCGTCCTTCCAAGTTAAATACCCTGGTTGAGTTTCCTGAGGTCCAGATCTGTCTGTGGTCCAATCGTCAGCTAAAATGCACACAGAGACTTTTTCTGTCTGCCTAAAATAGCATTTTCCCCATGCTGTCTTCATTCTTTAATCCTCTCAGGGTTAGCATTATTTCTTTATAAGTTAATCAAAACACAAAATTTGGAAAACATCAAAATGCCATTTTCACCGTTGCTGCTGTGCAGGAATATCAACATATTTAGTTTGGACTTCAGTTTTTAGAAGGAAAGGAAAACGAGGAGCATTAGCACCCCACTTCAAACTGAGAGTCTCTTCTTTTATTCATGTTTTTGTGTAAAGCTACTTAACATTCATGCCTCTTCACAAGACAGGACTAGCTTTATCTCACTGTCCAAATATCAAACTTTAATCAGCTTTACTGTATTTCCAGATTATCTTTGCTTGTTTGTTGGCTTTCCAACTGAGGTTTTACTTTAATCCTTCATTTACTTTAACCTAATGTTTATATCTACATTTGGCATCCTCCCCATGTCACCGGTTGATGACATAAAAGAGGATACTGTTACAGATCTGGCTGGTATAACTTTTACAGACTCTCATATATCTCAGTAAGGAACTAGTGCCTTTGTTTTGCAGACATTTCACGCTCTGTATATGTTTTACGTTGTTGTCTTTGAAAAATTAGACCTGTAGCTTGGGTGATTTGTTGCAGGAGCTCACACCAGCAGCTGGAGGAATTAAATAGTTTCTCTGGCAGTCTTCCAGCCCTTTTACAGGGCTCTTTAGCGTTCCAAGTGTACAGTTTACAGTGTTTAATGATGCTCTGTACTTTTACTGAATCCTCATTTCCTCGTTCCGGCTAATGAGAAGGATGGAGGCTCAAAGTTAGAGCCACTGCAGGTGGTGATGAAAATAGTTTGTTACACATGCTGTAAAAGAAGAGGAGAATAAAGCAGCTGTGTGTGTGTGTGCATGTGTGTGTGTTTTATCCTGAGCTTGTGTGGAAGTGTGTGATGGGATTAGACCAATATATCAGGCTGACATTGGCCTTTCAATAAGAATTGGAAAATTGCCAGTCAGTATTGACTTCCGCTGATAAGAATATGAGTTTAACCAGCCGCTTCAGGGGTCAGCCTGTTAAAGCAGAAACATTCTGCACTGAGATGTTGTTGCTCTTAGAAAAAGATGAGGTTTCTGGAAAGCCTGATGTTCTCCTAGCTGCTTCAGAGACAACTTGGGAATAAACCATGTCAAGAAAACACTGGGTTGTTACAACAGTTTTATTTATTTATTCATTTATTTATTTATTTCTTCTTTGTGCACTTTTCACTGGTTTGCAGGTACATTATTTCTGTTGGACAACACATTTTCATTCATCCATCACAGGGGAAGCAGTTTATCGTGTTTTGCCAACCAAGAGCATCAAATAACATTGCAAACTGCTTCAGATGTTTTTATTTATTTATTCCTCCTTTTAACTATAGATGCCAATTAAACATTTGGACCGGATTTTTTTTTTTTTTTTTTTTTTTTTTTTGGCAATATGCATTTTCTAAATCTTAAACACACAAATACACAACTTGTAACAGTAATTTTAAGATAACATCTCAATACATTAATTTGCATCTCAGTCATCAACAAAAAACTGTGTTGCCGAGAGGGGATTTTGTATACTAACGTCCAACTCTCTTCACTGGATTCTTGTTTATTTAAACAGATGTCATGTCATACCAGGATGAAGCCAGAAGATTTACAGCACCCCCTGCTGACAATACCCACCTTTGCCACTATTTCAGAAGAAAGTTTGAATTTAATTTTAAAAAGACAGGTTGTGGCATCGTGATTGGCAGCTCAATTTCAAAATATATAGTTAAGACAACTTTCAACATACAGGTTATGACATCAATATGTTAGACTTTTTTTTTTTCCTATTTTGTGTCGGATGTCCAGAACTGGTCTTACTCCACTTTCAAGCAAAAGTCATCATTGCATTTTAGTAATGGATACAGTGAGGAACTTTTGGTTTTTCTCATTCTTGGAATCCCCTGCTGAAAAAGTAGTAGCATATTGTCTGGTACCATTTGTTTTTCCAAAGTCAGTGGTGGGCTGTCAGGGCTTGCAAGGCCTTCTCTGCCAGCCTAAAAAATATCTGAATGACAGACTTATGTTCATTTTATTTTCCATGTATACTTGCTAAATAACTCCAAATAGATGAGTATTTTCCTAGAGTCTATGGTATTTTCATATAAAGTATTTATCCAATCACATTTTAGCCATCATTCGTTGCTAGGGTCAAAGAAATCTGCCTGAAGGCCTTCACAATCAGATCTGTTGGCCCTGTGACATAAAATAAGTGTCGATCAAACTGTTTTTTTTAACCAATCAGATTTTGAGTTGACAACACCAAGGCCAAATAGCAAGCACACAGTTACATCAGTGTATTCAAACCCTTTGATTGGATGTTCAGAGACTGTATTAGCCAGGGCAAGAAAAATGATGTGTTGTGAGTTGACTGCAGACAACTTACACTGGCTGCGTGTTCAGTTCGGCAAGCATCATGACAGACAACTGGAGTCGCGAGACTGTAGAGTTCCTTCGATCCTCTCTGACAGTTTGTTTTATTTTGAAAGTCACAGTGTCTTTAGGTAGTTTCCGTGCATGATTTTCTGACAGTGACTTTCAAAATAAAACATAGCGTGTCACAACCAGACTGCATTTACCTTGACTTAAACAACAAACCCACATAATGAGCGGAGCCAGACCAGGAGTCAACAGGTTTGAGGTTTTACAGCCCGTCATGAATGAAGAAAGGATAATCAATAGAGAAGAAAGCGTGGGCCCTCCTCCGTCTGTGAGTCCAGGTGTCTGTCAGTTTTGCGGCATGCTGGACTGAACATGCCAGTGTGAGTTGATGTCAGTGGTCAGCACACAATGGAGCAGAGCTGGACCAGGGACACATGGTGTATTTGAGCAGCCACTTGTTATTGATGCTTTTTATGTTGCAGCTGCAGTAGAAGGAGACCTGTGCACCCTGGCTTTGTTTCTTCAGTAAAGGCATTTATCCTGGCTACACAAGTTATCTATCTGTGATGCTTTATACTGGATTTCTGCATAATAAGATGGTTTCTGTAGCCATAATGTAGTTATAGAGAGGTGGATTAATTTAGTCAGAGCACTACTGAAGGCCTAGGCATGAAATGCATGGCCCACTTTATGAACTATATAATATACAGTTCCAAAGAGCCCATAAAAACAGTTCCCATAAAAAGTGTTGTAAAAACATCATCAAAACAGTAGAAAACTGCAAGAATCATCATTAGCTGTTGTCAGATGGGGAAGAAGTTTTCTGTGGTTCAGTGTCTGAGAGTCTGTTTTATAAGACAGCCGTTGAAACAACATAAGATCTGCAGCCCCACAGACTTCAAACATTTTACTGTTACAATTAGGCAGCCGATCCGTGCCGGGTTTGAAGCTGTCAGAAGCTGTCACTCTATGTTCAGAGACTCTGGACCTAAGGCCACACTGGCAGGCTGTGACTGGATGTCCATACTGAGACGTGTCAGAAGAATATTGACTTGAGGACAGCAGGGGGTTTAGTGACAGAGTGAAGTAAATCCAAAAGCACACAGTGGTGATAATGAGGACTGGCTTGCTGTTTACTGTGACTTCATCGGGCGCTGTCATCATGTGGTCACAGAATACAGCCTGGCCCAGATGCTTGTCTACAAACTCTCAGCAAATGCACGCCCACACAGGAGAAAAAAAACTACACATACGTAGAAAAGAAAACGTACAGACGCCGTGTTTCCAGATCGCTACACTCACTGAAAGCCCCAAAACCAACATGAAAGGCCTCAGACATGAAAAATGAGCTGTTATCCGCAAAAAAATTAGCTGACAGCCTTTGGCTCTGTGTGCTTTGTTTTAATTTCCTGAACGTGTAATAAGCCGCGCATGGAATTAAATAACCATATGGACAGAATCTTTCTCCTTCATATTAGATAGACGCAGGTAAATGACCCTGAACACTTCAATAAATAACGCCAATATCACCACATAACTCCTCGCTTGTTGCATTTACGGTCAATTCAATTTTAATAATTGAGTTTCCCCCCATTAAACAGCTGTGCCAACAAGAATACTGTATTTTCTTGTCATATTATGTGTCATACTCAGAGGTTTACTAACTCTTTTCCTGACTTTTGATCAGAGAGAAGTTCAAAATCTCTAAAGGTTACACAGTACAAAGAGGGAAATAGAAAGGTGTCTTCTGAAGGACATCGACATTCTCACTCATTTAGTTTACTCTCCCTGATCTAAGGCATCACCGTATTATCAGTCTTTTTATCTTAAATACCAGCTGTTATGGTTTCCAGCTGGCCCAGAGGAACATTTGACCTTCTCCACCCCTGTCTCCTTGCCACCGCTGGTTTGGCCCTTTGTTCTGTCTAATGTACGTTAATATTCTAGGCTAACCCACCAGAGCTCCACTCAGGGAGCATGCTTCTTGCAAATGTAACTAAATCTCCCCAGTTGACCCTGTCTCCTTCTATAAGGCCTGCCCTGTTCTCTCTAATAGAGGTTAAAATCCTCTCCTTTCCCACAGACCTTCCTCTTATTTAAAACCCACCTCTCAAAATAGAACAGACCTCCTTGTAGTCACAGGGAGCTTTACATCGTCTAAGGGTTGGAGAAATTTTCGAGGGAAGTGAAGCCATTTTTAAAAGGGGGAAATAAAACAGGGGAATCTTCTCACATAACGCAGAATTGACTTTTCAATGTGATGAGCTTATACAAACATGTATTTGTAATGTTATCCCCTACATTATGGAGTGTCATCGTGGATCACGAACACACAATTTACAAGAACTGGTTCCCACATATGATTAAGTTCAAAGCCAGAACTCTATCAAAATGTTTTGGCCCTTAGTTAGACACACTTGTTGTTCTTGGGCTAGCTTTCAAATGCCTCCCTGACCACAACCCCCCATAACCTCCCCCACTGTTGTCTGCAAATATCATCAGACACACACTTACCCATTAATTGAGCCATTACTCAACCTGAACCCCTCTGAGTGCAAAAGCCAACGTCATGCACAGGCACTGTTATGGTTGGACCCTCATCAAAAGAGCTGTATGCAGGCAAGACATAATATATCACCTCGCACTCTGTGAATATTTCTATCTCCTTCTCAGGAAAAGGAACAAAAAAGAGAAAGACAGATTTCCCGACAAAAAGTGCGTGCTCATTATTATTCCTCCTCTTAGCAAAAGACAAGAGATGGCCCTCAGTTACTCCGAGCCATTAGCCGCAGATGAACGAGCAAGAAAAGGATTCTGGAGGAAGATATTTTTATGCTGATGGGAAGAGTCTTTGATGGAAACAAATGCAGTTTAAAATCTTTGAGGTTTCCTACACTTTGGAGTGTAATGTATCCTCTCCTCATTTAGAAAAAAAAAGAATAGAATAAAGGTGAATATTTCTTCCACTCTCTGCTAGGATTTGCAGGAAACAGCTCATTTATCAGTGCTCAAGGAGTTGTAAAGGCCATTACTGATACTGTGTGTGATACAGACTCGGAGATTTAAAGTTTGAAGTGGTACATTGGAGGAAAATGTAAAAGAATATAGCCAGGAAATGGATCATGAGTGAATGGTCAGGGCAAAACAACAATAGGAAAACTTCCCTTGCATCAAAAGTAGTGTCAGACATGGATGTTTTGTTTGTGTGTGTTCTTGCTTTGCCGCTTATTCAAAACAGAAGTGATGTGAAAAACAGTTGTGTCGTCATTATTTTGGTCCTGATAGATGGCACTTGACCAATTATTTTGGATCTGCCAAAAACTTCTGCCCATTCAAAGGATTTATTTCCTGCCAATGTTCCCAAGACTTATTCATGGTGAGTTACAGTTGAGCTCCTTATATTAGATTACTCACAGTGGGGTCTGAACTCTGACCATAGTTTGGATCAAGGGGAAATGTATTTTCAGTCACAGTTTGTGACTCAGCTTTAAAGATTTCTGCCTGACAGTCCTGACAGAGTGTTGGGCTTTTCTTTTTGGCTGTACACCGTCCCTCAGTGCTGACATAGCCTTACATAATTTACGCCTCAAACAAAATCCTTTGTTTTCTCAAACTAGTATTGGAGAAAACATAGTTTTAGCTGCTGTCTCTTTACGGCTCTCCTTTACACTAACCCCTTCCCACTGATTCACTAGTCCTCCAGAGGCCTGTCGGGGCAGAGCTATGGGCAGACCCTAGTGTTTGAGGCCTGCACCTTCAATGTGTCCTGTTAAAAAATCCTTATGTGATGACCTCATCATTTTAGCAAGTCTTGCAAAGATCTTGTGCTGGTTCTGAGCAGTTTCTGGACAGATTAGGGGATTTCTACAACATACGAGTAAGTAGCTGTCTGAAAATCTGCACGTGCTTAGTATGGACATCCAGTTTTGTCCAACTGTTTACACAGAAAGGACAGAAATAACCTCAGGTTTGTATTGAACTCCCTTGAGGGCTAAAGCCTCTCATGAGGCATGCGACCTGACTGCTAGGCCATACCAGTGCTTCTGATGAATGTAGCTTTTCAGGCTTCTGTTGAATTATATCAATGAAGAGGCCTCTTTCTAAGATGCCTGTAGACACACTGTGATTGGTTGTCTCAAATGCACAACTGGCAAAATAAGAAGTAGAAGTTACAAATTTCACTTTTGGTCAATCAAGGAAATTACATTATCTGTTATCTGATCTATTAAATTTGTGATCAGTTGCACTCCTCAGTTGGGTATTTTACATGGCAGCCTCTCTTATTTCCATTTTGGGTGAAAGTGAAAATGTGACATGTAGTGAAAATGTGCTTTGAGTGGTCTAAGGACAAGAGAAGCAGTTTTAAAGTGCATTCTATTTACCATTTTACTGTATGAGGTTTTATTTTTTTTATCATTATCATGGTTTTCAACAGTAAATTAATACGTGAATCAATAATAAGTGTTGAAAAAAAACAAAACACAAAGTGCCGTGCACTTAGAATGCATGAACAAATAAAAGAGCTCCTGCTACAGAAACTAAAATGTCATCAGCAGAAAATTCAAGGACAGGGGAGAACAGAGCCCTTGAAGATTCAGTAATGAGTGCTATCTGTGAGTTGTTTCACTATTTTGATTGTAAAACCATGTATTTGCACAAAGATGCAGGTAAAGTAAAAATGCACATTTTGGATTGTTTAAAGAGATTTGGAGGCAGAATAATTGTTTTAGCACAAAAGATACGCAATGTTGTCTTATATTCTAAAGTGACTCCAAAGAGTTGGTTGGACGTTTTGATAGTGTGTTTGTCACTGTTGGTACAGTTACTGGAGTTGGACGGCTTCAGTTTCCACTCTGGCACAGGTTCTGTGGTTCTGCAGCTGCTGGTTGCACCTGGAATTTGCGGTCTCCTTACGGCAGCAGCAGGACCCCCACCACCAGCACCACTGCACAGGCACAGGGTGATAAATCAAATGCAGCGATAACAATCCTGACCCTCCCAGCACAAATCCCTTTTTAATCAGACCAATCCGCACAGGAAATGCTCTCTGTTTTGGGTGGTGGGGGGGGGGGGGGGTGCCTTCAGTTTTCCAGCACATTAGCAAAGCCCCGAAGCAAGAAAGCGCTGCAGTGGATGAAGGAGGACGAGAAAAGCTGGATGTGGTTGTTTATAAGTTTAACGACCACAACCCACAAAAACATGTGAAAAAGCTGACATTTACACAATTAAAGGGACAGTAAAACAACAAAATACTTTCTCTTCTACTGACATTTACACAATGCTAAAAAATGTAACAAAATGTCAAAATTCACTTGAAAGATTTATAGTTAATTTCAAAGGAATTTTACTTCATAGTCCAACTGAGCTTTCACTTTTGATTTATGCCCCTTATCCAGACAGAGAAATTCACACTACATAATTTCTACAAGATGATTTTATATCCGCCTTTGTGGTCTTGTACCTAAGCGACTATGCATGACTGTAGTGCTGACAGAGTAAGACAGCCGCACTGGGAGGAAATGATTAATTCTTAAAAGCACTGGTTGATATTAAGGGGTTTTTATAATATGACATGTCATCTACTGCTCTGCTGACTGTGCTCCTTGTAGTAGACATTACTTTGGCCTTTCATTTTTTAGCCTCTTTGTTTTGATTGGGGTATAGAAAGGATGTAAATGTTGCCAATAATAAGCAGAAGCTTCTAGTTTGGGAATACGCTCCCCCATCACTGATCCTGTTTTTCTGCTTTAAAGCCACCGCAGCAACATTCAAAGCAATGCTAATGAAAGTCAAGCAGGCTGAACACTGTGCCAATGAAAAATATACAGTCTGCTACAAACAGCCACCCAACCGTTTCATAGCTTTTGGAACGATACTGTGCCGTGCAGAAGTTTCTCTACAGAATGGACTTTCACAAGCTCTGCTTTCAACTTGTGCTCGCTTTTAAAGTCCCCTTTCAAACTGTGCTGAGAGTTCTCTAATATTCATGAGGAATCAAAAATAGCTTTTAATTAAAACAAGTGTGAATTTAAAAAAAAAAAATCCAAGTTCGATGTCTCTATGTCTAAAATAAATTGATAAAATAAAACTTATTTGATCTAGACTGTTAGGAGATTCAGTTTTATTCATCTACCCTGATGCAAAACGACAAATCTGATGACAGTGACAGGTGACAGCCTTGAGAAGGTTAATATTCTGTTGGTCTCATTAAATTAAGTCATCCCTTGTGTGAGAATAATGAGTAAAGGCGTGATCACTGTGCTCAGACTAAAAAGGAAGCAAAACTGGAAGAGTTGATTAGCCTGGTAATGTGGTGTAAACTGAGACTGGTGAACTGTTTCAAATCAAGTCTGGTTCAAAGATGCTTGAACAACACGGCTTAAACAGCACGTTGGGATGATGCAAGCAAAAACAGAGGCCAGTGCGCTTCTGTCTGGATAAGGACAGACGTATTTCAATATATCTGAGAAAGACCCACGGAGAGTGATTTGCAGAGCGTGTGACGCGCACACAAGAAATGATCCAGGCTGTGATGGATGCAGAGAACCAGCCTGGGGACGGAAGAGCGCACGGTGCAGACGGAGAGCAGAGCGCAGAAAAAAGGACTTGTTGCTCTGAACCAGATGAGGGGCATACTTTACTTATAAATCAGGTCTATACTTTGTTCTTTTTTATTTAACAGACTAAATAGCCTTATGTTATCTATCTTATTTACATTACGGGATTGTCACACGTCCACATTTCTCCTCTGCTCTCAGTATCACGCACAGCACAGTTCTGCCCCAGTGCAGAGACTTGAGTGCACACACACACACACACACACACACACACACACACACACACACACACACACACACACACACACACACACACACACACACACACACACGTAGTGGACAGAGAGTCCAGAAAACAATGTCACAACCATCACAAGAGATGCAGATAAAAGATTTTGCCTTTTTTTTTAAAGCATTGCCTGGGCAAAGCATTCCCAGGGTATCTCCATGAAGATGGCATTACTCTTTGAAGTATTGATATTAATTTATGCAATGGTACTAATAATTGACATAATAATTTATTTGGGTGTTTCAGTTTTCAGCCTTGGTTTCTTCTTTTGTGGTTTCCGTCAAGAATTTTCATTATGGTGCATCCCTAAAACAAGACAGTCAGGAAAAAAAATCACGGCCACCCCAAAAAAAAAATAATAAAAAAAAAAAAACAGCCTTTTTTTAAGCGCTCTCAACCTGCCGATGAAAAACCAAACTGGCTTTGTGCAAATGAGCACTGATGGAAAAGGGGTATTAAAAAACCCTCACAGTCCCTTTAAGTTTTTCCACTTGCTTCTTCATCATCCAGTTTTAATGTTGTTATGGTAAATGTGTATTTTAATTATGTGTGGCAACATTGATTTTATGAAATGTCTTACAGTTTAAAATTTGCCCATTTTATATGAAGGAGAAAGACACAGAGAGGAATGCTATCAATATTTTCTAATTTGCTTGTCCCAGGTCCTGATGCTCTGTGAAATTTAATACAGTTTACCCACTTTCCCTTTCATCTCCTGGCCTTGTTGTTCAGGAAAATGTGTTTTGCACATGTACATTGAAGTGGAACCAGGTTTAATTGCCGTGCACCCACAGCCAGAAGACATTACTATGTGCTCCACAAGCTCATAGCAGCTCTTCCTTTAAAAAAAATTAAGATCTGACAGCCTCAGGTTGTGATTATTTGAGGATGTTATCCACCAAAGCACAAACGTGGATTGGGGGCATCTTTTCAATCTTGATACCATTTATGATAATAATACACCTGAAAATATGAAGTCTGTAGTTGGGTCTTAATGATTTGCAAGTTTCTGTCTTTTCTTCCCAATCTCTCTTGATAGGTTAAGCTATTTCTTCTAAAATAATATTTATGAGCATTTAGGATTATTCTTGAAGTGTTTTGCAGAAACCATCTTCATTGGTCTTTCAAGGATTTGTTTGATTGGCGGAGGTTTAGGAAATAAACTTTAATCTTATTTTTCATAGCTCTTAAGCACAATGAGTGATATTAAAGAGAAAATACACCAGATCACGCTTAAAGACACTGAAACATGGTAGTGGATAATGAGGGAGATTTCTGAGTACTATGTGACCATGACTCTAAAAGTCACCGTTTGAAAAGAGAGCTTTTAGGAGAGCATCTTGGAGACATATGTCTGAAAATGTCTGAAGAATAATGAGAGCAAGGCCATGAAAATCACACATCCCTGGCTGGGTTTAATTTGAAGCTGCAACAGATATATCTGGAAGTGAAGCATAAAGATTTCATTGTGTGTTTTGCACGTAACAGCACTCTCTTGTTTGGAAAGCTCACTACATCACGCTCAGAAATGTTGACTAAAGCCCTGCCAGAACTTAAGACGTCATTCTGCCAGGTGGGTGTGAAGTCCAGACACGGTGCAGTCATTTTAATGGCAGCTTGATGAATGTTGGTTAATCTGCTGGTAAAGTAGGTCTGAACAACGATTTTGTCAGGATGCACACTATGCCATTGTTGCCCATCTTATAAAAGGCTGCTAAGTACAGTAAGTCAAGTTAAAATCATCTTTTGTTTTCTTTTAATATAAGAAAGAAGAACCTTCTGGATTTAATATTTTAGTATTAGATGCCATTTGGGAATGGAAACATAAAGACATGAACTTCCTGTTAGACCATTCTTAACTGTATGGGAGCAGTTTAATTCCTTAACCATATAAATACAAACAAGGACTATTAATATTGAAACAAGAACAAACAGCTGCAATAACAATGACAGAGTGAATGACCTCTGTTTACTTCCATCCTTTATTTTTTTGTATTAATTATTGCAGTGCTTTTGTTTTATTGTCATAGTTTTAATGTTGCACCAACTGTATGAAACATTTTAATTTTGTTGTGCCTTTTACGTGTCACAATGACAATTAAATACTATTCTATGACAAGAAGAGTAAGTCTTCCCCACTAAAACAAGTTCCTGCATGAGACTGTTGTCACTACATCCTGGGCCTAGAGTTGCCCAAGCTGTTTGTCATGATAGGTTTAGCCCAATAAAAGCAACCTCAAAAATGAAATCAAAGTGGAAGTACAAGAACTGCAGTTTTTCTTTAGTGTCCACTTGAGTCTGGATCAAAGAGCCAAAGCAACCCCATTAACGTGAATGTTAAAATTTAGGAGCATGATAGCTGTTTGCCAGGAGGTTGTCTCTCTCCCTTCGACTTTTCTAGATAGACCAAAAGTTGGGTTGAGTCAGCATTTGGTGTACACATGGTGACTGCTGTTGTTGGGTTTCTTCCTCATGAACAAATGAGTAACCTCGCTAAGATCTTGTCCATACAGTTATAGAATGGTACCAAGACTAAGTGTGATGATACAGCTTGATAACTAGGTTGTTTAAGACACTGACCTAAAAATTTTAAGGACAACTTCAAAGAAAGAAATTTCCCTCAATGCCTCTTAATCTGTAAATATCAGTCCCTGTAATCATATGAAATCAAATGACAGAAAGCAGCACTATCAATCCCTTGTGCTTAGTTCTCCCCTTGCCATGAATTAGATCAGAATCCACAGTCGGCCCTGTCCTGTACCGCGGAGTAAACCCTAACAGTCCTCTCCAGAGCTTCAGATTAAATTACAGATCTTCACGCTCCCAGAACCCCTCCTTCCCCCAAACTCCGTCTCTCTCATGCAGATGTGACACTTTCCAGAGACTGCAGTTTCTCATAACACATCCACACTGGTGGGGACATAAATGGAGGTGATGCAGAGCCAGTGGGCGAGAGTGGGAAGGGGGGCACTTCAGAAAGAATGTGCTAACAGTTTGGAGGACAAACCCCAGAAAATGAAACAAAATGCTTCCCCACTCTTTCCATCCCCATGCTCAGAGAGAGAGATACAATGCAAACAGCTCCGCTCAGGCGTCTGTGATCTCTGCCAGCTCATCTTATTTGTATTATGGAAAAGCTCGAAGGATTTTTTTTCTTGACATTTCACACTGTAAATCAGGCGAGACTTAGTGATGGGAACTGTGACAGCTTACAGACACTCTGAGAGAGAACGTCACAACAGAGGGGGCTTAGTCAATGAGGTTAAGTTGATCATCAGCACTTACTATTCTCACTTTTCCTTCAAGTGAGTTCTTCTAGTCTGGGGCTGGAGAGACCAAAAAGAAAACCTGTCACAATCTGTGTTTGATATAATCTGTTGCCAACATTTTCTTAGAAATAAAGACAAATTATTTCAAAAAGATATTTTAAGGCTGTTTAAATTATGTTTATAATTATATTATAAATACCATTTTTTAAAAATCCTTATAAGTGCTGTGATACTGCAAAGACATTGTATTAAAACACAAAAAGTCTTCTGGAAAGCAGCTAACACACTTAAAATACTGGAGCCTTTCCTAACATCTAATATGAAACATTACAGACCCACCAGGCCTGAAGGCAACAGCATGCGATGAAAAAAAAAATGTTTTTGGAGCCACATCACATGATTTCTGGGAATTGAATTACTTACAGATAACAGGTCAACAAGAAAAGTTGTCTGGAAATAAAGTTCAAACGATACAGTCACCATTTGTTCTGCCTGTTTAGAGCTTAGTCCAAATTTTGGGAGAGCAATGATCTAAAAGGGGGCTGGTGGAAGTGGAGAATGGATCATGTGGAATTCATCTGATGACAGGGGGTTGTGATGCCCTTAGCTCCTCTTTGCAGTGTAGCCCATCTCTCTGGCTGCTGGTTTGCCTCTCATGAAATCTCTCTGGAGAGAGAGCGAGAGAAATATCCAGACAAATATTCCCTACCACTCTTTTTTTTTTTTTTTTTTTTAAATGAAAGATGAGACATCCAAAAGTTCAGAACAGAGTCAGATGATTAGAAAAATGGGATTTACTAGAACAAGAGGAGGTAAATCTTACTTGGCAAGCAGGGTTCTCATGCTTTTAGATAGTTTATCCACCTCCTGCTTCCCTAAGCACACACACTCAAACAAAAAAACCACACTCCGTCTTTTTATATGGTTTCATCTGCCACAGCAGCTCTGTGATCCTGAATAAGAAAGTATCAGGAAACAATGTTCTTAAAACAGCTTCTTACCTCATTCAGAGTGATGCTGATAAATGTGTGTGTTTGCATAAAGTACCCTGCAGATCTTTCATTCATACATATTCATACAGCGGCTAATGAAATATATATGTGGCACGCATACCCAATTGCCCTTCTTGGAAGCTGCTTGTCATAATCAATACAAGCCTAAAGGTATTGTTCCTTAAAAACAAAGAAGTTAAGGACTTGTGTCAGTGGCTGGGTGACTGAACAGAGCTTTGAATTATACATGTCTGTTTATCATATTTCATACATATTAATGCTTTTGGTCCAATAGTTTCCAAAAGTTCTAAAACAAAGGATAAACCACCCAAAGAAGGCCTTCGCACACTTCCTTCCCTGCCGATATTAATCAATATTATGACAGGATTTACCCACCTAATCAGCTCAACATTTAAACTTCTACACTATAATTATTATTTCATTAAACTATTTATGGATATTTTTAGTATTGTAAGTTATAAATGAAGGTCATAGGTTATGTTTAAGCTGTAGCAGGGCTACACTTACATATACTGAATGTGGCCAGCACAGATATGCTGGTGGTGCTAGCTCTGCTATTGTTCGCCACAATAGGTTTGAAATTGTTTACCTATAGACTCTGTGGTCCCACATGGCAAGAACTAAATTCCAAGTTAGTGCTCATGTCTAATTTTTAGTATAAAAGTGTCTTATGAAGCTTAGAGCAATATTCATCTGATAAGTCCAAATGATGTCTGGATTGCTTGTAATGAGTAAAAAACAATCTGCCAATGGGGTAAGAAAAAAAATGCTCATCAAGTTTTTTGAGATAAGACTTCTTTGTCTTTAAACAAGAAACTTAACATGTAAATCCCTCTGACCCCATTGGCAGATTACATTTTAACCCATTAAAAGCAATTCGAATTCGGGCATCATTTTTGTCTTTTAATTTTTTGAAAAAGACATTTTTCTGGATATGTTGGGTGAATGTGGCTCATATTAAGTCTAATAAGACTTAAAAAAAGAAAAAACTTAACTGTCTTAATAATTAAGACAGACATTATGGTGAGAGTCCTCAGCTTTTTAGCCTGTTCTCCTGCTGAACTGCCAATTTGTAATTTCTCCCAATTTTTCATATTAATACCAATTAAAGGTTCATTCATAAGTACTGTGTAGGATACGCAGCGTCACACCTGGCTATCCAACTTGGTAGTGACAAGCATGTGCAGAAAATGATGAGACAATGGGAAGGATGAATCAACTTTGTCAGCGTCTAATGCTGGCAATTATGGTGTAATTTTCAATGTGTTTGATAAAATGTGATCAATGTTTTTATTGGACAAGTGATAGACTGATTGTTGAACAGTTAATCAGACTGATCTATGGCATTTTGAATTAATCAGTCTCAACAAATATGTATTCAGACATGAGCAGGCTGTAAAGGAGTGACTAAAGCTATTATTTTTGTTAGCTTAGATTAGCTGTTTTGTTTGTTACTAAGTCTGTTGGCAAACTTAAACAAACATATGATAATACACCTGACAGTTATGGGAGGTTGGTGAAAAGGTGAGTTTTCAG
This sequence comes from Labroides dimidiatus, assembly GCA_030710495.1. Classification (NCBI taxonomy): domain Eukaryota; kingdom Metazoa; phylum Chordata; class Actinopteri; order Labriformes; family Labridae; genus Labroides; species Labroides dimidiatus. The sequence continues at coordinate 13,420,947 of CM061146.1, forward strand.
TCTTGTGTCTTGACTTCCAGTCTTATGCACCATTTGCTTTAAATTTCCATCTGTTTTTCTGAATGATAACTCATTTTTCCATCCTAAATGCAAAATGTGATTTAGCTTGTCAAAATCCATTTCCTATTCATCAAATGATAAAAGCTTAATTGTTAAAATTAGTATCAAACAGAGAACAGCAAAAATATTTGAACTTTTATAAGTTATATTACCACTAACTTCGTTCTCTCTCTCTATTTATGTGTTTTGGTGTAACTTAACTGTGCAGACAGTCAGGCAGCCTGTGAGCAGGCTTTTCTTGGATATTTTCAACAGTTTCATCAAGGTCTTCTGGCTGCTTGCCAACATTCCTGATGTTACTTTCAACATTTTTTGGCATTGATTAAAGCTCAGGTATACACAATTAAACCACTTCTGTTGGCACAAGGGAAACCCAATCCTGAGGCCAGTGGCCTGCCTACCCTGCGGTAACACCTATTAAAATAGCTCAGGCCTCCGGCGTCATACACTGGACTGAAACACCCTAACCATTTTCAAACCCAGTCCAAGGACATTTACAGAGACAAAAATAAACAAACATATCCGTAAAATACACATGGGTTGACCTTGTAACCATTTAGAAAAAGAAAGCTTTTTCTCAACGGGTGACAATACTGCAGTGAGGAATTCAATACGAAACACAAGCTCAGCAAGAGTGCTGTGACAATCAGCAGCGACTCTCTGACTGTTTTTCATAGAACACAATGCTGCATTTTTCAGGGTAAAATATGGAAACTGAGACACAAGGGTTTTATTTTCTTTAGTGGTGAGGGTGGCTTTTGCCCTGAGAGATACAAGATAATTTGATTTGCCACGAAAACAGGCTGCCTGTGTGTAGGGGGGCAGCAGCAGCCATCTGTGCTGTGAAATCAATAAAGATGCTCTTAACTGGGGTAAGACTGTCGATACCTGCAGTATTACAGCCTCCTGACGTCACCACCCTCATACACACTTCTCCAAAATTAGTCTGCCTCAGAAATATGCAATGTAATAACATCAGGCTTGGTTTTAAGTTGCAAAATATTACTTAAAAGAAGCATGTTTTAAACAATGCTTTGACGAGCCTCTATGTGCATATACAGTAATAAAATTCATACAGGCTGATCGCACCTTTTCAAATATTAAAATCTCTACCTTACCTCTACTCCACAAACACAAAATCTATCACACACACACACACACACACACACACACACACACACACACACACACACACACACACACACACACACACACACACACACACAAGCAACCTACAAAGAGAAAGCACAATCCCCCCTCTGTAGATCTATAGTATTGAACACCCGCATTTGATCCAAACAGTGGGTGGGCAAGCTTTTTTTCTCGTCCATTACCTCTTCCCCAATGATCCAAATGCACTTCCTCCCTGTTTCCTCCATTATGTCAAACAACTCTGTCTCAGATCACATCTTACTGCTACAAACGCCTATCCAAGCACATGCCAGGTATCGGATTTTGACTCACGCCTGTTACCCCGCAGAGCAAGAGGCGAGTTTATCTGACCTGCCTCGAGGGCGAATGAACTATGATGCCATGTTGAGGTTTGGGGAGGGTCACAGCGAGGTCATGAAGGCGGCTGGTTCTCATTCAGGCGATATCCCTCTTCCACGGTTAATTAACACTGTTTTTGATGGGATCCCTTCACTGAACAGGCACTGTGTTTACATGTGCATTACCCTCCAGTTGAAACTGAAGTGAAAACAGATAAGTGTCTTGTGAATATGAACATAAATGTCTTCTAATACAAACTACAGTGAATTTATATATGTGGGTTTGAACTGCTTCCCTGTCACTGACAGTGGTTTCTACATTTTGAGAGAGCAGTCATTTTGCTTGGCTCCTGTTATATCAGGTCAATAACAATTCTCACTTTCCCATCTCTTTTTCGCTCTCCCCAGCGAAAGAAGTCGGAAATTCCTCTACTCGCTAGCTGAGGATTTATTGGATGTTGAAAACTTTTTTTTTTTTCTGATGTGGTTCTCAGCAAGTGTGCTTTCAGAAATACTGCTAGTAAGTAATAACTCCTGTCAGGAGCATGGTAGTTTTTCATTCTCTGATATTCACCTCTGTTCTGTCTCGTCACAGTGGGCTACCATTGACCTGTGACCCTGTGCGTACACCAGGGTGTTTATTTTGATGTATTAAAAGAATATTTTTTCAGTTTGTATGTCGCTCTTAAATAAAATTGTTGATAATAATTCATCATAGCAACTACCAAGGATAACACACCTAAATCTTGCAGGTAGTGCAGCAGGGGAATCATGGAAATCCTAAATATTTACCGAGCATCACTTGGCAGAAAAATTATTCATATGAATTGGTATTCATAAACATCAACTTGTCAGAGAGGGAGATGAAAATGAATCTCATTTTTTCTAAATGATACATGAAAACAGTCAATTAATCAGATCCACTGTTATGAACTGTCATTAGGAGGAGTGTCATTCACAGCTGCTAAATGTGTATCATGAGTGCGTTTAATTGAACTGACTAATTAAAGTGGAGTCCTGTGGAAGAAGATCTCGACTGCTAATGAGCGAGCCTCAAATAGCTCAATTAAACGATATCGACTATGTCTGGCTTTCCTTTGCATTTACCTTTGTGCTCTGGATGCAGTTCTTTTGATTTCAATGTGTTTATTTATACGATGAAGACACACTTACCATTTGTGCTAACGCAGGCAATTTTCAAGGCAGCATTTGCATTCAAGATGTTCCTCCACAGTGACGTGTGAATCACTGCTCATTGGCTCCCATTAGGCTCGGCTGACACGGGCCAGTCCATGTGGTAACAGCCACGGCTCATTTACTTGTGGGTCCCTCACTTCAGAGCACTTTGTAGAACTTGTGAAGCCCCATCATCCTCATGCACAAAGCCCTCAGATCAGCGCTGAAGACAAGCCGCAGGGGCACACACAAACAGAGGAGTTTCTGCTTCTCTAATTAATAAACAGCCAAACTTCAAAGCTGTGGGCTTGTCATGGAGCCGCCCACACTAAAGACCAGCATGAGCGAATTTCCATCACCGAGTCCTCTCACATGGTTACATCATGGCAGCTTGGTTTGGGGATAAATCATTAAAGCAACACAACATGAGAGGGAGAACAAAATGTGCAATGAGTCCACAACAAATGTCATTGATTATAAGATGATTAAAATTGTTTTCCTCCACTTTAAGGCAGCTACAGCAAATCAGAGAAATGATTCATATTGTAGCAGAAACTCTAGCTTTTTTTGCACATGTATGTAATAATAATACATTTATTTACATTGCACTTTTCATTTCAAGATATCTCTCTTTGAATTGTTTTGGAAAAAAAAAATTGGGCCTAATGATTTTTATTCCAAATGTAAATGCATCTGGATTTTAAATATCACTTATCAGACTCTTTTAGTGCTTATATTAGTAGTGGCTCTGGAAAAACGTATATCAATTGATCCCTATTGTCAGAGGAACCTCGAGTACAACTCACCCACTCTGTGGGTTCACGTGTGAAACAGAATAAAAGCCAATCCAGGAGCAAGCTGACTGAAAAGGGAAGCACAGAACTCACAGCCATGGTGCCAAAAGCAAAAGAAGAGTTTAAAGGAAAAAATGGAGATACAAATTGGTGATTCATAGCACTGACACATCTTGTAAAAAAAATGGACGGACCAGCTAGTGAGTGGGAAAAAAAGTGTAATTTCCAGCTTTGAGAAACTGTTAAAACGTCGTTTTTTTTTTATCATAAGTGGGGTCTTACATACTTTCAAGATCTATAAAAAAACATCTTTTAGTCTTAACTTAGCAGAAATAAGTGTTAAAAACTAGTCTTGTGGAATTCTGTGTTGGCTTTTAGTTATTAAATTTCCTTGACAGTATCTGTGGACAGCTTTCACAGGTGTTTTATTATTGTTTTCCGGAAAAAAAGCCCCCCAGTTTTAAAATAAAGTTGACAAGAAACCTAACTTCCTTTCTTCTGATATTCATTAATATGTATTGTCTCCTTTTACTGAGAGCTTTAAGTTGCAACTCACTGCAAATGAGGCCAAATGCTCTCCACTCTGTGTGTGGTTTGGAGGAAGAAAAAAATAAAACATCGCTTAAAGCATTTTTCTTTAACGTTGAATACGCCAAAGGCCTTCAGAATCTGTCATCAGAGTCTTGGTTGCTGTGGTGCAGTGCAGGAGGTGTTTTTCAACACTAACCATAACCCTTCTGCATGTATCGACAGAATATTTCCTCTAAAATGCCAACATCACTATTTTTGCTGCATAGCTTCTCTTCCTGCAATTTTTGCTGACTGACAGATCGTGTTTGCAGATATTTTCCGTTTTCTTTTGACTTCTCAGTGACCTGCCTCGGCTCTATTGATGTGGACGGAAGATCTCTTACTTTTTCTCCTGCCCATCCATCCGCAGGTCGAGATGCCCACAAAAATGAGCCTTAAAATGTACAGCTCCTCCTGCTATAGATTGGTGGCAGTCCAACTCAAACCACTTCCCATCTGTTCCCCTTTTTTTACTCTTATTTTTGATAGAGGAGACTTCCTGATTGCATTTATAATCACATTTCTGAACATGGGTCATATAATGCTTATTTGGTGGTGGAAATGTTAAATTCCAGTACGTCAAAGATCATTATGCGCATGTAAAAACAGAGAAATAACAAATTGCTTCTATTGACAGACATTGATTTAATTTACCAGCTTTCTCATTTGTATGGAGGCACACTTCTCACTGCCCCTGAATCTTGTATTCGCTCCCTATCCCACCATATTAAATGTAATGACTTTCAGCCCGAGGCAGCAGCCAGCACAGCATCCAAAGAATGCCATGGGAGCTGGCTAATGGCATCAACATTAAAAACAGCCAGCATCTGGCTTCCTGTGCATGGACACATATGTCTTAGCTTCATACCAGGGTAACCAGCATCGCCCTGGGCCCTTCGACTAACAATGAACGTGTTAGAGGTGCTGATAGAGTCAATTTTAAGGATAATTGAGTGGGCTTCTTTCCATTTGGCCTATGATGAGTTGGCCTTTACCACACTGGGTCATAAAGGAACAATTCATCCATGAGGCTGATAATGGAAGTTTGGATGTGTTTATACACAGTTTTCCCCTGTTAAGGAATGCAATTTCCATCTGAAAGAAATGTAAACACAATTAACCATACATTTAATTGTGCATTACTTAAGAACGAGGTCCCCATTTGCATCCGTGGGACATAAAGATTAAATGAGTCAGTACGTAATTATGTGTGGGTTCAAGGGAGCATGTGGTGATAAGCAGTACAGGATATCTTATGCTTGTTGATTGCCTTGTTTCAGTGGTGTGCAGCCTGTGCTTTTTCACAGCTGTAACATCAGCTCTAACTCATGTCTGCACAGTGTTGGAGACACTTGTTTACAATCCCCAAGAAAGTCTCTAAAAGTCTGCGAACAGAGTTTGCCTAAGTGGGGGTGGTGGGAAAACAGAGATCTTTGAGGATGGAGGGGAAAAAAAATAAGAGAAAAACTTGGAAAAGGAACAGATGGTGATAGAATGGGACAAGAAGCAGCAGAATGAGAAGCAAGAAGAAAAAAAAAGAGGTAAAGCATAATTCAGAAGCGACGTAATCAAAACAGGGAGCAGAAGAATCAGAAAATGCAGAGGAAATTTGGCAACAAGAAAATGAGAAACGATAACATATATTGAGAAAATGAGAAAAAAAGGGAGAAAAACGACCGTTTGACCGACTGCTGGCAGTTCCAAATGTCTTGCCAGATGTTCCCAGATGCAAACTCCTCCAGGATGACTCCACATTAACCTGACTTTATTGTTACAGATGTGGTTCTACTGGCTGCGCCCCTGATTTACACCCAGGCAGCAAGCAGAACGGCATCGCCTCCCAGGACCCCTTCAACCCATCCGCCCCAGCAGGGAGGAGAAGAAGTAGTTACTGGGTGTAGTGGGTAAAGATTGCAAGGAAAGCAGGCACCACACTGCGCCATAAAATGACCCTATTTCAGGCATCTGGCCTTGGGAGGGAGGCTGCATGTTTCCCTGACTGACTGACTGGCTGGCTGGATGGTGGAGTAACCCCATGTTTGCTTTCTTCATTCTCTGGTTTTAGTCACCTCCTCATTCCTTTTTCACTCTGAGCTGCTGTTTCCTCTCAGCCGACAACAAGCTGTGGAAAATGCTGGCAGGAGACAAAAAGACACTGTTTTAATCAATACCAACACAAAGCCTTGGCTGAGGAGCACAGGGAGTGAAAGAGAGAAAGAGAGAGAGAGAGAGAGAGAGAGAGAGAGAGAGAGAGAGAGAAAGGGAAAAAGACTGAGATGGAGTGAAAGGAAGCTTCAGCTTGGTTGTTTTTTGCCTTGAGCAAAAATTGCAATAGAAACCCAATGACTCTACGAGGGCAAAAGGAAGGCGAAATACACGAAGAGCAAGATGAAGGAGTGGTGGAGTCAGGGTGGATTCACAACCTTCTAGGACATACAGGAGGATGGCACTTCTGAAACTTTGAGCATTACAAAATTTAACATAAAAAAGGGTGGTTCGAACTTCAGCCTAAAGGACACTGGATGGCACTTATTGGTGTGTGAGGAAGTCAGAAAACTTGAACTGACATGTTTACACTGCCAAAATCAGCTGACTGTGACCACTGCAACATTTGGCATGTAGTGTTTTCAATTGACATGTCAGTAAATGGTGAATGGACAGCACCTTCAAAACACTTTCCTGGTCTTCTATCCACATTTAAAGTGCTTTCACATTTCATCTTCACCCTTTTGGCCATATATTCAAACACAGAGGTTACTATGCAGCGTGCCAGTCTGTCCATCAGGGTGTCACTCACCATACTCACTTGCAGCTCAGGGTTCAGTGTTTTTTGGCATGTAACCCTGAATAACCTTCTTATCTTATAAGGTCATGCACACATGAGACAACTTTTATAACTTAAAGGCAGGGTTGGTAGTCATGGAAAACTAGCATGAATTTGAATGTAGCATCTCCTCAGGACTCTGTTTAGACCCCGCCCTCCCCATATGCACGCTGATTCACGATCATATGATCGTGACTGGTTCAAAACCACAGACTCAAACCGGTCCTCAGCACATCGTTTTTATTTGCACTACGCTACCAGTAATCAGGGTATAGGTAGTGTTTCTGCCATTCTCCAGCGTACTTGGATCCTTCTTGGTTATGCTCATTGAATCGGGGCTAGTGCACGCCGGTGACATGTACGCACAGGAGGCAGGCAGAATGGCGAGAAGGGATATGATTGGTTTAGCAAATTAGAAAAAAAAGTGTAACTAAATCTGATTACCAACACTGACTTTAATGTTTGTAATATCTGTATTTTTTAACATGACAATCCTTGGATCACACATTCTAAACAATCCTCAAAGGTCAACAAACCACTCAATTTAAGTTTGGAACAACTATTCCATGGACATGAGATTTCACAGACACCAGCATGATCAAATGTTACATCAGAAGATAAACAAACACAAATGACGGTCAGTGTTATCATCTGGCTGTCCTGGCATATGTTGGGTCATGCAGCAACATAGAACGGGGGGAAGAATCTAGGTGAATGCCACAAACTTGTCTTTTTTTTGCAATTTTCCTTTTGGCTCTGTGTAAAGTTTTGTTCACGTTCTCTGCTGAGCCTGCTCCTCTAATTGGTCATTGCGGGCAATCCATCAGAAGCAGTCCAACCTAGAATTGTAAATATTACAATTTACAACTCCATATCCAGGAGGCTCTGACACGGTAAAACTTGTTGTACTGGCACCACACACTTGAGGAATATTTGGAAAATAATGGGTTACGATTGGCCCGAATCAGGCCACACCCTGTTGATTACTGAGGAGGCAAATCAGGGACTAAATCTGGCTTAAAATTGTGTAGTGTATTGCCAGCTGGCTGTATCTCAGAGCAAATGTTGTGTTGATACAAAAAGAAAAAGCTGTTCAAGAGCCCAACCTGGATGTTGAACTGAATCAATGCCAGTGTATTCTTTGTAACCTCCCAGTGACTTTGTTAGTCTGAATGAAGGTGATTATTATTATTATTATATATCAAGGAAATTCAAAGTGATTGGTAACTTTAAAACCTAGTAGCCATTTTGACTTGTGACCCAAAAAGTTAACTCCAACCCCAACATCAAACTGACACTGTTGATCATTCACAGGTGATGTTGTGTTGCGGTTACAGAACAAAATTGTGCAAAAATGGTCAAGTGTGGCCATCCCGCATGCACACACTGCAGCGATTAAAGCCAAATGTGCTGCTTTGTTGTGGTTGCACACTCATCACTCTGCCTGGGCGAGCATCTCATTCGCCAATCGCAGGCACTCAAGTCGTGCTGGGCGACTAAAGGTGTGAATGTGGAACAGGACATCACTGGAAAAAGGAGGAATTTGATCAGCTCACTTATGTTGGATTTGCAGAAAACAGTTTAACAACGCGGTTGGAACAATGACTTCCCACATGACCTCATTATGCTGATTCCAAGTGTTATAATGAAGACCAAATGTTTTAAAGGAACAGCTTGTAAAATATATTGTCTGCTAAATTTTAAATCCAAAATTTATCTTCTTTTTTATGTTTGCCTGAGACAAAACAAATTTGAAGCAATGACGTAAGCGGGATGATGGCAGCGAGTCAGTTGCAGCTACAGGTTTAACGTTACAGGATTGGTTACAGCAAGTTCTGGAACACAATTTAACACCGATTATTAACCTCTCCTCATCATTAACCGAGGCTGCGACAAAGTACTAACACATGTTGCTCCTCTTAGCCTCTCTGTTTTGCTACTTTAAGCTGACCACAAGCAACTGCAATACTCTCAATCACAGAGCGTGTATGTGTATGCTGCCTTCTCTGCTCATCTCCTCTCATTCATTTTTATCCTTCCTTCCTCTGTCTCCCATTCTCTTCTACCTCCATCGCTCCATCGCAGCCCGGGGCTCCTTCTAATCGTCCTCTGCTGTGCTGATTGGACTTTTCATTAGTCAAACTCCCCAAGGCTCAGCGTGACCTCCTGTAGGTCACTGCCTTCTGATTATACCCTGCTCTTTTTCCTCCTTTTTTGTCTTCTCCTTCATCCTCAGCTCCTTTAAGGAAGGGATGGCATGACACTGATGCGATGTATATTGTTGCATGTGAAAACCAATCTTGTCTGACAGGTTGAGGGTGGGTCACCATGTTTTGGACTTGCTTTGTTTTTATAGTTCAATGAGGGCTGGCAGCTCGGAAGGGGCAGCTATGATATCCTGTTTTAAACTTAAAATGAGTTAACTTTATAAAACTGTAGTACGACATGAAATACTACACGGAAAAAAGGCTAAAACTATTCCCTTGTGACATGTTGGCTATTGCGTTGCATGGTTACAGCCGTCTCTGCATATTTGTTGTTTGACGCAAAAAGGCCTTATTGGATCTTAAACATTACCTACTGCCCATGACATGTCCTTGGAAGTCAACAAACCACCTATAACTCAGTCACTGAAGGGATTTTAATGATGCGGCTTTGCCACAGGCAGCCAGCACTGCATCTGACCGGTAGTGTCTAAGATGTGAACTGGAGTAGTGGAAAAGCATGAGAATATGTGTATAGCCATGTAAGCATGTTTTTCTGCTGTATGACTAACCATGACCTTGTCCAAATGAAGCCAAAAGACCCCCTCCTTGCACAAAAATACGATCCCATCTCTGCTCCCCTGGCACGCTTCAAAAGCTGGAACAGATTACTCCCCTGTGTGCTTCTTCTGACTCTGATTGCTGCTACATCCAGATAGGCTTTCAAGTGGCCTCCTGTGTGCACACTGCCCCATGGGATACGGCCCGGCACACTACACATGGGGACTATTACCCGAGCTGGCGGCAGAGGCCTGCATGCGGCACGTCGCCCCCTCCAGATTCATCCTCTCCACAACCCTCTAAACAGCCATTTCCACCCCCCGATCATTACAGTTAATCACAGTGATAGTCCTGTGCATACTCTCTCTCTTTGCTGTGGAGTGGTCATTCTGCTCTATCAGCCCAGTGTGCAGCATGTCACCATGCACTATCAAGCATCAGTGGATAAGCCCAAGAGTAGGTTTGGCTCTTACGGCACACCGAAACACACATTTGCAAAGCTCGGGAGCTAGGATGTGAAGTTAGCATTAGCTGTGACATGTGAAGCAGTTTTAGCATACTCTAACTCATGTCAAAACACTCCGATGTCTTTATTTTCAGAAAAACCCACTGAACAAAAGGTGTTTTCTACCAAGAAAAAGCCAGATTCATGAAAGGAGAAACTGCACAACTGCACTGCGGAGATAACCCACTCTGAAAAAGTCAGGCTTATTCTTCATTCTTCTTTGTCCTGTGCAGTTGTGAGATTTAGAACAGTGGAAAAGCCTGAGTAGGAAGTGTGTTTAGAGGCAAAGACGGGGGTGGATGTGCTTGTTGCGAGGTGCACTGTTTTGCAAACACAATCTCCATCAACCACTTGAGAGGGAAGAGGGGACAAATGCTTTGAGTGTTTAAGCGAGCGTGCCTTGAAAACACTCGTAAATAACCAAGCTCTTAGAATTTCAAAGGAAGGCTGTTGTGGAGAGAAATGCAAAAGAAACATCACCAAAATAACAGAGACAAGAGTACGTGAACAGTTTGAAATAATGTTAGATGTCTGCAGCAGGTGATTGATGGAGGTCTTTGCCACAGATATTCTCAGAGAAACAGTGACTTGTGGCAAACATCTGAACTTGCATGGAGGTAAACCACAGCAGAAAATTTATGACAGTTGAAACTCTGTTAATGTTCTTCATAAGGCGCAAAGCTTCGGGGATTTACAAGATAGACAGTGACATAGAGAGAGAGAGACAGAAAGGGAGTAGTTTCATTTTTCCATTTGCGATTTAGGCAATAGCTGAGAGCCAAGGGACAGGAAGCTAAGACAAAGGCTTAACCAGAGAAATAAATTACAAGTCAAACTCGAAAGATAATTGCTAAAAATGCAGATTTTGCAAAGATTGTGTGTGTTGGTAATCAAGAATCTGTTTTTGGTTCAGCTGCGTTAAAATGCAACGAATGGTTTTGTGATAAATAAAAAGAGGGGAATGAGAGAACTGCAGTGATGCAGAAGCTGTTTCAAGTTTGATGAGGGGCGGAAAGCTAAAGCAACAACAACAGTAAAAAAACATTATCATGATCATAAGTCACCCGATCTCCTCAAATACGCCGCAATTCACACCCACTGTATCACAAGCAATTAACTCAGACGCTCTGTTAAATATTCCTCATTACAATAATGCCCTCCACTCTGTTTTCTTTCTCCCTTTCTGCTCTAATGTTGTTTGCTGTGATTTATTACTGTTATGAGTCAGTGTTGGAGCAGTGTCACAGGTTGCTATATGCAACTGCCAAGTTGTCACCTCTGAGGGTGTTCAGCGGGCAGATCAGACTGTTGATGAAGTGAGAGAAGTTGTTAAAATCCTACAGAGAGCAGCAGTACATTAAGCATGTGAATGGAAAACAGCTAACATGCCGGAAACATTTTTTGTTCTCATTTTTTATTATTATTATTATTATTATTATTATTATTATTATTATTATTATTATTATTATTATTACACTCTGCTGAATAAATAACTGTCATTCATTTGCACATTTTTGTTTAAGAAGATAGAAACATGTAAACACCTGAATTTACATCTTATTCTCATCTCTGGAAAGCACTGTTTTTGTTTAATGAAATGCTCTGAATTAACAAATACATTCAAAGCATAGATCTGTGAAAGGCAACATTTACTTTAGTGGAGCAACCTTGAAAAGAACATTAAGCACCTCTGCTTTTGGATGCTCACAAACATTTAACACTAGAGACTGTACTTAAGGGGCTGTGCAAGACCATCTCGAGGTTCTTATCTTCTTATCTGAGATGTTTTGCTTTGAAGGATCCAGGCATTGATCTTTAAATGATGAGAAATTTAACCAGTTGGTTTTTTTTTTGTTTGTTTGTTTTTCTTTTTGTGTATGCCTCGCTGACTTTTACAAGTGCAAAAACATTACAGGCTGTCAATATAACATGTTACTCTGTTACACGCTCTCAGGCTATTGGAGTAAAAAAAAGGTTATAGCCCTATTTTTTAATCTTTTTTTTCTAACTGGCCATTTATATAAGTAAATGTTTCAGACACGTCATGTATGGTGTTTTATTTTTAAACTTGTAAAAGAAAACCTTGAGACTCCAGAGGGGGGAGAAAAAAAGTTTTTTCTATGATCGTAGCGAGCATTTCCTCACACTTCTCATTGATGGAGGCCTGTGGAAGTCAGGCAGAGCACTTTGCAGAACAATTGGCCTGTGTCCTCAGAGGAAGGCTGGCCCATTTAAAAATCATTGCGTTGTTTTTGTGCTCTGTACTTGGGGTTACAGTTTTGCCTGTGACCTCACTCGTCACCATTTAGCTGACAGCCACAGCACTGTAACCTTGTTAGACGCAGGGCAGAAATGGTTCTTCCCTCATAGATACCAATCAGTGTGTCTGTAAACATCGATATGACACAAATATGGACAAAAGTGCAGCTCCACAGAAAAGCCTACACTGGAGAACATCAAGCATGGACAGTTTCATAGGGCAGCTCCCTGTCATAAAACCTCGTTATGTCTGAGAGAGTTTCTCTGGCAATCTCTCAAGCCACTTCTAAAAATGCCTGAGTGGAAGATCTATTTTCCTGTTTCTCCCAGGCCTCTTTTTTTATTTTATTTTTACAAAACTGCCTTTCCTTGTGTCATAGATATGTGACTCTAGTCATGTAAACATCCCTCACTTCAGATTTCATCTAAGAATTGGAAACAGCTGTTGTCACCATCCACAGGGGGCAAAACTGACTTTTCTTTTTTAGCTCGGTTACAATTTGTAAATCGTGGTTAGGGGCAGTAAAGGCAGTTTGACAGCACACAGTCACATCATCCAAACTGTGAGCAACTGAACACAAGACAGATCCAAATGAAGGGTCAGGTCCTACATTCTTAAAATCACAGTGTCTTATTCAACAGTTCAGTTTCTGATTTGGACTAAAATACATCTCTATCAAGCCCTCAGTGTAGATTTACGACAGCACATACTACATTTTCTTGAATGTGTTTCATCTTGACCTTTTTCTTCAGACTTACCTCATAAAGTATCCATTTGTGCATTAAGGATTTTTCCCACTCCTCCAGCCAAAAGGGTGATCTTGCTTTAATATGCAGCTGTTGCTGCGATGTAGTCGAACACTGGGATGTGCATTATGGATGAAAAATACAGAAAATCTGGCCTCCAGTGCTCAAGAAGGACTTCATCATACAGATCATAGATCAAACTGACAAAGAGCTCTGCAGCAGCTGAGTGTTTTACGGAGAAAAAACAAATAATTTCAGCCGGATTTTTCAGCACTGAACCACACCAGATTCATTCGAACGACCTAAAGGTATGACTCAGATCCCTCTAACTTGCTCCCAACGGTTTCCTTCAAACTCCATGGCTCTGTTTATTGTCAATAGGCTTGCTAATGTGATATACAGCAATGCCATAAATTTGAAAGAAAATCAACTAGTTGGATACAGGTTGGGTTCCAGCAAATTCCCGACTGCTGATTCTGAAAGAAACTTGGCTTATTTATAGCTGCTCTTGTGGCGTTCATTTCTGTCTAAAAAAAAAAAAAAAAAAACAGATCAATAAAAGCAAAGTTCTCAGGCAGGAATAAGACTGTGCATATGCTTGGCTTCAGTACAAGGCTAAACAAGGCAACTTTGCATTAGTCAAGCGGAAGCACGCAATAGAGTTGTAGTAAACAGCCAAAAATGTGATGGAAAACACCACTCCAAAAGGGCTGATTAAGTGGAGGAAAAAAACACATTACAATAAAATAACTCCCAGATTTGCTGCCAATTCAACTAATGTGGAGAACGCATTTTCTTGGAGAACAAAAAGGATTTACAAGAGCTGTGGGCGAGCGTAATTTATCTCCATATGCACAGCTGATGTATTGCGACAAGATTGCACTGGAAGAAATAAAGGGACATGCCACACAAATTCACACAATCTGTCCTCATTTCCTCAGCTGGGAAAAAGTAGAAAAGAGCACGGGGTGTTCTATCCCTGTGTCTTCTTCAATTTAAAAAATAGCAGATCATAGTTCTTTCCTCTGGCTGATTAAAATAAAACCTTCAGTGTTTTGTACAGCAACAGCTTTCACAGTTAATTAAATATAATGAGCATTTTATTACATGAGAAAAGATGCCAAAAGATTGAGTCAGGTCTTCGGAAATTTTAGAAAACAAACGAAAATGCAATAAAATAATAAGCTCCATACTGTGACATTCATTACGTAATGAGGAGCTGTGTGAAGAGAAACTAAATGAGGCAAGTAACCATTTTAAAGAAAAAAACAATAGCTATGCTACTGCTAAGGAGGCAGACACTTTCTCTAACTTTATCCACCTACAGTTAATAACTCACTCACATCTTTTACCTTTGGATCCAAAAAAGATATTAAAATGCACCGCCAGGAGCTTTGAACTTGTTATGAAACAGACTGAACTCAATAATGATAGCTCAGTAGGAGCGGAAGAAGCAAACACTGAGACTGTATATTTCTTTAGAGCTATTTTTAACACCTTTAACTGCTGCTACACTAGGTTTGTGTTCAAGAAATAAATTAGAGTGGAGTGCCTTTGTTTCAATTTTTGTGGAAGAGTTTCCTTATGTAGAAAATATGACTGTTAAAGATTTGGTTGTATAAATTTGGTTCCTGTTACTGACCATTTGTTATGGATTCATTTACTGTAACTGTCTCATGACCCACTCATCTGATCTTGTAGTCATTTTCTGTTTATGCTTCAACTTATTTTGTCTTATGTGTTTTCCTGGTGGTGCATTTTAATATCTTTTCTGGATCCTGCTCGGTGCCTCAGGTCAGCTGATCAGCTGCTCCTTGAGGTACCGAGGTACCGAGGTCCAAACGGAAGCTCAAAAGGACATGGCCTTTTCTGTTGCCAGTCCTAAACTGTGGAACGATCTCCCCTTCCACATAACACAGGCCCTGTCACTGTCTGTTTTTCAAACTCAACTTAATACCCATTTTTATTCTCTGGCTTTTAACCCAGCTTGAGACTCGGCTCCTGTTTTAAGTGTTTATATGGGCTGGTTTTAGTTTTTAAGTACTGTTTTATTGCTTTTAGTTGTTTTTAAAAAATGAAACAATTATTTAAGCGCTATTGTTTTATTTTTATGTATTTTATTTATTTATTTTTCATGCCTTTATGTACAGCTGTGTTTCAGCTGTGGTTGTTTTTTAAAGTGCTCTATAAATAAAGTTGAGTTGAGTTTCCCTGTGTAATTCCTGACACAGGGTGTATTGTGTTTTACGTGGACTTTATTATATAACTCTGGTAGCCCTGGTGTAGCTTTACACCTTAAAAAAATCATGAAATGCTTTGTTTAGGCTGCTGTTTCTTCTTTGCTCAACAAACCCCCTTCCCTCTGATTGGCCAGACCTTGGTGATCAAGGCCCACCCCCTCCAACTTTGTCGTGTGCAAGTTAGATCCTTATGCAATGACATCATCATTACAGCAAGCCTGGTGAAGAGCTCTTGAAGATCTCATGGCATTTTCTTTAGAACTGACTGTTCTCACTGTGAAAATCTGCATACATTTAGTGTAGACATGCAGTAGTGTTACTTTATATCCATGTTTAAAATAGTATATGAAACACCCCTTCTTTAAGAGTGTATTTCATGTACTTAAAAAAATACTGTGAATAAACATGAAAACAAATCAGATGATGATTACATCAATTTCTTTCCATTCAATTCTTAAATTGAAGATTTCCACAAGAAATATTTTAATACATTTTTTGTTGTTATTGTGTTTCCATTAACCTTGTAATGCAACAAAGTATTTTGACGCTCAGCATGAGAAAGCTTTGAAAAAAAGTTATTTACTCAAACAAATAGTAACCTTGTGTTGCACACTAAGCTCCAAACTGATGGTATGTACTACTTTGCCCCTCCTATTGTTATTATCCACAATATTTAATGGTGTTTGTTGGGTTCTGTTTGGCAGTGGAGAGGTTAAACAAAGCAACACGTCTGAGGAGTCACCAGGGAGTGGATTAACCACGTCTGTGTGCCATCAATGACCTTTCTTCAGGAAGTTTCCCTCTCTGTCAGTCAATAACAGATCATGTGATGCTGACGTTTGAGCTCCTTCACTGTCCCTAAATCCATGGGACACCTGCAGTCTACTTCCAATCATCTCCTGTAGCCACACTTGTACACAGCAACACATTTCCTTTGAGCCACATGGTCTCACAGTCAACCATAAGCCAAGTCATAGCAACAAGATATTGATATATGCCGACACTATTCGAGGAAAGGCCACACCAAGGCTGTAATTCACCTCCCGCTGAAATGAATCAGCCACAAAATACAACTCTCGCTGCCCTGCCTCCTCCTACTCGTTTTCCTGCTAATGAGAAGGAAATATTGGGTCCATGTTGATTTCTTGTGGGATCCAAAATGACTTCATTTTCCTCCCAAATTGACCTAAGAACAACAGAGACATTTTCTGGGGATATTTTCTCAGTCCAACCACGACTGCAAGACCACAAACAAAACTAAGCGTTATTGGAAAGCCCTGCAGACAAACTCAACTAAGTCTCCTGTGTCTTTAAAGTCCCACACTTACAGTGTTTATGCACATGCACGTGTGTTTAAGCCTGTGCAGCCTACAGAATGTCACATACACAAGCTGGAAAAATGGAAAAAGCAGCTACTTTCAGTCTGAGGATAATTGGTCTCTAGAGCTGTTATGCGCGTCTCTGCCATGTGAGGTAAGAGTCAGGACTGACCAACATCAGCAAACACAGAGTGCCTCCATTATTGATGAGCTACCTACAAAATAAAAGCACAGGATTATTATTGGCCTTTTCCAACATTCCAGCGGTTACGAAAATTAAAACCCAATTTCTTAGTTTTATTACTGAATCTCGATGAAGTCCACCGTGGTCTTCTCTATTTCATCTTTTAATTGGGATGTCCTGCACTAAAGGCAGGATTTTTTTAGGTGATGTATCATATTTCAGCATTCATCTTGGAAGATAAGAATGTCAGCTGTCTATGCTCTTGCTCCATTAATACTTCATATGAGTTTGCTTGATTACTTTGTCAATGCAGGCCTCGGAAGTAAGATGCCACTTCTCTGGGCGTGCTGCAGCATATGTGATTTACACTATTGATCCAACATCCTGATTAGAATTTTTAATTAATGAAGGAGGCTAATTGCCTAGGGAGAGACGAATCCGCCCGACCCTGAACGAGCCAGATGATTTGCGTTGCGGCACTGAGCCTAAGTTAATTGCTAGGCTGATTCGACTCGCCTTGCCAGAGATAATATGCTGTGGCACGTTTGAAAAATTGACCTCACTCTCTTCCTATTTAAAGATCATATAAGCCCGTGGCAACAACAGAGGGAAGGAGAAGGGGCCCTCTGTGGTGTGAAGTTATGACATGTGAATTAGTGCCATAAACAAAGTATGAAATACGCACTCTTTTTGTGTTGTTGTTTTTTTTACCAAGCATGTGTTTCAAACACAGTCTGTGTTTTTGTATTTAGGTAATGGAAGTAAGACTCGAAGGGCTCGGAAACAGAAGGGGAGGCTTGCTTTGCGACAGGCTCGGATACCTTGACAATAATCCCTGCTTTTCCCAGAGCACGGATAAGGGGCACTTGGGGCATTTCAACAGCCTAAAGGCCTTCCATTAACTATTAATCTTCTCCTGGAGAGCAGAGGGGGGAACTGTGGAGTCACAGCTGCCATCACACTGCTTCCCTTTTTCCCCCCTCTTAGCCCCTTCCCCCCCATCAGCGCACTGTTTCCATTGGCAAACAATCTGCAGCTATAAGTTGGACTAATTAATTTTAAATAAAATACCTTGGTTATGCATAATTTATGCTTAAAGCCCAGAGCTACTGGTGTTAGACAAATACACAAACTCTATACTGAATTACCAGACAGTTTGACCAGATGACGACAGCAGGTCCTTGGCGGGCCATCAAAGTCAACCCAAGCATTTTTTAAGTTTGGGGGATCCAAAGCAAACAAACACAGTTGAATTTCACCTAAAGAACAAGAAGTGCCTGGTCTTTTTGTAGTGAGTTAGTTTGAAAGGAAAGGTACATTATTCCTGTGCTGCACAGCCCATCAATAACACCGTTTAGCTATTGTAACTGTACTTCTCTGAGTGGAAGATGTGGCCTAAAGGTTTTCTTTGAGCAAGCTCACTAGGGGGATTTTCAAGGTGTTTAGGGGGGGGTTTCATGGGGTAAAATGCCACTGCCTTATTGAAATCTTAATGGCCCCTGGAGCCACCCCATAAAGTATAATAACATCACTGTCAGACAGAAATCTTGTATCTTATATATTTTTTCCTATGATCAATGCTATTTTCTTTCTTTATGACTGTCATCAGTTTCTCTGATATATAACAGATTATTTATTTAGTTATTTATTCGTGCGAAAATATGGTTGCTTTTTTTTTTTCCTGAAAAGGATTTTGAGATACAAGGTTTCTGCCTGATAAGGATAAGTACGCTTACCTTTGGAGATGTGTCATGCTGTTTTAAGTCCAAAAATAAGTATGAAAAAGAAATAGAAGAAACAGGGCAAGAATGTGGAGTGACATGTGGTTGGATTCAAATCCAGGCTGATCGTCCAAAGACTAACCTCATGGGGCACATGACTTAACAGCTAGGCCATACCATCGCCCCTTGATACCTTCATTTTGACAGTTTAAGTAGATATAGTTAATGAAGATCAAAACTATGAAAAAAATAGCAGTTCAGACATGTTTTTGGCTATAATATTTCAAGCCACCCCTTCATGAGTCAGTCTCGTTGGACCACCACTGTCAGAGTTTCACTCTTTGTACCTGAAAACTTTCCAAGAAGGCAGACCCTCAAAAAGAAGCAGTGTACCAAGGTACGAGATCTTAATCGATGCATAAAACTATAACCACAGTGTGTAAATGTGGCTCACAAGTTTAGCTCACTAACAGCCATCAAGAGCTCAAATCCTGCCAAAATATAGGTCACTGCTGGATCCTTTCAGCACCATGGGCGGAAGACCAAAGTCACACAAACCAAGCCTGATTGATGCCAAACAGCCCAACCTCAATCAGCCCAAAAGACAAGACCAGAAGAAATGATTTTTGGGAGAGGAAGAGAGGGAACCCACCAAGACTTTAAAGGAGATGACTACCACCTCAGGGGCAAAGCTTTGGCTCGGTGAGAGCAAATGCCTTCACTGTCTCCATAAATGCTCTAATCATTTCCTTACAGAGTCGAGCTCTGTATCACATAACTGTCATCATAGAAATAAAAATCGGTCTGCACCCAAATCTGTCCAAAATCTGGATTGTAGTATCTTTACTTCTGATGGGCCTAAATATCACCTTATCTGATGGATATGGCATTGGCCCCAGCAGCATTAATACAAACATGTCTATAGCCAGAAACAGAATGGTTAACCTGTGGTTTCAGACCACACTGACTTTATATGATCATATTGTGTATTGGGTCTTTACGGTACTCTGGAGAGGATGCATAAGGATAATCAATTGCAAGAGTCTCGGCTCAGTTATATGCCTGGTTGGCTTTGCAGTGAATGGACACAGAAACCTGAAACTGTATGAAGTGAAGGTTGTTAAGTCTTTTTGTTGAATGACGTCTTTTCCAGGCCAGACAAAAAAAGAGCTAAGTGCTAACTTTGGCTTCTAAATGTATTCTGTAAACACCACAGGCTTAAACAACTGTCACCTGCTGCAGTCAGTGCTTTTGTTGGTTTAAGCCTTCAGCGACCGGTTGTTTTGCCTCAGCTGTACCTGTTGAACTTTTTAGAGAAAGCAGCTCACGGTCTTTGCTGAGGCTTGTACCCTGGCTTAGTCGAAACCCTGGAAACATAAGAGGCTTCCGCCCCTTCCCAGCTTTCACCTCCAGCTATTGGCAATGGAGTTTGAAGCACTCTGCACAGGACCAGGATTTATAGCCTTTCGGAGTGAGAGGATGAGGAAAGCACTCGTTTCAGCAAGGAATAAAAACACTCTTCAGATATTTATTGTACATTATCCAAAAAAAAAAAAAAAAAAAAAAAACAAGACTCGGAGACCAAACTGTATAAATCATTCAAGTAATGTCTGCAGATAATGTATTTGTTTTCTGACAATAGCAATACTTATTTCATTCCTTTTTAAGGCCTCTTCTCCGACTGCTGCTTAATCTTGAAGGTAGAAACATCGCAATCTAACTTCTGTCCTTCTACAGAAAAGCAAAAGAAGATCTGTGTTTACAAAGTGGCCCACCCAAGGAACGAAACGAACATGTGATGAGGATCTACACTGTTTTGATTTGAGTGACACCTAAAGAATGGCCGCTTTTTTGGGAGGGAGGGCTGCAGACTAAAATTATAAAAGATGGAGAGAAAGGGTGAGAAGGGAAGAGAGCAAGAAAAATGGAGTAGGATAAAAAAGAAAGAAACATTCCCAAGTCGCCCCGGTTAATTGCACAGGATTGGAAACAGATGCACAGCCGCAGTGACGTTATCTGAGCAGACCTTGAAAGTCCTTCTGGTTTGAGGGGAAGGGGGATAGAAAGACTTGAGTAGGACCGTGATAGATAGATAGATAGATAGAAGGGATGACAAAGAGAGAAAATGAGGAAGATCACACGGGGCTGTGGCATGAGGGGCAGCAAAGGAGAAAAATAACAGATAATGAGCATAGGGCTGGTATTTGAAAAGACACAACTGTTAGAAAGTACTGCTGTCAAGAAAAAGTGACTCCAAGTGCACAAGGTTACGTTGACGGAGCACAGAAAGCTTAGCAATGTGTTGATCAATGTGAATGTTTGATTTATGAGCATTTTTCTAACTTGAGGTGGAGACTTCTGGTATGAACACTCCACCTGTCGTGTTAAATTAAGCTTTTACTGCTAAACCGTTCCACGCTGATTAATTAAAATGTCTCCCTAATAAAGTCAAGACAGCAGATGAAGTTAGCAGCATATTTTAAAAATTACTCCCGTCTGGATTTATCTTCTGGATCAATTAAAATTGCTGATAGGAAAGAAACCTACTAGCTTCGTGCCACCTTAAATAAACAAACAAAATCCGAAGGAGCCACGCAATACTCATTTCACAACATCAGAAATGCTTGTTAAAAATTCCTTTATTGCTGTTTTAATAAGATTTTAATTGTGTGCATGGCCTGAGCATGCCTAAAAAATGTTAAGTTCATAAATGTACACTGTATCATAATATGAAGCATCCCTGAATGGGCAAAACCAAAAACTTTGTATTGATTTAAACACACACATTTCACAATGGAAACACACTAACTGGACACTTTGCTGTTATAAAAGTATTCTGCTAGTATTGTTAAATCTATTTATTGTTCTCTGACTCTATTTTCAACACACACACACACACACACACACACACACACACTCACACACACATACACACACAAAAGAGAGAGAGTGTGTCGCATTAAACAAACCAACCTGACTCGAGTTACCTTTGAGCCTGACCTTTATCCATTAAAAGGTTTTTGGTTCAGTTTCCAAGGGAAGCCACCTCCTGCGAAAGAGTTGTGTGATTTGTGATTAGTGGGTGGATCTTGGAGCGACAGGGCCCCGGGGCCCTCACTCTTATAATTACACTCCTTCCCTGGGGAGAGACCCTCGAGTGACAGCATTGTAGCTCCCATTTTTACCGGGTCAGACTCGGCGATTGAGCACATCCTGTACCCTGCCAGTGGCCCTTTCCTTTTAAAGAACCATTCCCTGGGACCCTGGGACACAGGGACCAGCTCCACATTACCAGCAGGCACCTGTTCCTCCAACCTACTTTGAGGCTGGGAGGCCTTCACTTATCAGGCCGCTATTCTGATTTTAAATACCTATCAAATGTAAAGTGATCTGGAGGCTAACTTAAACTGTGTCTTTTTTTACAATCCTGTGTGACAGGAAAATAGAAACACTTTAAATCCTCTCTTCAATGCAGGCGACATGTTTTATGTTTTACAAGCCAAATGTTTGTTCTAATAGTGTTGTGCCAAAATGTGAAACATTCTGCAGCAGCTTTGACAAAAAATACAAAGACGAAAAAGAGAAGAATAAGGATAAGAAGAACAAGAATTGGAAAATGTGGAGCACAATAATAATTCTTGCACTTTACAGAAATGATAAACAAATGTGTCAAGATTATTTTAGAACTTGAGGGTTTGGTAATCCATAGAAAAACATACTGTTCCACTGCAGAGGATGTCTAAAAAATGATTACATCAAGAGGTTTGTAATGTAGATTATTATATGAAAGTAAAACAATGAAAACATGATCCTCCAGTGCTCCAATATTAGCAGAAATAAAAGCAGAAAATAACTTCTCTCTTTCAAAAACCTCCTCTTCTACTCTTCATGTTTTCCCTGTACGCCATAACTTCATTTTCCTCAGCTTTAATTTACATCAAGAGGATGTGTTTTAATTTAGATTAATGCTACAGTATACACTGTGCCAGTTGGGCTTTAAACAGAGTTTTCATCCTAAAATCATTACATTTGGCCCATCTAAAGGGGCACACAGTAATTGCTCCAAAACTGCTCTCAAGTAGAGGTCCTTGGGAGAGGGTCTCTCTTTGTAGTCTCTATGTTTTCTTGGCGCTTTAATTAATCACACACATTTCCAGTCCTTAATCCCTTTCAGCGAGTGACACAGGGAGAGATAAATATGAGTCCGATTGGAAGGATTCTTGCATTTGTTCAGTGAGGTGAAAGCTAATCAAGACAGAGTTCAGAGTTTAACAATTGGCTGTGGAAAAGGCAGTCACTTGAGATTTAGCAGGTCAAACAAAATCACATTTGAGAAATTGTCAATATAACTGGAGGAGATCTTATTTCTTTAGAGCAGGGTTTCTTTTTACCTTTTGACCTCCTGTTTTCTTAATGTTTCTGTCAAATTTCCCCTAAAGCAGCTTCTCTCCACACTGCATTAGAGTGTGCACTCTTTATCTGCTTTTTAGCAGACATATCAGGTATATGGATTAAAGGGACTGTGAGGATCATGAAAAAGTCTCCGTTCTAGATATCTGCCTGATGGTAATCCACAACTTAAAGTGAGATCATCAGCACCAATATAGATTATTTCTAAATGCTTTATCTTAGCTTCCTAATCGGGTTGGGCAGGACCAGATTGATTTACGGCGCGTCCAAGTCTCTAGGACAACACCACGTCAGCTGATTTAGTAGAGAAAGTTTAGTAGAGAGAAGAGAGGTTAGTGTTTTTCTACTTGAGAGTCTGTCAATAAAATGAAGAGTGTGGTTACGTTAGCTTTGCTTGGTGGATGATTGGAACATAAGGATTGTTAGTAGTCATATCTGATTACTAAATTAAGGTACAAACTAACAAAGTTTGCTTGTCGTCACATTTCGAACAACAGCGCTGTGTAACTATTGATAAATACCTTACCTTGTAACATTATATCCTGTAAAAAGTTGTCTTGAACAAAGAAAAGTGTTAAAAAAGATGATCCGATCCCCATTCATTTGCAAAATAAACACGCCTTATTAAGGGTCATGTCATCACATGTGCGTGTGCGCGATTCCTGCCAACAGGTGTCGCTGCAATCCTCACAGACCCTTTTAATATGTACACAGTTTTGTATGAATGCACTGCTAAATCATATAGAAAAATAATCAATGTCTTATTTATTATTAAAATTCCTAAAATTCAGCATCAAGTGTTTCCTTATTGTTGAAAATGTGACGATTTGAAGTGGGTGTTAGGGCATCTGAAGAAATCTTGGCACCACTCCCAAAGAGGCCTTATAGAAGTGACCATTTGTAATCTGAATCTAAGTGTATTAAAAATCCACTGGAGGGCTGATTTCTCTTGGCAGACTTTAGCAAATAAAATAACAAAGTAGCATATTTATTTATCTTTTTTTTCCCCTAAAGTTAAACTACACAGTTTGACACTGGATAAATCTCAATATTAGCCATCTTTTAAACTGCCTCCTGAAAAACACTAACAGATTCCACACAGATTCTGGCTGAATCTGGACATCCTTTGAAGGCCTGAGCACCACTTCTAATCATCTTTTCAAAGTAAAACTTCCCTGACAGCTTCTCTGTACACAAAGTTTAAAAACTGGCACTTGTATCTCATAAGGAAACTCAAGCGTGATCAAAAGAATGAATTCAATTGAAGACTGTTTAGTCGGATGTTGCAACAAGGGCAAGATGAAGGTGGCCTTAACAGCTACATCACTGCTCATTTTCTACAATTAAAAAAAAATCTTCTCTCCCCCGTTTATGCCTTATCAAGCTCAAACTCCAGGATCAAAAGCAAGAAAATGTATTATACCCGCTGATTGCCTTTTCCTTTATTTATGACAAGAAAAAAAGGTATATCTGATCATTTTCTTTCAACATTAAGGCTCTGTGTTCTCTGCTGGTCCCAAAAGAGCCATTACAGTCAGACTGTGACTGCAGCCTGGAAGACAATGTTTTGCTTTTTTAGCATCATTTGTCTCCCCAATGCCCACACAAGCTGACATCATAGACTTAACCTCAGGAGCTTGTGTCAAGCTGGAGCTATTAATTCATATCCAAGAGGAAGCCTCTGTAGCAGCTACCTGTCCTATTACAATACAGGCAAGAGAGGCTGGTTTGGTTAAAGCAGTTCAGTTGATCTAGATGGAATTTTTATGAGCTGTTAATACACTTTTTAATATGCACGCCTGAAAATTTAGAGACATGTCCCCAACAGGGAGAAGATTTACCAATGGGGTGGAAGGGGGTGGGGTCTAAAAAAACTGCAGCAGACACCATGTTATGTTAACAATAAGTCCTATTCTTTGATGACAACTTTTGATGTTATATTTATAGAACGTGCAAATGGCCATAATTACAGAAGGACTGAATTTTCCCGAGTATTACCTGCTGCTTTCTCATGTTTCACTACTCACAGAGCTGGCAGGAAAGAGTGTGGGTAAGTTTGTGGTGAAAAAAATTAACTGCTGGCGTTCACACATGCAGCTCACCCTGAAAACTTGTGGTTGAGTGCATATGAATGCAGCACATGACTATAAATTTTACTAATACCAAAAGTGATTCGACAAAATAAATACAAGCTTGTCTAATTTTGTTTCAAAAGGAAAATTTTGTTTTTAAGGAAACGAACGTTAAGGAGGTAGTTTCCATGCCAGACCCATTCACACTATTCCCTCTTTTAAGAGAAACTACGGTGTGTATTTGAATTGTAACTCATGCAAACATTTTGCATTAAAGCTGTGCAAATAACGATGAATCAATTTAAACATTTTAACCAGTTTTCTGATCTTGATGCAGGGTGTTTTGCAACTTTCTTTTAACAGGAAATAAAGTTGTGTAAAATAAGCAGCACAGAAGGATCTGAAGCTTCATTTTAGGCTGAGATGTTAGACGCTTTAAATTTTCAAAGGCAGATGCTTGCATTTCAACCCTTAAGAGCAGATTGACTCACAAATCTCACTGCCTCTCCCTTGGCAGATGTTTAGAGCGCTTGATGTTTCATGGCTCCACAGTGCAGCGAATGACTGCGGCACATAAACTCATTTCATCCCCAACACTCACACTGCTCGCAAGCTGTTTGGGAAGGAAAAAAAATAAGGAAGAACCTGTGTTGTGGAGGATATGCTAAAAGCAAAGTCATATTTACAAAGTGGAGTAAACGATATATATGAGATGTTTAAAAGCATTCTAAGTACCCTTGTATTACATAGTGCATAATAAATCTTAAACTTAAAAAAATCCTGGTATCCAGTCTTCAATGGCCGGCCAATCGCAACTGGATCACATGTGTCTACTGCACTGTGAGAAAGATCTCATGAGGACTGATTGATTAATTTGATTGATGTAGTAATTAATTGATGTATTGATTGATTTCATCCTGAAATTTAAATAAAATTTTTCGTAAAATTTTGTCTAATTAAATTATGTAATACAAAATGTTTTGGTTTTTTTGCATATTAAAAAAAAAACAAAAAAAAATAATAATGTTGCAACAATTTGAAATGATCTAGTCCAATACAGGAGTTAAATATGTTGTTGCTTTTAGGCGAATAATTATTAAATAAAAAATTGGACGTATTCAGGGCGAAATTGGCCTAGCAGTTTAAGCACTCATCCTGTAGACAGAGTCTATAGTCCTCATTGTATCTGTTGCTGGTACGACTTGACATTTGCTGCAAGTCATCCTTCACCCACTATCATTTTATATTTACTCTCTTTTTTCGGCTGTACTGTCAAATTAAGGCAAAATTCCCTTAATATATTATCCTAGATTTAAAAAAAATACAAACAAGTAGCCCTCTATAAACACCATTAAGAGATATTTTAATCACAGGTTTCCTCTATTGCACTTTGCACAATTCAGTTCATCTCTTCCTCCAGTACAGTATTACTTTCGTCTTCCCTGTGAAACAGCATTTATCCCTGAAATAGTCTTTTTCCTCACCAGGGGACTCAAATCTCATCATTAAACCCTAACATTTATCCTTCACTAAGCTTTTACATACCTTGCTTTTTCATATGCTCTCCCATTGGGTAATAACAACATCTGTTTCCTCTCTCCAGCACAGAGTCCCATCAGACGCTCCCTGAAGTAGAGAGCCCACCACCCAGAAAACATCTCCAACACACTTCTCAGTACACGCAGTGAGCCGTTAATCTTAATGCCCATTTACTTTTTCAAACTTTGTAGCTTTAAAAAAAAAAAAAAAAACTTTAGTATGAGCGCCTGGAAGAAATCCAGCATCTTTTACCCATCTGTACCATCTCTAGAACGGTAAATTGCAAACCTCTGATGCATGTGCACACGTCTCTGGCAGCCTTGTTTTTCTCTAAATGGAGAGAGGGGGGAAAAAGGGAACCAGGGACCGAAGTAAAGCAAAAACACACAGTAGTAGGTCAGAGGTCCACCAGGAGTGATGAATGAGCAAATAAATATGTGTCCAGGATCTGGGCCTCATAGAGCAGCATTCCGTTCCACATTCCTCTATCGAAGATCACGTCTCGCGACAGGGATCCTACAGAAACATCACAGGTTTGTCCTGAACTTGGAGCCGTTCCATGAAATACAGGCGAAAAAAAAAATACATAACATACTTTTCTGTAATTCCATACTTCATGTTTCACTCTGACTAGCAACATGTTACTACCACTTTTTTTTCTGCTCTCAAAGTGAGCTCCCTACAAACCAGAACTAGCTCAGAGCCTCTTTGTGCTCATCTCATGTGTCTGACAGGATTCAGGTTTGACATCTTGAACGCAGCCTGAGTGTCAGAGTACACTCACAGTAGCTGCTGGTTTATTTGTGGCCTGTTTCAGTAAGGACACAGTTTTACAGCAGCTCATCTGTCATGATGTGTTTCTGCCCTGTGCAACCTCTCAGATTCCACCTGTTGTCAGATCAGATCTGCAGCCAGGGGCGCTCTGGTAGTTGGTGCCCTCTGTTGAGAAATTACTGTATATTATTTATTTATATATTTATTTATAAC
The DNA here is from genome assembly GCA_030710495.1 of Labroides dimidiatus. Classification (NCBI taxonomy): domain Eukaryota; kingdom Metazoa; phylum Chordata; class Actinopteri; order Labriformes; family Labridae; genus Labroides; species Labroides dimidiatus. The sequence goes on from CM061146.1 coordinate 13,448,609, forward strand.
ATTCAAAAACGTGTACAATTTATCACGTTTGTAAACATCCACTTTAAACATTGATATCCTTTATTCTACAATGTATGAAAATAATATTGAACATTTGTTCCTGAGCTTGAAATTGTCTCTTAATAGCACAAAACTTCCAATTACAAGTTAACACAACAGCATTTAGAGTACATAAATGTAATTAAGTCCAGGATAATGATGAGATTTTGGCATTGGTCAAAAAGCTTTTAGAAGCTGTGTATAACGTTAATAACAGCAGATTTCTTTCTCTTCTTTCTTTTTCTTCCCAATTTTAAGCTGAGGAACATCATTCTTACATTGTTGAAATATTTTTGATCATGCAGTCTCTCACAGAGAAGTGAACTTCCTATCTTTACCTCTGAGAGACTCAACCTCTCTGGAATGTTGGTTTTATACCAAGTTACCAAAACATGTCTTTAAACTAAAAACAAGTTTGTCAGTCTTTTGTTGTTGTTTTGGCAAGTTTTTTGACATATGCTGGCATCAAATTTAAATGGCCACTTATTTCCAATAAAACAATTAAAAAGAAAATAAGATTAAAAATATGTTCACATTTTACACAGCAACCCTACTTTTCCAGATTTTAGTTTTTCAAATCAATATTTTACAATGATGAAACACGAAGCAAGGTAGTATGATTTATTCTAGCACCCAGTCTCTATCTCTGCAAATAGTTGCATTCACATGAAAGCAAGCCCAGCATGAGTTACTCGAGGATGGCTGACCGAGCGGCAGACCATCCTTACACATAAGGACCGGGTTAAAGCTGCCATGATGACAAACACCCACTGAGGTGGCCTTCAGCACATTATTGAGCCCCTATGAGCTCCTGAGAGGGCTGTTCAGCAGTTAGCCTCGACCTCTGAGCTTCCTGTAGTTTGAGGTCAAACAAAAGGTGCCGTGTCCACCATAGATCAATATGATGCTGCAAATACCACTACAGCACAAAATACTGTTTCCATATGGTGTTTCATCACTTATGACATCGGATTTAAATGTAGCATCTTTGCCAAGACGGAGAGCTGGCAGATCCTGTCGATTGGAGCAGCATGGAGTCTGTGTGGCATTAAACATGCCTGGATGGACTAAGCTGTGACTAATGTGCCAGATACCACATACAGACTTTGAGGACCTTTAAAGGCTCCATCAGCACCTAGAATAAAATGACAGGAAGGGGGTCAAAAAGCTAGTTCTCAAGTGGATTCAAACAGCTTGTTTGCCAATCTGTCTGTTTTAAAATCTTTCATTTAGCTATTTGGCATCAGGGAAAAAGAAGAATAAATGTTTCTGTGTCTGGTCAGTCCTAACCTGGCACCTTGTTGGTCAGTAAAAGCCTGCCAGAGTCCCCATGGGTGCTAATGTAGGTGAGGAGGTGACCAAAGAGAACTGGGCATATCAACCTGCCAAGAGATTACCAGATCATCTGAAGCATTTTACAGACTGATAAAGAGGTGAGAAAAGTGGGCGGCACCTGTCCATCTACAGAGAATTAATACAACCTGTCACCATCCCTAATAAAGAACTCACACAAGAATCTCTCAAATTCTCATAATTGAACAATTTTGCAGGCATTTGATGACATATAGACACATTTCTTTTGATTCAGGGTTGAAATGAGAGGCACTGGCTCAACCTCCACGTTCTTTTCCTTGAGACTTTAGGCAAAAATGAAAATTAAAGCTCAAATAAATCTTTGAAAGCTCTGAACAGGTGATTTACTGGAAGAGAAAGCAAGACATAACATAGGTTTCAGTTTTTGCAAAAAAAATACATACTGTATACTTTTCATATCAAATATCCCGCTGAGGTTACGCCCGAAAAGTTATGCAGATTGAAATGTTCTTTAAAACTGCAGATTCTCTCTGAAGGACACCAACAACCAGCTTGGATGTAGTTTTCACTTTAAAAAATGTTTTGTTTTCTCAGCTTACGGCCTTCTGTTGACTCTAAATATCACTTCACTCTTTTTAAACAACATCCTTCCTTTCTCTTTTTATTTCGCTCTTATTTGTTCATTGCTTTTGATTTTTTTTTTTTTCTAGTTTTAATTAACTTTAAAGAGCTTCGATTTCAGTCTTTTCTGTCTTAAAAAAAAGTCTGACGTTAAAGGTCAACATGATGGGACTGGATGATGAATATTTTTGGTTGTCTCAAGCACAGCCATGGTACTTTGGTCCTTTTTATGTAACTCCCATCAAACGTTCTTGAAGGACTAAATCTGCATCACTTCCAAACCAGCGTTCACTTCGTCAGAAGTCACATTTCTCTCACAGTGCATTTCTCACCCTTGATTGAAACTCAAATTAATTCTACAGCACTTTGAAAACTTATGCAACGTCACATCCAGCGCAAATTGAACTCTCCAGATGAAGATGCTGTCCGAGATTATTGATAGAAATCATTATTTAAACATGCTGCACAACAAAAGTGCAGAGTCAAATGTTTCTACATCAGCAGATTGTTCCGATAACGCTGGAGGAAAGCAGAGGCAACATTTTTTTTTTTTTTTTTGGTCTGTTCAGAGAGCAAGCATCTTGAACAAGAAGGAGGGAAGCAAACCAGGAGGACATGAAAGAATTTGCAAACCCTTTGACTTTTGAATAAATGAGATGTATCTAATATGCGGTCCTGTTTTATTTAAGACAGCAAGGGTGCTATGCTAAGAAGCTCCCTGGCTATCCAGTAAAGCTCAGGCCAGAAATATGATTTGCTCAAAACCTCTTTTCTCTACCAATTCTCCTCAAAAATATAATCCTGAATACTTAAATATGCTATCAATTTGTTGCGGGCTAACTGGAGTGTGTGTTTTTGGCAGGGGATTTTGTGGGTGGCAGGGATACAAGTAGGAGAAAAAATGGGCAAGTATTTTGGTCTTGGACAGCAGAGCAGTAGTTAGGAAGCAGCTACGAGGAGACGGCTTTCCCTGCAGTAATGAACTGGGACTTTTTTTTTCATTTGTTGGAGAGATTTTGCTGCCAATTTGGTGGTGCCTGTGGGACGCAGCTCGTCTTTTTTTTCTCTACTTTTCTTCCCTCCATCTCAAAGTAAAATCACCTGGGATGTAATTAATTAATTAGAATCAGTGCGCCGAGCTGTAGGGTGGGGGTGCCGGGCACATGTGTTTTTGGTGGTGCGCTGTGGTCGATGTGTTCCGGGTGATTGGGATTAATAACAGGGGGCCAATTTGAACTGGGAATCAGGGCTCTTAATAGACATCAGGGGATGTCTGGGGGAAAGAGGGGAGGTGCAGGGGTGCACAGACCCCCCAGCTGCTGGAACAAAGCGCCCTTTGTGAGGGGGGCGCATTACAGTATGCACTTTACTTTGGAGCCGCAGTAATCATACGACTCAATTTACAGCATCAGTCTTCCATCATAAAAAGGTAAAAACTCTATGGTTTGTGCATGAAGTCCCTGTTTCCATTGTGAAAATATGTGTCCTCATATCTGATGACAAAATGCCATGGCTGGATTCTCCATCGTGTGAACTCAACCTGTGAGAGAAGGTGGAGACTGCTTAAGGCTACGTTATCAAAATGCTAATACTCTTTATCATAGCTCTGCGGCAGCGTGACCTACACGCTGGGATTGTCAAATCTTTTCACAAGAGGAGGTTCCCTTAAGGAAGTGAGCGGACATACACTTAACATCTGCTTTAACAACCGCTCAATCAATTGCTCTGAAATCCTAAAATTGCAACTCTTTGGAGATGCAATCAGAGCTGTGGTCAGCGGGTTGATGGTACAGCGATGTAATAAGCTCCAGCTAAGATCAGGTTTGGTGATGTCACAAACAGGGATGCAGAGACAGTTAAACCACTTCTTTATACTATCATATGGAGGGGTTTTCCTCTTTTATCCTTACTGTACATGTTTGTAAAAGCTGCTAACAGGACTCTTGTGTTGTCTTGAAAATAGTGCTGTATAAATACTGTATATTTACAGTACAGGCTAAACTACAAAAAAAAAAAAAAGCTTGACAGGAGAGGCACATTTTTGGCAAGCAAGAGCAAACAAGAGGAACACACTGCAAAATATGCAAGAGATAAGAGGCAGGGGAGGTGTAAACACTTTGGGAACAGCGTTGCAAAAATGCTTCCAAGGATGTGTATTTGCAAACATGTCTCATGTCACAGATGTGCAGGCAGTACATATTGTAGAGGTGTTCAATGGTTAGAAATCTTGACAAAGTAAACCCCTGGTTATGACTGTTCATTTGAATTGATTTATGTTTTCATTTAAAAAGAAAAATAAGGAAAGAGAAACTGAAAATAAAAAAAACAAACCTGGAACATGACTGCACTGTTTGGGCCAGTGGGATGGATTCATTTTTTTACGCTGTTCGAATGCACACACACACACAAAAAAAAAAAAAACTACATGTGCACTTTTAGAATTGATGTTGAACTTGAATAACCATTCCTCTTATCTGTCTGTCATATGAAAACATGTCTGGTCTTGCTGAATGTGCCATGGGTTGAGGAAGGAAATGGCACATTTATTCAACAGTAGAGGAAGGAAAACAATCCAAAGGTGAAAAAAGAAAAAAAAGAAAGAAAAAAAACAGCAACAGGAATGAAAGAGTTCAACACATTATGATGGCAGCGCCCGAGCCAGTCACACAGACAGTGACAACCTATATATAAAGTTAATGGAAATGAAAACACTAAAGGAGAGGAAACTTACTTGTAACTTCCTTCCACCTGGCGTTCCATAAAGACAGCTGAGCAGACATCGTCTCTAACCACAGCTCCAACTCCAACATAAAATATATGAAATATAGGAGCTTTAACTCTGCTGTGGTCAAACTTAATTCAGTTAAATGGTAGCAGGGAGTCTACAAAACAGTGAACCTGTCCAATGACAACATGTCCTGATTCAGACTGAAGGTAAGAGTTACATTTCTGTAAAGTCAGGAAATGAGTGCATCTTAAATTCTCCAAAACAAGCTGCTATGTTTTCAGTAAAATGAAAATTTAGCAGGACTGTGCAACATTAATGGTTCAGGGAAAGGGTTCATATATCATGGTACATCATGTTGGTGATTTAAGGGCAATAGAAAATATGAATTAACTGTAAAAATCCACACCAGCTCTGTGCTGGTTTCAGAGTGTACCATCATTACCAGAGCTTTGTATGTTTGTTCTACACCATGTGTCTTTGCAGAGCAGGCGCTGTAACATAAATACACATAAAACAGAAAAGCGTAATAAAGCTTCACCCTCCTGCTCACATTCAGCTCCCACACATCACCCTCACTGCCTCAGTAGAAAAGTGAATTTGAAGGGCTCTTCATCTTTACTCTGTGTTGGTATGTGCATGTACAAGAGTCCTGCATGATTCACTGTGGATGGCACAGTGTGGCTGACATTACCAAGATTTTAATGTGCTGTGTGTGAGATTGCTTTAAGGTTGTAAAAAAAGATCAAAGCCCAGAAGAGGATATGAACCTGGGCTGCTGTGCATTGTTACCGTGCAGAGTGTGGGAAGCACAGAGAGGCCCGGATAATAGATCTTCTACAGTCTACACTGTGATAGATGCACTATAAAAAAAAGTCCACACAGCCTCCAACAGCTTTTAAAAGTTCAAATTATTACCAATTCAGGGCAGTTTCCTGTTTGTTCTCAGACATAACCACCAAACACACACTGCTGTACATTTCATCAGAATGAAAACCATGTTTGTTTTAGTGTTCGGCTCACAAGCTGTTTGGCTGCCCTTTAATACAACCACAGTTCATGAGATGAGTGTGCAGTGTGAAACATAAGAAGGACTCAGACAGAAGTGTTAGAATCTATTTCTTCATCCTTAAAGGATTATGAGCTGATGGAAAAGTGACACATTATATATTCCCACATGAACTTGATTTGAGGAAATCTACAGCGACGATCTTATCTTCAGATATTTGTTGCAGAACGTTGAGCATGACAAGCTATTCCAGGAGTTTTACTGCACCAGGCTAACACCCAGAGAGGTGTGGCACATGTCAAGGAAATTACACACTACTGTAAAATCCATAGCACTAATTACTTGATCACAACATAAATGCAGGCTTTCTGAAAGTCCTGCTGTTAGGGTGAGAAGTTGTTCTCATTCTGCTGTGTGCTGGTTTACTTTCTAGGTATTTCAAAGCATCAGAGCTGCACTCCTGCAGTGGAAGTGTTATTGTTTTCTTGCAGCGGCTTCTCAAAGGAGGTGTTTTATTTGTTGGACCTCCACCACTTGACAGACACAACTGTGAAGAGAAGCACATTAACCTTCCCAGACCCCTGGATTCAAACTGCTCAGTCTGTCTGCCTCCCATCACTCTCCTCCATCCTTCTCTCCTCGCTTTGATTTCCCACTGTCTAATTTCTCTCTCATCCCTCAGTTCTTCCTCCTCTCTCATCTCACGCGTCCTCTTGCCGACTCCTCAGGTCTCACGCTGTCATACCTCACCACAAATGAGCAGTCTGGATGTGCACACAGCCAGCGAATGAGGAGCCAACATGGGAACCCCTTTCACACTGCACCACAACACAGTCCTAATTAGCCCAGAAACTAGCAGCTTCGGCTGCAAGTCTGCACAGCTCGCCTTTCCAATCCCCTGTCCGGCACTGTTTGTCTGGATGAGTATAGGTTAATTACATCCAGTTCAACCCTTGGACTCTTACCCCCTCTTGTTTTTTTTTCCCTAAAAAGTTTTGTTTTTGTCAACTTTTTCTCATAATGTTGGCGCCTTACCATGTCTCTCCACATGATAGACCTGCTAAAGTGAGAACAAAGTCAAACAAATATTTAAAATCCACTAAAATAAATCAATCTAAATGACCACACCTCATTAAATCTCCTGGAGGGCAGATATTTTTTTGAGCTGATGAGTCATCCCATGTGGTGTGATTTTACTTTGTTTGTTGGAATTGTCATTCTGTAGCTCAGTAACTAAACACTGTGGTTAACAGATTTCTTAGTGCTGAGACCTCTGACAGTCGAGCTGACATCACCACAGCCCACAAAAGAGGGACAGCTGTTTACCAAATTTGCACCATCATTAAATAAAGACCCAGTTTATAAAGAATGCAGTAAATAAAAAAATATATATATGAAAACAAGACATTAAATACTGTTGTGGACAGATGTGTTTTCCCATCTGAAATGAGGCCTTTTTGAGTGCTATAGACCACTTTAATTAAAATAAGCCTTAGATTTCAGGGTCCGTAGCTGCTGACTGCTCTAGAGACTATGACTGTTCATTTTGTTGTTTTAAAGGAATGAAAACCGCTCACAAATAATGGTGCAGATTCACTTCTTTGCAGACTTGGTGGTGGTTAATCACAGAACTTGTGGTTTTTGAAACGACCCTGGAGTTCTTACACTTACTGGAAATGATGCAGGAGAAGTAGGAGGACCTGGCCTCCTTCACAGCTTCATGATAAGAGGACAGTAGTACTTTCAGATTTTTTGAATTATAAATACAATCTGTCTTCATTTTCCCCTTTTTATGTTCTGTTTAATCTTTCTGATTCTTCATTTGGATTTAACCAGGGCAGCTTTTAAGTTGTTTTGATTTGTCTGATTTTGAAAAGCACGAGTCTCTCGTACTGGGTTGCATGTTTGAAAAAAGGATTCTTAATTCCTCAATATGTGGGTGTTTTTCTTATCATAAGAAGCATTTGAAAAGCCGTCATAAAGGCAAAATGGGGATGAAGAGAAAACAAAAGGGGTTGCAGGAGGAGGTGATCGAAGCAAGACTAGAGAGGTCAGAAACAAATTATTTTGCTGAGACTCACAGTTTTAAGAATAAGACCTGAAGACAGAACAATGTCCAGGGTAAATTCTCTCAGGTGGCTGGTAGCCTCACCTGACTGTATATTCAAAAGGTTTAAATGTCTTTAAATTCCTCAGTGAAAGAGAAAAAAACTGAGCAGTAAACATGAAAATCACCTTTGACAGGTGGAGAAACATCTCTTTGCAGAGGATAAATATGTGCTGAAGGAATTATACCTAGTTTCCTCTTGTGAGACAAATTTAGGGATTATGTATGCAAAATGTATGTTAAATTTAGTGTGTTAGTATGAAAATAAAAGATATATATATATATATATATATATATATATATATATATATATATATATATATATATATATATATATATATATATATATATATATATATTTAACAGGTGACAGTTTACTTTAGAGTCTAAATGGCCCAATAGTAAGGGCAAGCTAACTCATTCTTGTGATGTTCATTACTTTTTCTTTGCTCTTCAAAATCACTGCATCTGAATCAGGAATCAGAAATCAGTAAATTGAAAGGATACCAAGATATTGGTGACAAATGACTGATCCATTGGGCAGATTTATTCAAATCACTTCTATGCTCAACATCATCAGATGCTTGGTCAGTTTGTGCACTTCTGCTAGGCAGAGCTACAACAGTATGAAGGAAGATCACTACAGCAGCTCAGCAGTTTGGAGGTATGTTGAGCTTGTTTTGCAAACAACTCCCACAACAACTTGCAGTATGTGTAAGCATTTTGGTTTACAACGTCAAAAAAGATGTCAAAAATAGTTCTCAGTCTTATCCTTGTATTAAAGAATAGAAATTGTTAAACTGATACTGATCGGACGATACCAAAACCACAGCATTGCTTTCAGTATTGGGAATTAATAAGCTGGATCAGTGCATCTCTAAATTTTGAAATAGTTGCATCTGGTGTGACAGCACTTTCATGACTTTTGCAAACACTTTGCAAATCAGCTTCCCTAGTAAGCAGTATTACAAACCTTGACAGTCATCTCCAAGCAGCACTACCTCTTAAATGTCAGTCAACTGATACTGAAGCACTGTCTCTGAAACAGTCTGAAAACGCAACAATTCTCCAGATATTTACTAGTCTATTATTTATTTGTTTTTCCACAGTCAGGGGAATTAAAATTTCAGATCTGCTGCAAACTTTCAGCTCTTCTCACATTGTCAAGTCTGTACAACATCTTTTTTAAACAAGCACACTTTGAAACCAAGCAGACAGGACGCTTTCTTACCTTCCTTTCAGTTGGTGTCTATTTGTGTTTTTCTGCTGCACTGCTTTTTCTCACCGTATGTGACAAGACAGGTGACAATACACTTTAGCAGCCAAGTCATTGGGGGATTGGGAGAATATGACATTTCAGAGAAACACAGTATCTTCTTTCTCTCAAAGGAAAATCATTTGATGATTATTTAAAATATTAGCTATTCCTCTGGCCTGTGGGTTTTGTTTCTATCTAGCAGAGCCAATATGGAGACTTATGAAGAATTCATGCAAACAAAACAAATTCCATCTCTACAGCGGGTATGAAACAGTTGAAGAGGCACAAAGGGAGAAGAGAAAAAAAGTGACTGCTCTGTGTAACAATGGTTTGCAAACACTGAAGAGATGATAAAAATGTTCATTTCAGACTCAAGCTAATATAGCAGAGTGTCTGTTAATTATCTTTGCACGCAGCCAGGCCACATGGGACGACCGCTATTGAGTTAAAAGCTTTTTAAATGAGGCATTTAGGATGTGCCATAAAGACGATATTAACTGATTTGTTCTCTATAATACAGTTTTACACAGTCCACAGGAAAACACACAGACTGACAACTTGGAAGGTGAAGCAGAATGAAAAGCCACTAAGATGTGCTTCCCATAGTTTGAATAGAAGCAGCTTTGATGGTTCAACTTTCTTGTCAAACATTTCGTGACTTACTGCTAGTGTCTTTTTCAGTTATGGTAGTTTTAAGTGCATGTGTTGGAAAAGTTTTTTACTGACTGTTTCCTCAGAGTGAGATCAGACCCCCCAAGCCAGAACTCTTCAGGTTCATTACCATGGAAAGAAATGGGCTTTTCAGGGAAAAATACTATTTGAGAGTTGTTAACCTTCATTCATTCATTCATCTTCTACACAGCTTATCCTGTTCAGGGTCGTGGATGGCTGGAGCCTATCCCAGCAGACATAAAGCAACAGAGATCAATGTAATGACTGTGCAAAGCAGTTGTAGGTTAGCTGAATATGAAATACAAAAGATATGGTTCACATATATTCTAGGTTGAACTAGCAAAGTTTGCACCTAATTCTTGGTTAATTTTCCAAAACTCTTTAATGGTGCATAAGTCTCTGTGTTCTTCTCCTTCCAGTTCTGAATCTCACAGTGCACCACCAGTTTACTGGCAACTGGCACATATGGCTCTTATGTTGTTGATTTCGTTGTTGTTGTTGTTGTTGTTGTTGTTGTTGTTGTTGTTGTTGTTGTTGTTGTTGTTGTTTAGTGCTATAGAGGAAACAGCTTCCAGATGCCCTTCAACCACCTTTGACAGTTATATCACATTACAACCAGGGGCTGGTAAAAACAATTGAAAAATTATTTTTCTAAGTAAATATAATAGTCACATAAGCTATTTGATGTTTTTATTATTAAATGGTTATTGGAATATTCAAAAGTGACACTCATCCCTAAAAGAAACACTTCCATCTTTTCAACCTTAATACTGTTAAAACCATTACATTACGACTCTAGAGCAGATTTTTGCAGTACTCGTTCCAATGTGGCGTGTCACTCTGGCAAAAGCCCTGAACTCTCTATGTGGTGATGACTGGGTGTTGGGTCAAACAGTGGACATCAGTCCAAGTAAACAGTGTTTAATTTCCCTGTTAAACATTTGATTAAAACTCCTGTATGGATTTTTAGGTGATTATTTCACAGACTGAAATCAATGCTGTTGCTTTATTATAACCCACAAAACCATCAGTAACAGATTATTCTATACAGCCAGGGTAGCTGTCATACTAAGCCCTTAACTTTATGTAAGTCAATTATTTATATTACCATTTATTACCAATACTATTTATTTTTTTTTACAATTAGCAATGTAAAAATGTCCTCATAGATTATATACTTTGAGTCTTTAAAAAAAAAGTTTTTTTTTTTTTTTTTTTTTTAAACCAGAATAAAATAACGTGAATTTTAACAAACACTTCCATCTGCATCTATTAGAGTTAAAAAATATTATTTGGGGTCTTACTAGATGCTTACAAAAATTATCAATAAAAAACATTTTATATCACCTCTTTATATTTTTTACTATCTTGCATTTATAGATTAAGCTTATTAGGCAAACCAACTCAAGATCACATTACACATTCATTTAACACATTTAGCCACAACAGTGCAGTTGTGAAACTCAATATCTCTCTGTGTTTCAGGAGAGGACCTCTTGACATGCTTAAAATTGAGCAGAAATGGTATTAAAATGCTAAAGGAGTTATGGGTCCCCCAAATGCCTAGACAAGGCAACTTTTTAGTTTTGTGGAGGCACAGTCCAGCCATTAGAAAGTTATGAGTGTTTGGAATGAAGGAGGGGGAGGAATGGGTTAACACTCTGGCAGTGTTGTCCATGAGAAAGGCCAGATCACCTGCCCAGTCACTTTTGCTGGTTTATGTGTATGTGTGTTTGCATGTAAGAATGTTGACTATTCAGCCATTCAAGTCACCTGCTGTGTGTATTTGTGTTTATATTAAAGAACATCAGATATAGAAGCAGTGAAAGGCTTGAGATGTGTTTTTTTTTTTTTTTGGAACAACAGGCCTTCAGCTGTTAACATTAATGCCTGACCATTGACACAGCTGTTCAAACTCACACTGCTCTCCTGTATGAGCAGAAATGTTTGTGTGCATGTGTGTGACACAAATTAATGGCCTCTGTGTGTATGTGAGAAGTCGTGATATTTCATTTTGGGTGGTTGCATTAGCAGCACTGGTGTTAGGGTTGACAGGGGTTAAACCTAGCTTGTTTGAAACAGGATTAACCCCCCAATTCTCATGTGGACTCTCTGTGTGAGGGCAGCCAACATTTTGGCCTACCGTCACGTTCGCTTCACGAAGCGGCTCTAGGCTGCTGGCGGACAGCTGAAACTGGAGAGGGTTACTTTGCTTCCCCAAATGTGCTTGGATAGGAGGGCTTTTATTTGGTGAAACCTCCATCCAGACATGTGCTGGTTTGAGTTTCTAATGTGTCAGGATTTTCAGCTGCTTCTCCATGTGAGGCATGAGTTTAAACACAAGTATGTAAAGGTTGGTGAAAGAGTTTGTAGGGAGCTGCTTTTGCTCTCCTGCCAGAATTAAACTTTAGCTGAGGTTTTAGCTCGTCTGTGAATGGCATCAAGGTAAAGAAAAGCCTCAGCAAGTTTTGCAGACTACTCCATGAGAAAGTTTGACTGCCAAGCAGGCTGATTGACCCGGCCTGTGTCGCGTCTGTGAGGGCTGTTAGGGCAACTTTATGGCACACTCTGCCAATTCTTCTGTGTCACTGTGTGCATGTGGGATATTTCCATTCGTGGCTGCAGAGTGTGTCTAGTCTAGCAGGTGTCGTTTAAGACGGCTGGGGAATAATCCAGGGTATGACAGGTTCTGAATTATAGAGATTGGCAGCAGACTTTGCAGAGAGAAATGGGATACAGTGCTCTTGAATACAAAGATTGAGTATAGTGGCAGTTTGAGTTTCAGCATTAGTCCATTAGTTTCTTATTAGTTCCCCTGAGATGAAAATGGCGAGACACATTCACACATGGGGAAAAGTCAGGAAAAGTCAGGACAGCTGGTAAAATTCTATACGAGAAAACAAAGTACTTTAATTTATTTCCACCATAGTTTCAGTGATAAAGTAATTAAGATGCCTAATGTTGTTGCCCTAAAGATGTAACTGATATTTCAAGAATCTTGACTTATAGCTATAGATTGATGTCTACAGTTATCCAAAACTCATCTGCATTAATGCAGGATTCCAGGATCGCACGCAAAAAGCCTGTACAAAATCCCCAAAGCACAGTTTTTCCTCACATGACGGATAAACATGCTAATCTGTGTTTGTTCCCTTGTCTTTTCTCATTTCCTCTCAGATAGGCCTGATACTATAATTTTCCATGTGGTGTTGACACAGAGAAATCCTTCGTTTCCCACATCCCAACAATGGTATATTATTTTCTATAGAGGTCTGTTAACAACTCTTCATGCTTTCGGCTGTTTTTGTTTAGCTCCCTGCTTTTTCTCCATTTTGATCATAATTGCCGTCCGCTTCCTCGGTTTCCCTCTCTTTCTCCCTTTCTCTCTCGTCGGCTCTAATTTTGTTCCCTCCTTGCCTCTGCTTGATGTGGTTGGAAAGGAGGGTTGCTGAGAGGAGGAACCAGGGTTCGGACAGTGTAGAAAACATAAATATGAGCAAAAGAATGAGAATTTATGAGAGCAACGTGAACCCAAGAGGAAATAGTGTGATGGCTCTCAGGCCTGATGTTTATGTGACGACCTGCACTGAGTTTATCTGAGGAGAAATCAAATCAAATGCCAACACCTTTGACAGTGCTGATGTTAGTGTGAAGTTGACTTTGGATTTCTGACCATGCAGTAAATTTTCTCACATAGTACAGACTATCTGGCATTCAGGCTCATATCTTTCATAATTATCAACCCTGACATAATAGGAAATGGTGAGATTTTTTTTTAAAATATTGATCAGGTATCACACATTCTCTTCAGACATGCTCAGTTGTGACGCTGACCACATATTTAACCAAAGTCAGTCAGCGGCAGCATTTCCTTCATGGGCTGTAAAATCACTCAGCATCTGAATCATCCCCTCCATGTTGCTCTAGCTGGACTTGTCATCATATTGTAGCAGCTCTGATTGATATTCTTGTGGAAAAGCTGCCAGACAGCTCGGCTGCATTCTACAGGAGCTTACTGGTATAATGTGCATAATTCACCGTGCTCATTGTAAGCCATCCGCTGCACTTCAGACTGATTAGCCATGAAAATGTGGCATACACATTCTTCGGAGTTGGACTCTCTGCGCCACACATATTCTTTCGGTTTCTGTGAATTTTCCAGGGCCTTTCCCAGGGCTTTAATACAGTCAGGGGTCCTCCACCCAAGGGGAGATGAATAGACACAGCTGGAATGTGAAAGATGCTCTGTGTGGGGAGAGTAAAATGAGTCTGGAAACATTATTGACATGTTCCTAGGACTACATAAGGCTTTAGAGCTGTTACAGTCAAGACGAGAAAACGCAGGCAAAATGGCATCTTGTTTATGTGCCAACTTGTCACAATATGACACTGTAAGTGGAGCATCAGTTATGGAAGCTGTGCTCTGACTTAATGTTTTGTTGTAGTGTTAGAGCCCGGTGATGGCTCTACAGAACAGTGCTGCCAGGATCCTGATGAGGGTACACAAACATGATCACATCACATCACCCCCATTCTGAAATCTTTTCACTGGCTCCCTGTCCCACACAGAATAGAGCACAAGGTCTCCCTCCTCACCCATCAATGCATCCATGGGCACGCCCCCCAGTACCTCAAGGAACTCCTCTTCCCTCAGACCTCCTCATACACCCTCCGTTCCGCTAATAAAAACACCCTCTAGGTCCCCAGAACCAAGTTCCGCACCATGGGCGATCAGACCTTTTCCTGTGTGCCTCTGAGGCTGTGGAACGCCCTCCCTGACCATCTGAGGGCCCCACTGACTGCAGATACTTTTAAGCAGGACTTGAAATCTTTTCACTAAAACTTTTTGTTAATTGTCATTTAAGGTCTTCCTTTTGACTAAAGCTCAATTTTCTTTTTGATTATAGTATCTCTTGCTATGTAGCACTTTGAGATTGTTGAATATGAAGTATATTACAAATAAAATATATTATTATTCTTAATGGAGTCTGTTTGTTTTGGATGATGGCTATCAGCAATGGATTAGTTAAAGAAACACAAGACTCTATGCCAAAAGCATAGGTTGGACTCTATATGTGCATTATGTGCACCCTGCTATCGGCTACCACACTCTAAAAAGTACTACAGCCGTGAAGCTGATTCAAAGTACTTCTTTCCGTTGGTATAGCTGAAAATAATATAATTGGTCACCTAATGTATTTTTTTCTGCTTTGGTCAAAGGGAAATAATGAATCAGAACCTAAAGAATAAATTCTTCATCAGTCGAAATTAATAAAATCACATTCACGCCTTCTTTGCGTCCACTACGCACCTTTCTGACGTCATGAAAATGAAACTTAAGGAAATTCAAGCTCACAGCCGTTGTGCGTTGCGAGGTTGTATTGGAGGGACTTCATTTCTGTTCAGAGCATGGTCTATGGTTCTGAGTCATCTTTTCATTCAAGTTTCCAAGGTAAGAATTCATCCCAGCTCAATGAGTAGTCTCCCAAGAAGTGTTTTAGAAGTTCAGTAACGTTATGTATGATGGATGCAAAATCTAAACGCTATTGCTAATATCCTGTAGCTGGTTAGCTATCTGCTTGAAGCCTAGCAAGCAATGATGCTAAATAAGCTATGTTTGAGTTTTTCGCTGTCAGGTAGCCAACCGAACTGTATGCTCGGTGATTAATAGACACATTACGCTATGTTGTGCAACGTTACTTGCATATGTAAGTCACATTTTATGCCGAGTTATTGTGGCATAGTTAATAAAGGGTTATGTTTAAGTCCCGCTATATGGGACAATACGCCATCTGCTATCTAAATATGTACCTGCATCCAAGGGAGCTAGGAATTATGGATACTCTTCGCAGTCACAAAGGATTTACTAAGAAGGTAACGTGTTTTTAAAAGCGGTATAAAAGTTAAGTTGGGTATGGCCGCTTGCTTGTGTGTTTTGTATTGATTTCGCTGTGGTTTTTGCTAGTTGCTTCTTTGCTTTCTGTGTGTTATATCGTCGGTAAAACCATATGCTTGGCTAACGGCTAACAACCATGCGGTCTTCCCTACCAGATAATGCGCTGGTAGCTGACGGAGGAGAATCTTCTTTGACTGCGTTTCCCGTTACGGATGCAGGTACGTAATAAAACGACATGCAGATGAGCTTTGTTCTGTCTTTATAAGTTTTTATGTAAAATGTTAGTGATAAATGAAAATAGGCGCAGGAAGGTAAAGGGGTAATCCTCACAGTAGCGAAGAAGTAAGGGGTGCCGAATGTAAAAATTCAGTCACTGTTAAATAGACAACATTTTGTGAACATTTAGTTCGTTTTCCTTTCGTTTGAGACAGAAATTCATGGAGACAGCATATTTCATTCTGTGGTGACTGGGGAATCAAAAATGTAGTTTTAGATGCACTGGTGGATAAAGTCTGAATTTAATGGAGATTACTAATTATATATTTTGTACAGAACCATATTTAATTTGTTTGTTTTCTTCCCCACTTGTCAGTTGTGGTCAAAGCTGCTTGCTCAGGTAAGATCCATCTTTCATAACATATGATGGAGAGGCACTGACTGTAAGAAAGCTAATATTGTTTATTTTAGGTATGTCCCGTTATCAGCCAAATATCCACAGTGTGAAAAGTGATGTACATTACTTACATATTTCCTGTGTCTCTAGTGAATGTGGAACTGCAGAGACTGTGGCCAGTCATTTACGAGAAGATCTCGTCTTCTGCAACATTTCAGGCTTGATCACAGGCATTTTGGACGTGGCCATTCTTACCCATGTACCTACTCTAACTGCCCGTGCACATTCAAAACCTGGAATGCTCTGCTGAGTCACTTGTCCAGATGCCATCCTTCTGTGTCATCAAATACTCAACAAGATCTTTTGTTCAAATGCCAGATCTGTGAGAATAACCCACAGTCTTCAGAATCAGACTTTTTTCATCATATTGCACAACATTTAAAGAACTTTGAGACAGTCACTTGTGTCTATGTGGGTTGCTCCTACAAAACAAATGTTTATGGGAGTTTTAAAACTCACAAATGGAGAAAGCATAAATCTGAAACTGTGGACAATTTCAAACCTGGGATAGTTACAAATCCAGTTGCTGACACAGGTGACAATTCAAATGACTGTGTTATTGAACAATTTGATGAAGAGTTATCAGACATAAGTCAAGACTCAAGGGACATTTTGATTGATATTGAGCGTAAAGTTGCCTCTGTGTTGCTAAAGCTAGAAAATATATTTTTGGTATCAAGTGCAGCTGTTAATGAGTTGCTGAATGAGCTACAGTATTTGATTGGCAACGTATCTGTGCCTGCAATTCAAAAGACTTTACTAGAATTGCTACAAAGTCACAACTGTGAAATAGATCCGTCTGTGGTCAAAGAAATAGCAGCTACATTGTGCACATCTAATCCTGTTCAGGCTGCAATAAGCAGCAGCGGTCCATTGTCCACTGCATGGAAGAGAAGAGCATACTATAAACAGCACTTCAGTGTAGTTGAACCAGTTGAATATGAATTAGATGCTAAGAACAGAAGGTCTTTTCAGTATGTCCCAATACTAAAATCCCTTCAGCAAATTCTGAATTGTCCAGAAATATTAAGGAATACTGTCAATTTGTTGAATACCAACAAAAAGGAGGTGAATACAGATCAATTTTTGATGGACTTTATTTCAAAGGAAATTCCTTTCTCTCAAGTAACTGCGCTATATCTTTGATTTTGTATTTTGATGATTTTGAGATCTGTAATCCGCTTGGCACATCAAGGAAGAAACATAAGGTTTGTGCTGTGTATTGGACATTAGGAAATCTCATCCCTGGCTACCAGTCCTCTTTATCATCAATATATTTGGCTGCCTTGATTAACAGTAATGATGTGAAGAGTTATGGCTTTGAGAGAGTGTTGGAGCCATTGATTAATGATTTGTGTACACTGGAAAAACATGGAGTTTTCATTGCAGAATTAGGTCAAACCTTAAAAGGAACTGTACAGTGCGTGGTAGCAGACAACCTTGCAGCTCACAGTTTAGGGGGGTTCGTTGAGAGTTTTAATGGAACTTATGTATGCAGGTACTGTACTGGTGAAAAGCAGAAATTCAAGGAGAGTGCAGTTTCTACTGGATCATTTTGTATAAGAACTGAGGCAATTCATTCAGATCACCTGAAAACCCTTGCTGAAACTCAATCAGGGAGTTACTTTGGTGTTAAACAAACTTGTATTCTTTCAAAAAAGCTTTCACACTTCAAAGTGACCACTGGCTTCCCGGCAGATATTGTTCACGACTTATTTGAAGGAGTTGTTCCCGTAGAGATTGCTCTCTGCCTTAAGGTGTTCATTTCAAAAAAATATTTTACTTTATCTGATTTAAATACAGCTATTTTGAAGTTTGATTATAAGTGGTCTGACAAAATTAATCGCCCACATACTGTTCCAGTCACGTACGCCTGTAAGGGAACAATCGGGGGCAATGCTCACGAAAACTGGAGTTTGTTAAGGTTTTTACCATTTTTGATCGGTCATAGAGTTCCAACTGATGAGCCAGCCTGGCAAATTCTGACTGACTTAAAAGATATAGTAGAGATTGCAGTTTCACCACTACAGACGGAACAGTCTATAGCTTATTTGGAGTTTAAAATAACAGAGCACAGAGTAAGATATCTGGAGCTGTTTCCAGATTCTAACCTCATCCCAAAGCAACATTTCTTAGAGCATTATCCCCAGCTGATCCATAATTTTGGACCCCTAGTGGCATTATGGACAATGAGGTTTGAAGCGAAACATAGCTTCTTTAAAAGGGTTGTAAGACACACACATTGTTTTAAGAATGTGCTCCGTTCTATGTCAGAGCGACATCAGTTCCAGATGGCTCATCATATTTACACATGCAGCTTCCGAAGACCTCCTGTCGAAGTATCTCATGTAACAACACTGCCTGTTGACCTTTTGAAAGATGATATTGTAACTGCTGTGAAACAGAAGTATCCAGATTTGGAACATGCTTGTTTGGCAAAAAGTGTCGTGCACAATGGACATAACTATAAGACTGGCATGATTGCAGCACATGGCTCACTTGCAGGACTACCTGAGTTTGTTGAAATAGTCCAAATGATTGTTGTTGAAGACAAGTTAAATTTCATTGTGAGGTACCTCTCTGGCTGGTACATTGAACATTACAGGTCATATGAACTTAAACCAACCTCTTCAAAGAAAATGGGACTTCTTGAAGTAGGGGAATTGATGGATCCATACCCACTCATTGACTACAAAGTTGGGGGAAAGCGATTGGTCACTCTTAAAAGATATATTCACGTATAAGGTCAGTTGATGACTAAGTTGTCATGTTTGCATGTTGTAAGGGGTCCTAAAAAGGACACTTCACCCAGAAATGACAATTAACATATCTATTTACGACTATACTGAAGTAGGAGTGGTTGACATTTCTGCTAACAGGTGATTTCAGCGATTTTATTCCCCAGGCTTAACATTGTTTCACTACTTTCAACACTAATCTCACAGGTTTAACTTTTCCAGCTTTCACTACTTTTATCAATTGTTTTTCCACAGGTTTAACTTTTCCAGCTATGTTTCACTGCTTTTAGCAATATTAAATAACAGGTTAACTATTTGTCAGTTCTTTTAACTGATTTAAGCAATTTCGCATTTTCACACTTCACTTTCCTCAGCATTTCAAAGCATTTCCAGCAATTTATTTTGTCTTAATTTTACTACATTAGCATGTCCCTCAGCAGTGATTTATTGGTGACCTCACTTTTAAAAATTCTGTTAACAATATTTTTCCATGTGTGTTTTAGTGTATTGGTCAGCATGGGTACATCTGCAAGGCTCCTTGTTGTTCTGGGTGAAGACAACTCCATACGAATGTTTCTCCCGGGTGGAATTCCTGATTCCCTGGAGGACCTCATCAGTGACATTAAAAAAACATGTGCATTGTCTGGAAGGATAAGGCTCCAATACAAAGACACTGACTTTGGGGACATGTTTGTCAATTTGACCTCGACCGCTGAAATTAAGGACCTTAGTACTGTCAAAGTCATTCAGATGGACAAGCAACCCTTTGGTTCTCCTAGTGGTGCCCTGGAGACAAGCTCTTGTTCATCCAGGCAGAGTGATGATTCTTGTCATTCCGGATCTTCTGGATCAGACAGTACAATAATACTAGACAGGTCACCTTCAACATTGAGAACCATACAGTGGCCAAAAGAGTTCCCTATTCCACGCTTTTCCCTTGAAACAGAGATGCAATTGCAAAAAGGAAATGCAGAATACAATGCAAAAAAGATCAGAGCTTCAGTTGGCTCAAAGATGCTGTCTGATATATTGGAAAAATTGGCAGAGGAAATCTTTAAGTACAAAGCCTATCCTAAGGATGCAGACTTTAGTGAGGTAGCAGAAGCTTTAATAAAGAAGCATCCTTGTCTTAGTGAGCCAGGTTCATTCAACGGCTGTTACGGCTGGAAGCAGAGGCTCAAATATAAGATGGCTAACTACAGAACACTCCTCAAAGCACATGGGACCCCTGAAGTCGTCGTGAATTCCCTGAAAGTTAAGGCCCCACATGATGCCATTCCTGCGAAGAAGGTTAAGCGACCAAGACGTGCCGAGGCAAACTACTACCCGTCACTGCCATGTGATGCATCTCCAGAAACTATGGAAAAAGAGAGGGAGTTGCTACTTACAGAAGTGAAGAAAAGAGGTAATAGAGCAATTGTTGCTCAGAAAATGGAGCAGACATTTGCCTACCGAAGACAGGAAGTGATTGATCAGGAGCCTACAGTGGATGAAGTCCGGATGAGGTGGCCTGCGCTGTTTGAAATACCTGAGGTATGCTGAGAGAAAGTTAACCCCTTAAATGTTTTGCCCATGATCCTCCAGATGGATGAAATGTGCATTTGTTTTAATTTTTTTTTTCTTCAAAACATTTGTGGTGCCTCATATGGGACCCCCCCCCCTTCTAAAACAGAAATGCCTCCAATATAGTGTCCTTAACACAATTACTGATGTCATTCCAGGTCAATGCAGAGTTCCTGCGAATCACTACAGTTCCTCTTGAAACAAAATTCATGGCTCAGTTGGACATGCATGCTGGTAAGCTGGTGGAGATCATTGGGAGCAAGACGGGAGCTGTCCAGCAGAAGACCCGCAAGTTCTTGAAGGCTTTAAACCAGGTAAAATATTTAAGGATTCGGTTGTCACCATATGCTCACAAGACAGTTTGCAACATGCACATGCAGCAGCTTGCATAGGTGCAGGATGGAGAGACAAGTTTAATTTCCTGTTTCTCTGTTATTTTTCTGTTATTTCTGAGAAAAATGGACTACACTGCATGTCATAATGGTTAATATTAGTGCATTTATACCCACATTATGATTGGATTATCTGATGTTTGAAGTTTATTTGATTATTTAATGTGTTGATATTAACAGTTAAGTTTGATTTTCTGATCAGCACAAATTTAATCAGATTGAAGATATATTGTACATGTAACTGCAGCTATTTTTTTGGCAGATTGTTGACATCAACACCCGAAGAGAGAACCTCCTGAAATCCCTTACCATCTACCTTGGAGAAGATTTTGAATGCCTCTTCAAAGAATACCTGGTAATTGTTAACTATGTTTATATAGACTGAGTTTATCTTACTACTGGCCACATTTGAAGATGCTGCATATTCCTAGCCTGGTAAAACCATTCTGATCACAGCCCTCATATTTCAAACCATTCTTTAGCTCAGTCTGGCTTTCTCCCCATCTTGCCCCAAATCTTGAAATTACAATATCCCATAGCCAGACTGAGTTATGCTCGATAGGTAACTTATCCAGTGAGCTACAGAGACTGTGTGGTATCAAAATACAGAATACTGCAGCCACAGTTTTCAATACGGCAACAAACTGTAAAGCTGCCACTTGTTTAAGAGTTGTTATTGACTAGCTAGGGAAATGCTGGGAAATAGGGCAATGCTACGGAGTTAAGCAGGCAACATTAAAACTAAAGACTAGAAATATGGTAATGCTAATTCATGCTTTTGCATTATTACAGGATGTGAATGGAGTTGAAACTGAAGAAGAACTGGAGCAGCAGTCCATGGTGATTTTTGTCATCCGTTCAGAAGGTGACCCTGATGCTTCACCTGCAGACATAGGTATTGTCATAGATGGTGTCACAGTGCTGAATAACTTGCCCTCTGTTGCATCTGCCTGTGCCTTACTGTTTGGGTTTATATATGCCCTCAACTTGCAATACCCAAAAGGACTTGAACGCACCTTTGAGTTTTTCCAAAAAGTTGTAATGCAGCTCGACCCTGGTAGGATGAGTGCCAAAGTGCGAGGACTGAACACAAAGCTCTATCCAGAATAAAGAGTGTCATTGTGGGGAGACAAAATGGGGTCATGAGAGGAAATGTTTGGAATCCTGTATTCAGAGAAGGATTAGAAATATGTATACTAGAGTTCAGTAACTTCAGTCTGGATTAAGATGCTATGTTGAGAGAAAACTGGTGTCAAAGAACCGAGTTCTTGCAGCTTCATTTTTGTGTGTGTTCTGTAAAAGCTGTGATTGTGTACAGTACAGTCTAGAGTTACAAAAGTTGTGCAGCAAGCTGGTTGGATCATACTTCTATCAGAGATGATTTTTGGATTACTGTAAGCACTGGTTACTAGTCAGCTTTGTTTTATGGCAGATTTTGTTTTGGAAAACTGTTAGTCAAAAAATTTCCTTGTTCCACACAAATTTCACAATGTATGGCCGACAAGGCTAGTTGCTTTTAGATGGGCCTGGTTTTATGGCAGAAAGTCTTCTGTGCATTGTTCTTTAAAACTGTGCAAGAATAAATTTTAAATTTGCATTTTCTCAACAATATTGTGCACTTGATTTTTTTTTTACAGTATGAACAAGTTGAAGCAAATTTACATTTTCTGTTCATTTATTTCTTCATTTAATAGGGATCATATGTAAAAAAAAATACATTTGAAAGAGTAAAGTTTGTTGGAAATATAGGATTTGCTATAATTTGGATCATGTTATAAAACATTACATGGACTGTTTTGTTTAAGAATAAAATGGGTCATGTTGAATGTCAAAAAAAATGATAGAATTCAAAGTGACATGTTATATTAAGTTAATATTAATTTAATCATTAGTCTCATTAAACAAAAATAAGTTGATCTGAATAGAAATTTTAAAGTTTCACTGATAAACTAGAAATAAGTTAGATGGAATTAAAAATAATAAGTTTATTCAATCCAGTTTTCTGTAGTTTATTAAGTTGTTCTGAATAAAAACTTTCCATTTGCACTGATTCAGTAAAAATAAGTTCAATGGAATTTAAAATTTAATTCAATTCATTCATTATTTTTTTTAGTTCACTCAGCTTAATTTTAGTAGATGTGACCAATTGAAGAACTTTTTTACGTTGATTCAATGTTTTGCTTTTTACAGTGCACTTTTAAGTGCAAAAAGACCCACAAGTCCCCCAGTTTTGCACTTTACAGCAAATCCATAAGACTAGAACTTTAATTTATAACAAATAAGTAAAAGATTTTAATTTTCAGGTTATTTATTTTTTTCTGAAGTTGTCTAAAGTTATTATTTACGATTGATAGTGAGGAGATGTATCTCTCTATCAAATTGACACATACAATTCCACACAATACCTTCTCACAGCTCTCAAACACTTACGTTTACATCTGATCAAGGCCTCACACACTTAACCGAAGAGAAGAAGGAGCCAAAAAGATGACATGCAATGATTTGTTCTATATTATATGCCACTTATGATATATATAACTGGCAGTTATACAGCAGTCATGTCAACACACTTCATCTTCTGCCAGGGAGCCTGTTAGCGTCCCAAAATGACTGAAATCAATATTATAAGGCCAAAGCTTTAAAAGGGCTGGGCTGAAATTAAACTGACAGTAGACGGTTTCTCACCACATCTCCTTCCTCAGGTGCTCCATGTTTTATTGAAGCCAGGGGGAGCTGCTTAGTGTGGTCAGTCACAGGTGCAGAGGAATGGCAGCTCGGTGCTGGGCCGTGACAACTGTCAAAAGGCGAAATGAAGGCTCAGGCAGCATGGGCCGTCAAGTCAGGCAGGAAATGTACTGGGTTTTTTTCCCTCTCTTGGTTTCTACATGAAGGATAGGAAGGGAGGCAGCACACAAGGGCAGCTCCTCAGCCCCACATCTCCAGCCAGTCACACTTACTGGACCGTGGCTTTCTCACCCAATCCCTCAGAGTCCCAGAGGAGCCGGTTGACAGCTCCTCCAGCAGGCCTTGCTGATTTCGAGTGTCAGCAACAGGTGCCAAAGGCTTTCTTTGAGTGTGGTTGTTATGCATCACCTTAGAAACTTCAGCCTGCTGTGTTTGTCTATCCCTTTAAAGAAATATAAATGCTGTGAAGTAGTTTTAAAGTGAAGAAACTCACTCACTCATAATGTTGTGTTTGGATGTTTGAGATACTATGAAGCACATTAATAAAATAACCTAAAGAAAAACATCAACGTACATATAAGGATCCCTGTTTTACAACCAGCATCACTTTGGGGCAATTCAATAAATGTGCATCAAACGGCTGAACTTTGATGTCGGAGTGGCTGCCTTGTTATCGTTCTTGCATGTGCATGTGTCCTGCCTGATCTGGCTGATCCTCCATGAGTAACACCACACATAAAGATCAAAAAGTCCAACACATGTGTCTTGACAATTCCCCTCTTCTGGAATTCTTTTCTGTCTCAGATAACCCCAAAACTCTGTGATGGATGTGAACTGAGTGAGTGTAAGTGGCTGTATAGAGTCACGTTCCCATTAAAGCAGCTCTGAATCTGATTTCAAGAACATGTTGTCTAGATATCTGATAAGCATTTCTATTACTACATTCAGGATCAGATAGTTGACTATTTTTTACATTAAAGCGTTTTTTAAAAAAGTTCCTTGCACTTATTTTAATCCAATTAATCTTGATTGTCTTGATAATTATCAATTAAGTTTTATTTTGGAAGAACAAAAGCAATGATTATAGGCCTTTAAGCTCTTTATTCTAAATTTAAACCTCCTTAGGAATACTTCTCAGCGATTTAAAGCAATAAAATTGACTTTACACCACCACAGTTACATTTTTATAATTCAATTTATGATTTCTATCTTATAAAGCAGCTCAAGAAAACCTGCAATTTACGTTTTATCCATTTAAATGTATAGATTTCACATAATGGATCTGTAATGGTATAAATCTGTGCTCAGGGCAATGTGACTGTGAACTGAGTCAGTGGTAGGGAAGCTTATTCGCCCCAATTGGAAATCAAGAGCTGAACACAGCATACTCAGCTCACATGGCGGTCACGCTCGCTTAAAAACCCAACATAGCTTTTAAAAACCCCAACAGCTCATTGATTGAGCTACCAGTCATGTAGCTAGTACAGTATCTGTGGGAAAGAGCCATGGTGGCCGAAGACTATGGCTATTGTTGATGTGTGTGTGTGTGTGTGTGTGTGTGTGTGTGTGTGTGTGTGTGTGTGTGTGTGTGTGTGTGTGTGTGTGTGTGTGTGTGGCCCACACACACTGCTGACTTTGTAAACACCCATGTCAGGATCAAAAGCAGGGCTATCCGCAGCCATTCTTTATTAGCAAAGGGAAGCTCACAATAGCAGCTAAACCAAAGACTGCTGGACAGATGGACTTCTTTTTCTGACCTAATGCTGCAAATACTGTTGGAGATCAGTCTGTTTTACTTGGCACTGTGTCAGTAAAAAAAAAAAAAAAAAACCTAAAGAACTGCTCATGCAAATGTTTGTATTTCTATCCGTGAATGATCTTATCTGTTGTATCAGAGTCATGTAGTGTATTTGATTTCAGATTTCATTTTCATGACAAGCCGTCTTTTTGAATTGGCACTTTACTTTTAATCTTGTCTTTTTTAATCACATTTTCCTCACCCCTGCACTCACAATGACTGGACACACTTTCTTTTGTTATCATAAGTCCTTGGTTTTGTTTCTTAATGCTCCATTTGAAAACCAATTAGCTTCTCTCTTGGATTCAATTACCAAAGTGAAAGGCGAGTGCTATCTTGCCTCTGCAATAATAACACAATAATTGTATTCACACACACACACATACACACAGCTCCACCTTCAGCCCAGGGCTTTGGTGCACTGCTCCTTCAACCAGCGCCCGATCCCCTCCTCTGGCCTTGGCTGCGTGCTTTGTGAGTTGATTCAAACGTGGAGTGATTGTATCGCTCTCTGATAAACAAAACACAACAGTTGGCTTGGATCGTCTTTCATGATCATTGAGGTCAGCAACAAATGGAAATGGATTTCTCCTTGAGGACACAGTAAGCGCCTTGAAAATGAACTCCATATTTCCTCTGCTGTTGGCACACTTTGACGTGGGCGTCTGGGTGTGTGCCTGTGTGTAAAAATTAGTGTACATGTGTCACAGCAAAGGGTCTGAGTTTGCGGTTTGGTGATGATGTGTTAGCGTCTGAGTGTGTACGTGCATGCATGTGTGTGTCAGCAGTCAGTCATAATCTGGAAAGCCTCACTGCTCACCGACAATGTTGATGATGTGTGCGCACAACATCAGCAAATGGCCTGAGACAGCAGTGAATATGCGTGTAATGAGGTTGAAACTGAAGAAGACTGAAGACCAAAAGATTGGAAGTTCAGACATTAGTGTGCGAGTTGATTGCTTCATCACTCTTATTCCTTAATATGTTCAAAGTCAGCAGCATTTGCTTTCATAGTATTTCCCCAGGAAAGGTAAATGTTGATCTTGGGTAGAGAATATTTACTGTAATGGCACTCCAACCTCATTAATTACACTCACACTTTATCAAATGTACTGAAAAACAGTTCAATACTTCTCTTTTGTACTTCTCTAAACAAATAACTGATATTCTGTTATATAAATACTGTTTGTTTTTGCAACAATAGCAATCCAGAAAGTTAAAATCTAGTTATTTTGCTCTCTGTTTGTGCCTGAAGTGGTGTTTGTTTCTGAGTACAGTGAGTATAGTGGCGCTATGCCCTCTTTGACTGCTAAAGGCTTCTCTCTTTGTACAGACTAAAAAATATATATATTTTGTGTATTTGTTTTGTTTTACTTTCTTGTTTTCTTCATCTGCTGAAGGGCTACATGAAAATTCTGAAACTCAAAATGTCATAATGTTTAATAAATGTTTGTTCATTAATAACGTATCAAGGAGTTTTACTGTTTCTGTCTTTGTCAAAAAAAAATAAGGTAACCTATTTTTTTATATAGTTAACATTATTATTCTTACTAAATTTATTCTTATTCTTATTCTTATTATTATTATTATTATTATAAATAATATTTTTCTTTCTATTCTTCTTATTGTTATTTTTATTTCTATTACTATTATTATTACTACTACTACTAAAACTACCACTGTTATTATTATTATTATTATTATTATTATTATTATTATTATTATTATTATTATTATTATTATTATTATTATCATTATTATCATTATTATCATTATTATCATTATTATCATTATTATAACTGAAATACTTTTTCAACAGAAAAGTAAACAAAACACCTACTTTTATCTTTGTTATCATCAACAACAATAATAACAATGATAGTAATAATAATAAAAAATATAAACTATACTAAAACAATAATTACAGTTATAATAGTTGTAATAGTTGTATTTTATTTTGTGTGTGTGTATGTTTTGCATGTATTGAAGCCTTTTCTTTAACATAATCTCCAGTGTACTCCTTAAAATAGGTGATGAAAACCCACTGCATCACTCGCACATAATCAAGATCCACCAATTCTGCTGTGTAAAGTGTATCAGCATTCACGTAATCGTTCGTCGTCACTGTTCTGGTTTGTTATGATTACATTTAATTGGTCTTATTCAGAAAGTCCACACTCTTGATGCACACTCGCAACCCCCATGGGTTTCTCAAGGTAAGTCTGGGAGGTGCCTCGTGGCTCGCTGACCTCAAACAGTTTTCACTTCCTGTATGGATTGAAGTCATCTTGACCGGTGTAAATCAACCCCCCCTGTACTTCAATTACACGTCCCACTTCTGTCACCAGCTTTCCCTGAAACAATTTCAAAGCTAATTGCAGCCGACATAAACACACAGTTAGTATATTGATATGCGGTTTGGGGAGCAAATTATGCACCAGCATCTCTTTAAGCTGCACTTGAACCTGAGAAGAGGAGGTGGAACAGGGAGGGGAAGATACCGTAAATACTCTGGAATGCATGCAAAGAGCACAGAACATTAGCCCACATCTGCTTCTGCGTGATTATTATGTTATCAGTGATCCTTCAGAATCAGGTCAACTCCATGGCTGAAATATGGCAGCGTTTGTTTTATGAATATGCAGATTTTCACGTCATATTTGCATTTGGCTGAACAGCAGTCGGAGAACTTAATGCAGGCTACATCTGTTTCGCATTGTGCACAACACACCTTGAGTTTTAGGAATCTGAATTGTCAGCTTTAGCCTTTGGAAATTGGTTGCTACATTCAGTATTTAGAGATAGTGATTACATTTTGGATTCAGAATGAATGAGAATTGCAAATGGAGTCAGTGCTGAATAATGCATTTATTGTCTGGAGTCTGATCCCCATTACTATGACAATGTTGACGGAAAATACAGAAGCTCCATTGGTGGGATTATTACTACCAATGAATGGAACCTTTTCTAACATGCCCAGTTTTTGTTCTGGCCCTGTAATAATAGTCCACTCGGTCCTAGCAACACAAACTTTACATGCCCCATCAGCCGGGGTGATGATTAAGTTAAGTAAACAGTTTGGAGTGGGTCAGTGGTTCTGCCTTGCTCTGCGGCAAGTGTTCATCTCAAAGATGTGCTGAAATGTATGCTGTATGTATTCTCAGGGGTGCAGGGCAAAATCAACAAGAAAAATCATCAACGTTGAGGAATATAAAAGCAAGCATTCATCTTTATTAAAGTGCTGGGTTTATGTTAGAGGACCCCGATCCTCCTTGGATTGTAAACCGGTTGTGAAAATAAACAGCTGTTGGAGAGGACGAAGGAGAGAGACTGACATTAATCTAAAACTTTCATATCTAATCATCTCACAGCATCGTATGTCCTAGGATTACTGCCTGTAACAGTCTATGCATGCATTGTATTTAAAAAAAAAAAAAACACGTTCACACGCCTGTTGGATGGTGTATTGTGTGCGGATCTAAAATAGTGTTTGATCTCATTAATAAAAATGTGGTTTAGAAGTTTTACTTGTGATAATAACCCTGGTGTGTCTACATTTTACATTGGGACAACACAGATATTGCAATTACGACCACACATGTGAACGCACTCTATAAGTGTTTGATCCTTTGATAAAGAGAGGGAAAAATATCCTGAAGCCCGCCGTCATTAAATCTGTGTCGGTTTATTTGTGTAAGACACTGGGGCTCAGGAGGAGAGCTGTGGAGAGTAAGGGTGGTCCACAGTCCATTTATTCACTGTTAGCTGGCAGCTGATAAGTGGAATTCACTCTCTGCACGAGGACTGACATTTGGAGGAAGTCAGGGAATATGAGTCAGGAACCTTGCTTTAAGACAGTGTTTAGTTTTGTGTTGTTTTTCAGAGCCACAAAGCTAATTGATCCCATTCGATAAAATGAATTGGTAGAAATAAAGTTCAGAGGGGCTTTAGTGGCAGAAAAAAGGAACAGGAAGATGACTGAGTGAAAATAAAGAATAACAATTGATGAAATTAACAGTCAACGAACTTGTTTTTGCATGTGTGAATCGAGAGGTTTTTGCTGGAGGGGCATTGGGAATAGTCTCCAGGGCTTGCCATGAAGGGGACCCTCAACAGCAGCTGTTTTCTGCCTTCTCCAAAAGAAGACGTTGTCCTGTGCTGTGCTCCATTCTGAATTCCAGCCCCCCCCCCCCTTCACCATCACTCCCCCAAACAGCTTCACTTTCCCTCCCTGTGCGCAGCCTGGAGAAGGAGGTCACGGGTAGCGCTGAAGGTGGGGCAGCCATCTAAACTGAAGCCATCATCAGCCACTCTCACTCACCCCCACATACTGACCCCCCACTCCCTTTTCCTGCCTGGTGTGGCCTAGACAGGATCTCATCTCACAAGACCGGCCCGGGCTCCCTTCAGAGTGTCAAAGCGGGTCTTAATTTGAAAGCCCCTGGGCCCATTGCAAGCTATTCAGCTATGCTTACCACTCAATTATCTTCCTGTTCCTTTTTTCTGCCACTAAAGCCCCCTCTGAAAGCACTGCGGTGCACTCTGTGGTAGGTCAGACTTGGTTTCAGTTCCCTGGTGCCCTTGCCCTCTAAGACTTCATCTAAACATACCAAACTGCTTTGACAAAAGCAAGAATTTAAGTTCATTTCATAAGCACAAGAGTCTATGTGGTGCACCAGAAAAGGTCCTCCTTCCTTGGACACTAGAGTGATGTCAGCTCTCTGTGAGTCTGTGTTTCTCACAGTGTTTGACAGCCCCTCTGGTAGCCATTACTTTAGTAAAGGATTGCCCCTTTTCTCCTTCAGTGGTCAGTCTGAAACAAATAATGTGCTCTGCCCTCCAGTGTTTGCCGAAAAGGCCCTGTGAGACCTTGAGGCTTGGAAACGTTTACGAAACACTCAGAACCACAGGAAACATCCAGAGGAAAATGTCCCCTCTCTCTTTTTACCCTTCCTCCCCCTTCTCCCCGCTGCAGCTCCACACCGGCAATGGATTTGGGACCAGAGAGCTTGAGAAAGGTCAAAGGTGAGAGAGAGAAAAGCGCAGATGACTCTCAGATGGATTAGCACTAAGTGATTCAGACCTTCCCACACAATCACAACACCTAAAAGGTCATTTTCACGAGGCATCGGAGATCAGTCAGCTTCGGCCATTTCACCAACTAGCTCAGCCAACAGTACGCAGGACTTCTTATTCTTCAATGATGTACACTGGCAAAAGAGAAAACTTCTGCAAGCAATTTTCTTGTGACAGTTCAGAGAAATGTTTAGCACTGCTTGTTAGGCTAGATGTTTTTTTCTCGTGTTTTATTTAGGAAAGCACTCTATAAATAAAGTTTGCATTATTACAGGAAGAAGCGGAATTAATGTCAGATTGCTGATTGTTCAAAACAGCCCCAGAAAACATCCTCATCAGTAAGTAAGTGGAGCGTGAACCCGTTGACAAATTATGATTCCTCACGCAGAGGTGGGCGAGCAGTCATCAGTCTTGAGTACATGTGGGAACGGAGTCAGGTGGGTTAACGCACTTAAATTTAAATTAACTGTGATCAATCATCTCCAGAATATCTTATCCTTCCAGGGAAACAGACATGATAAGAGAGAAGCTGCTTATCAGAAACCAAACACTGCAGCCATCTGTCTCCAACAAAAATGTCCGAGCGGAGGCTAAAAGTCCAGATGCAGAGCTGGATTTCTCTCAAGGTTGGATAAGACTCCCTCACTGTGGCCTGCTGTAATGGATGACTTCACTCTCTATTATCTATTAGCAGGAGAAATTATTACTGTGGATACTCGATGGTGTGAGGTGATGACCAGAGCCTTGTAAAAACTAATTTTCTTGTTCTTATCATCAAAGTTTAAGTACAAAATTTCCAGCCATGTCACACACTGTTCCCATGGAAAACCATGTAATGTAAGAAAATGACTGACAATTTGTATTGTTTGTCCGTTCCAAATATTTAATTTAAAAGAAACAGGATGCAACCTTTTTTTTTCCTGTCTTTGTATTTTTAGACTTGGTCATGTGTTGCACTGTGCCTTCTTTGCTTTTTTGTGTCTGTTATGATTTGTTTGCCTTTTATTAAATTTAGAAGTTACTCACCTGTATTTTATTACTTTTTAACAAATACAAAAAAGAAGAAACAGGCTTCAAAATTAGAAACAATCAAATTCAAACATGCAACAACCAAGCAGAGTTTAAAAAAAAAAAAATCTACATGTGCTGCAGATAAAAACCCTGCTTCAAATAAGCTAAGATAATACATTAATACAGATTGCAGATTACCCAAAGACCAGGAACATACACGACAAACAAAAGCATCAGATCTTAATCTGGCAGATGTTGGATGTTTTATTAAATCATTTTACAGAAATATATGATCACACAAAATAGTTGTGATTAATTTTCTGTGGACTGGATTAACAATGAATGGACTCATTGTTTCAGCTGACTCTGCGGCATTTGATGTTAACATTTAGTGCATTGTTTATGAATTGTTTAGCCTAGAAGTAGAACATCCTTTGAGCTCTGTGTATCAAGTACTGTTTTTCATTTAGTATTCACTTTGTTTTGCCAGGCTCTCCCTTGGCTTTTGAGTTGCCTGCATGTGTCTCATTCGTTGTAGCTGCCTGAGGAAGAGTACTGACTGGAGACACACTGCAGCTAGTGCATTAAGACCAAAGAGCAGCACGGCTTCTAATGCCACTTTTGTATTGTTAAGCATGAAATAATGTCTTTGTGCATTAGGACTGGTTTCTCTTGCTCTCAAACTGTTAAAAAAAAAGCATCAA
The DNA here is from genome assembly GCA_030710495.1 of Labroides dimidiatus. Lineage (NCBI taxonomy): Eukaryota > Metazoa > Chordata > Actinopteri > Labriformes > Labridae > Labroides > Labroides dimidiatus. The sequence continues at coordinate 13,480,890 of CM061146.1, forward strand.
ATGTGTCTCGAATGAGGCAGAAGTGGGATCAGAACTGGGACACTTATAGCTGAAGTGTGAATTTTGCTTCAGTCATAGTCCTCCAGCTCCCCCTCTCTCCTGTCAAGCGTCTCTCTCTCTCTCTCTCTCTCTCTCTCTCTCTCTCTCTCTCTCTCTCTCTCTCTTCCTCTTTCTTTTCTCTTTCTCCATTTTTGACTCTCAGACCCCCCTTACATTCCCTCTTCTCCCTCTATCTCTCCCTCTCCCCCATACTTTTTCCCGAATTGTTCCCCCTTTTGCTCCTCTAATAAGACACACTCATACACCCGTAATTTCTCTAAAACAACCCCCCCCCATCACCACCACCACCATCTCTTTATCAGACCCTCTCTCCCTTCCCTTGTTGTCCTACACCCTGTGTTTTTCTTCCAGTCTATCTTCTCTTTACCTCTTTCTAAGCTTGCACATGTGGATTCGATTAGCAAAGCTAACGCAGCACATACGGCTAAAGGCTGGAGGCTGGGGTGTGGTGAGAGGGGCATGTTTGATATAAATCCCCAGTGCCAACTCATTTTTTCAGCATGATTTGGTAAACAAGGACAACTTTGCTCCCATCTGTTTTCCTCTTACAAGGCTTGTTTTTATTTTGCTTCTTTATCAAGAATGTAATGTAATAAATCAGATGAAACAGTTTGATTGGAATCGGCATAAACCCAAACAGCCTGAGGTTCAGTTAGTCACTATGTATTTTTTTTCTTCTTGATAGTGAAATAAATGTGTGCCAAGAGAGTGTGAGAGAAAAACTTTAAGAATATTGAACACGTGCTGTTCTTGGATTTTGGTGCATGATTGCGTGTAGTGATGTACGGGAGAACACAAAGGTTAAGTCAGGCAAACCACAGAGGAATGAACTTGAGTGTTGTAATTTGTTTCCTGAGGTTTTTTTTTCTCTTTGTTTTTTTTTTTCCTTTTTTTTGTCCAGGTGCAAAAATACTCATTTATCGCATTTTGATGAATACGCCTTACACATAGGAAATAACTTGCTGTAAATAACAATCTGGTAGGGGTTTAGTGGTCACGATCGTTTGATATCGCAGGTAAAAAATAAATAATAAATAAAACTGAAAATTTTGAGGCAATGAGTCGGGAAGGTGAATGGAGAGAACACATAAATTGAGGCAGAAAGAGAAAGAGGAAGGGCAGGGTGCTGTGTTCGTAGAGTGAGAAGAGGTTTTGAAAGAGAGCCATTTGTATTCATGTTTGAATCGATCATTCAACATTCAAGAAAGCACCAGTACAGCCCAAAGATTTGTGATGATAGGAGTTGAAACTTACAAGCGCTGTGCTGGTCTACAGCCTTTTTGAAAACCTGCCACTTTACACCAAGGGACCAGACGAGCCGGTGTCTGCTTTCTGTCTGTGTCATGGAAGAAGCCTACAGCAGAGAGCGGCATGTCTGCATTAGTTACACACATGTACTACAGAGGACACTTCAGATAGTCACTGAAAGTCTCACACTTTTCTGCAGGGTTGTGCAGAGTTGTCAGCATGTTCATTCATGTTTAAGAAAACAAAAACAACTTATAGTAAGATTGCATTTGATGATTTATTTCTTCATAAAGTTGACCTTTGTTTAATAAAAAGGAGAGGGGTAATACCCGGAGACATTTGTGGGAGAAAATGTTGCAAATATGTAAAACTAAAAGTTTGCACCTTTGTGGGGGGACAAAGTTGCACTTTTGTGAAATCATTATGTAGCAAATTTGAGGGAAAAAAGGTCAGCATTTGGTGAAATCATTAAGTATCAAATTAATGAGACAAATGAGCAACTATGAGAAATCAAGTAGCAGTTGTTGTTTTTTTACAAAAATTCAAAAATTTCTCAAATTATGAAGTAGTAGATTTTAGACTAAAAGTGTTGGTTTTCTCAAATGTTAAAGTAACACATCTGTAAGAAAAGAAAGAAAAGTCACAATTTCTGTGAAATTATAAAGGAAAGAAGGTACAATTTTAGAAATCATAATATAGCAAAACTGGGGGAAAACAGTTTTAATTTTGTGAAATGAGAGAAAAAGGACAACAATTGGTTTGAGAATCTCTTACTTAAAAAAAATTAAAAACTAAACTAAAAGAACTTATAAAAATACCTTGAATGTTGATTTTCTATAAATATCATAAAGAAAGGAAACTTGAAATACACAAAATGAGCAGGGGGTGAAACAATATCCCCCATCTGTCGACTGTGTCCGGGGATTTTAACAAATGAGTGCAAAGTTAAGGAGAGCTTGTTATTTCACTCATTTCCTCTGTTTCTATTACAAAACCAAGCTTATCTTCCATGCATTTAGAGAAGAGATTGTGCAGTTTTTTGAGGTTACAAAAGTGGTATTGGGGTTTTAGGAAAAAATAATTATTTTATGAATATCTTTTCCTGTGACAGAAAGTAAGAATCCCTGTGGTATTTCTAAGAGGAGATGGGATGCAACCAAGTGTGACTTAACTGATTGCTGAGGATTTAGTTAGGGTTCATATTACAGTTTCAAGTGTTATAATGTCCACATTCTCAGATTTAGCCTTGACTTATTTGAAGTAATTAAAATCTGCCAACCACCATGACAGGCAGTCAATTCAGAGGTATCTTCCTCAGACAGATCCTAGGGTTTTACATGAGGTTGAAAACAGAGTAAAATAAAACAGAAGAAATATAAGACGGTGAAATACAAGTTCAGAGTTGATCAGGGGTGAAGCATTTGCTGCAGGAGATAAGTGAGAAGCGGAAAATTGAGTATGCATCACAAAGACGACTCCTTTTTTCTGATTCGCTTATTTCACTTCAACCTCATCCTTCCTTTGCTTTGTTCATCAGAGGAATATTTCTGAAAGGGAGGAAAACTAATCACTCAGTTCAAGTCTTGAGCTGGATTGTTTGCAGGAAGTTTTTCCCACACCACAAAATACTGCAAGATGTTTTACACTGTCATCACCTAGGGATGGCACTCTCTAACCTCAGTGACTGAGCTCTTCTGCCATGTGATATTAATTAGCACTGGTACTTTGGCTAATCTCACTTCAAGTAAAATTGAGTGAGTTTAGCCAAAAAATGCTGACTTATTTGACCAAATTTCCCAGAAGTAACGCCAGGAAAGAATGGCTCATGTCTGGGTGAAGCTGCTCTCAGTCTGTCAGCCATTTTTTAATAACACCTCCCCCCAGCTAAGAGCACTCACACGCTGAATTGAAGGTTATTTCTGCATACTTAGCAAATCAGGTTATTTTCATAACAAAAATATTCCGTTGGCTCTTCTTCCCAGAAAGCTCAGTTCAGGATATAAAACTGATGTTAAACCTTTTGGTGTTTTCAGTGGGATGCAGTTAGCTGTTAGCTTGCTAAAGTATGAGCCATTTATTCCCAACAGTGGGAATACTGGTGGTGAAGCAGAACTTTATTCCTCCTCCACCTGTCACAAGCTAAAACTCTGTCTTCCTTGTATTAAGTTAAACTGATTTTTCATTGTCGTTGTTTGTTTCTCTCACTGGAAATGTGCAAAGTGACAGTTTTCAGACCAGATGCTTAAGCTTCCCTCTCAATTTTAATTAATTTTGTGTTTATCTGGCTGTTTACTCCAGTGTTGAGTTACTGCAGAAATGCTAAATCTTATGGATGTATTAATGTAGGTGGTTGAGGCGCTTTTCCAATCTAGTCTGGCTCCAGAGTTCCCTCAACATGTGCCCCACACATGTTTACTTTTGAATCCAAATGTTGTTTTGTCCTGCATACTATAACTGTATCAACAGCAATTATTTATCTCCAAGGGGGAAATAACGGAACTGGCAAGACTTAAAAGAGTACTGATGGTGTGCAATGCTCTTAAATGTATCACGTCCTTGATCAAAAAAAAAAAAAAAAAAAAAAAAAGGCAAATAAATAAATTAGAGGAGGGGAATTTTTTTTTTAAGATGCGTGAGAAAACAAGAAAAACATTAAAGACTGTGTTGTATTAGTGAACAGAGGAATATGATTTAAGATGCATAATCAGGAATACAACAGTCCTGCTTTAATTACAGCATCTGTTATTTTGGTGTGACTGGATGACATCTGGGGGCTGAACATTTAGAGATAGCAGGACTGTGGAGTGGTGGACAGAGAGGGGATGAATGGGATTGATTGCACCATAACAACAGATATCACAAACCACTAATCTGATGGTCTGTCTGGAGTCGTACATCTTAATCTATCATCTGCCCTCCTGTCCGTCAACACCAGGGGCTCAGGGGCAGCCCAGGAGCCAGACAGGGTGAACTCCTTTCTGCACGTGCATGACTCAGCTCCTGCCCATCCATCATCCAGCCTGTCTATGTCTCTTCTCTGCCTTACGAACGTGACTTATCACTGACGGAGGAAACCCAGAGGGTCTGTTGATGAAGCCTTCAAAACAGAAATTAAGACTGAAGGACATATTCTGCTATCAGACCTGGATGGAGTTTGGCATCCTTGTGAACATATGTTTTCTACTTTGTGGACATTTTTAGGCTTTTTGCTACTTTGCCAGCATATGATTTGTATCAGAATGTATGAGATTCAATTTAACGGGCTGTGTTTTGTTCCATTATCTGGTTTGTTAATTAACTCAATCTTGTCACTGAGATGTAATTATAAAACATCACGTTCGGTTTTTCGCTGGGAATACATTTGAAGCTGAAGGCCAGGAGGGATCCTTCGGCTTGGCAAAGCTTCCAACAGCAAAACATAAAAAACATGCTCCAAAAATGGATGACAGAGTTTCTTATGTTTTTGATCATGACAAGGATTTTGACATCTGTATTTAGCAGAAATCCATAAAGAACAGGCCACGTACAGTAAGTATGCACCCTAAGTGCTGCTAAAAGGTGCATGATGGAAAGCTTGAAGTTATCCCCGGAGTGGAAATGAAAACCAGAGTTTTGCGGGGCTCAGTAAGAGAGACTTTATTCCCTTAGCAGATGGCAACTTCCTTTACCACCAGTGTTAACGTGTTTTTAAAAAAGCTCTGTGGTGGTCAGGGATGAGGAGGCCTTCCAAAGCTGTTATCACAAACTGCAGTGGGACTTCATCTGCTTCAGAGACATTGGTCCATCAAACTCTAAAGGCAATTACACTGAGAGCAGAAAGGTCAGAGAGGAGGGAGGTAAGAATGAGCCGGCTGGATCAGCTTATCACAGGGCCAGAAACCCAGGAACAGCTGAGGAAACTAGTGGCGCTTTTTCCTTAGAAGTCAAGAGAGTTCAGCGCAAAGAGCGAGACCAAAGGTCAGGAATTGGAGTTTTATTTCACAGATCTTTTTATCAAGGATCTTTTAAATTTTTCAAGCTAAGCCAGAGAGATCAAGAGGGTATGAGAATAAATTCAAGACAAAATAATGTGCCTCGAAATCTTGCTGTAACTTCTGCATCAAAATTCAGTTTTTTAAAGACATCTCTTTGAAGGATTTTGTTATGGTTTATACATATGTTGCAGTATCTATGCCAGTGTTGGTGTCAAACTCTGATACTGCCAAGAGTATAGTACAATAGATCAATAAGTATCCCAATTAATGTATCAATCTTATGATCAGTGAGCCCCCAAAAATAAAAAATAAAAAATGTTACGTAGATTGTGTGACCCTTACAAAGTTTAACTGCCAGTGTTTTTATCTTATATCATGTAAAGTTACATCCCACCATTATCTAAAGTGTACTGAGTATAACCAATTGGCCTATGGCTGAGCCATGCCCCCCTCCACTCACTCAGACAAACAATCAACATTCAGTGTCAGGCACAATGGGAGATGTCACAGTAGAAGACATTTCAAAGGACGTCATTGATGATTTTTGAAGACAGAAAGATCACATATCATCTAAAAGGCACCAAAAGGGTCTAAACTACACATTGGAGGGATATGTTCATCATGTTACAGTTGAGAAGGTCGATAAAAAGCTTCAGTTACAAGACAAAATTTATAGGTCCTAGTGCAAACCTGATAAACCACATCTGGTTGCCATCGGCATCTCAGAAAACAAGATACAGGTTCAGCATTGGTCATGAGAAAAATCTAACAGCTTTTTTACCATATTTACCAAGAATGTGTCTCTGTTAGTTTGTTGCTGCAGTATTTACAATGAAGCAGAGTTATCCAACCTTTATGATCTGGGCAATTACAGATAAGCTAATGAAGCTAAACTCCAGAAGCTAACGTTAGTTTAATTGGAGCCCTTTGGACAACAGCCAACAATGATGGACGATCACCTACGTCAACAAACTAGAACAAAACAGGCCAATGAACTCCCAACAAACAAAGTGACATGATGAAAAACAAAGCAAGGAGCTAACATTAGGCTAAGATTGGCTTAGAGAAAATCCAAAACTGTCCGTCAGACTGCTGTGGCGGTTCTTTTTCTTTCTAGCAAAGTGACAATATTTTGCCTCAAATACGGTGGTGACTTACCTTGGAACAGACATTGAGTTGATGTTACGGTCTACTGCACAATTTTATCCAAAGAACACACTTTTCTGGACTGAGATGTGGCTTAAGGAAAGGGTAAAGAATGCACTCCATACCCCATCCTCTCAGGATACCTTGAGTCAGAGTTGCATGTACCCCATGAACACCACATGACCATTTTCAAATTTAAAATCTCAGAAAAGCCTAAAAAAAACGAACAAAAATTGACTCTCTGCAATGTATTTCAATGGATGTCTGGGCAGAGAATGTCCGAGTGTATGGGATTGCTATACACACTGTGATTGGCTCATTGTGTTGGAGGGTGGAACTTAGCCATAGGTCAATTCCAACATGAAGGTATCTGGATAGTGTTGTCAAAAAGAGAAGGAGACACAAAAGAGGTAGATATTTTATTTACTGTACTACTGTTGAAAAGTGGGTTAGCTCACAGTGAGGCAGAAATATTAAGTTTCAGCTTGCTGACAAATGTCTTCACACAGTTCAATAATACATGAGTAACAGCTTATTGCAAGAGCAACCCCTCTAAAAACCCAGAACTATAATGTAAATATTTTATGATTGTCAAAGCTCGACTATGCCTTTGTACTTATTCACATGCACACAGAGCTCATTTGCTGGATAACTCATATAAAAAAGTAACTCTGATGTCTGGAGGCTTCAGACCTAAATTCTGAGGCCCTGTGAGCTTTGATCCATCTCTCTCTCTCTCTCTCTCTTTCTCTCTCTCTCTCTCTCTCTCTCTCTCTCTCTGAGTTTATCATTCCCACCAAATGGTCTGCACCCCAGACGTTAGCCTTTCAAAAAATTTGGGTTCATTGTTCACTGAGGATTTTTGTTGGACCAGGTAGGCTGTACGAGAGAGGTTCAGGAGTTTAACAAGAGCGGTCAACATATTGCCCTGGCTAATAAACCAGCAGCTGGTCACCGTACGATGACTGACAGAGGCAAAGACCAGATTGCCTCATGTGGTCCTTGGATTCATTGGGTCACTGTACAGTAAAGTGCAAATGCAGTAAGTGGAACGCTCTAGGATGTCACACCACCTGAGCCACAAGATCCATTAAACGTTTTCCTCCAGCATGCTTCATATCTCAGTCATTCATCTCCTGCCCTGTTTTTATGTCCATTTTTTACTATGCTACATTCTTTTGCTCTTCTTACGTGGAAGATGATTTGAAACATGCTGTTCTCGTAAAAGTGCTCCGCATCAAACCAAACTGTATTTCTGTCCCTTTGAAGATATGATCCTCTCCATCTGTATCCAAGTAATTCTGAGAGTCTGTCTTCGCCCATGCACTTTGTCTGCAGTTGATTGTCCAGAGGAGAGCTCCAGACTCAAGAGTCTAAACAAGATTTGGGAATGTCTTGCCAGCTCGTAATGCATGACATGATCTCCATCTACTTAACGTTTGAATTTATCCTGTGAAAATGGCCAAAAGTGCAACGGCCTGTGCTCATTTACAGCCATGTGTGCTAACGGGAAAGAGAGTGTGCTTATTTTGACTCAAGCAAAACAATCTCCATCTCCATTCCATTCGCCCGCCAGATTAATTGGGGTAATTGACTTGGGCTTGCAACACAAGGTATAAGGCAGACTCCTTGACTGCGCCAGTCTGGCAGCCAGGAGCAATTGGAGTGCCACAAAATAGTTTCTATGACGAGACAAGCACTCTGGGTAATTTTACACAGTTTAGATGGTCCACGTGTCTGATCAAATCAGTCATACAGAGTAAGATTCCCTCTCTTTCTGCATAACCAAGATTTGAAGAACTTGAAATACACAATAACAGAGGTTACTAGAAAGGAATTTAAAGCTTTCTTTCCTTCGTTGTTCAGCTCTGTAATTGTTGAATATATATCTCAACTAGGTGGCAGGTTCTCCATCAGCAACTCAGCACTTCCTTTAAAACAATTTCCTTTCTGGAATGTCAATCTATCAGCAAAGTGTTGCATTTACAGCGCCCTTGTTGACATATATGGGACACCCAAGGGATCGTGTTGCCATTTCTGACTTACAGCCTCATCCCTCTGAGTCCCGTCATTGGTCCTCACAAGCCCTGACCCCGTCTGGCCTAGTATGACGGCAAACACAACAAGGAAGTGGAAATGACCTCTTAATAATGTCAGTGTTTCAACACTTTCACAAAGGGATGAAAAACGCTCTCGCTTTCATTTCTTTGCATATTAAGAAGACAAAGAATGGAGGCTGAGAGGGTTTTACCTCACATGATGGGGCACTTCAGAACCAAATTATGCAATGTATTCAAATATCAGCTCATTTAGCTGGAGAACAATGGTATTAACTCATCGATGAGGACATTGTTATTCAAAGCACATGACTGCACTGACTTTAAAAAGGCCACAAGCGTGTGTGAGCCACAGTCTCATATTGCTTTCAATCAGTCACTTTGCTTATATGAAGTGCCTGATAGCACTCTCTAGTGCTCCTATACTTCCACTTTACATTATACTATAAAGGAATACAGCCTGGGGCTGCACGGTAGCGCAGCTGTTAGAGCTCTTGCTTCACAGCAAGAAGGTCGCCGGTTCGAATCCCGGTTCGGGCACGGTGTGCCTTTCTGTGTGGAGTTTGCATGTTCTCCCCGTGCATGCGTGGGTTCTCTCCGGGTACTCCGGCTTCCTCCCACAGTCCAAAAACATGCTCACTAGGTCAATTGGAGATTCTAAATTGCCCGTAGGAGTGAGTGCGAGCGTGAATGGTTGTCTGTGTCTCTGTGTCAGCCCTGCGATTGACTGGCGTCCAGTCCAGGGTGTACCCTGCCTCTCGCCCTCAGCCAGCTGGGATAGGCTCCAGCCACCCGTGACCCTGAACAGGAGAAGCGGTATAGAAAATGGATGGATGGATGGATGGAATACAGCCTTTGTGGTATTAAGGACAGCATAGCTTTGGTACAAATTAAAGAGAGAAATGCTTAGAGGTAATCAAGTTCCCTCACTGTATTTCCCTTCCACCATCTGGCAGCTATTGAACATTGCTTTGAATACTTAAAAAAGGGCCCATAGCTTAATCATTACACAAAACAACTATAACATTGCCTCACTGCTGCCCTATGCTCCTGTTTCTTTCAGACTATTTTCCTCTTCTTCTGTCTCTCTCTCCCTCTCTTCAGACCAATCAGTTAAGGAGACACATGGCTTAACAAGGTAATTGGTCTTAAGTCTCTTGGGTACAATGAAAAATGCCACAGTACAGCCTACTTTTGTGGTTAAGTCTTAACCCAAACTTCCATTGTGCTACAAGCCATTCCAGGATATGATACATATTTGTGTTTGACATACACTCTCTTCAGCTTCTTTTTCCTCTTGAAGCTGAAATTGAACAAAATGGCAAAGGTGAGTTTATGGGACAATGAATGTGGAGCGCGGCACTTGCCAGTGAGAGCCAGTGAAGCATTTTTGAACTGGCCAATTTCCCTGATTATGGCTACACTGACAGCACTAAAATGTGCAGCCGACAAAACAAAACGCTGGTTCCACTGTGGGGGATCCTGATTTCTGGTATGCGACCTTGTGGTTGACATGGAACCACAAAAGTAGTGATCCCTTTCCATCCCTCTACAATTTTCCACCCAGCTCCATTTGTTTTTCATTTGGAGAAACACAACTGTTCACCCGTTCCCTTCTGTGAAAACATGGCATCCCAGAAGGCTTTGCGGGAAGTATCAATCACTGGAATGGTTGCATTGTGATTAGCTCGACACAGCATATCAGACCTGCTCTCTAAAAAGAAAACACCGGACACCAGAGTTATGGCACCAGAGATAACACGCAACGTGTGTAGCTCATACTAAAAACCTTATCTGTGACAGGATAGAGAGCGTACATATTTGTGCAGCTACAGGGTATCAGACGGAGCAAGTACACACTTGAGGATAGATGAGCGGGGGTAATGCAGAGGCCCATGTCGGCAGATACAATACCTCTGAATGAAACATGAGCCTTTTTTTGTCTGAAGGAACACACTGGAAATGGTGTCAGTGCATGAATCAACCAGTGAGTGTAGGAGAATTAATTCATCTGTTTGGGGAAGGGATTCTTATTGTTTTTGTAGAGACAATATTTCTACATTTAATGACCTTTCCATTTTTTTCCACCGGCAACTACATTTCAAAGACAAATGATTTCATTTTTGTCATAATATGAAAGAACCTGAACTGAGAGAAGGGACAATTTGCAAATCCTATAATGTATTTTATGATACGATTTCTGTTGGCTTTAGTGCTGAGTGAGTTCAGATGCAGATGTTTAATAAATTAACTTCTTCCTAACCGAAGTGAATTTGGTAATGTATCCTCTAGTCTCTTACAGACAAATACACCAACTGCATTTCCGTTACCAAAAAAAAACAAACAAAAATAAGTCTTTCCTTGGTTTCAAACACAGAAGATGTAGATTTATAACAGCTACACCAAGAAATGTGTTTTTCAGGTCAGCTGTATAAGATTTCAGGAAGAAGTTAAAAAATGTTATTGCGTTCAAAATCCAAGCTTGACCTCTGACCCTCAGATCAAACAGTGACGATGTAATCAGATTAAGATATTTTTGTTTGTCTTTAGCTATAGTTCTCTCAAGAAGAAAACAGACCTTTCCTAGATATTTTTAGAATACTAAAGAGCAGAAGATATCCATAAACACACAGTAGTAATAATGAAGAAAACACAGCTTTTAAACTACAATTCTCCCTAAACAAACGTAGTAATCATCCAGCCAGGGCACCAGGGAGAAATAGTTAGATATGACAAATGAACTGCCCATGAAGAATTGTTTTCTTTCTGTACATTTTCATGACAAAGATTCCCCCAGGAGCCTGTTTAACTCCATTTGTTTCACAAAGTTATAATTGGAGGTGTCTCAAACCATTGTTCATTTTCATTTTAAATGACTCGCTGACATGGCGTGTTTGATGACGCTGGATTTTTCCTCAAGGAGCAGCAGCAGTTTAATGTGCAAAGACAATAATACAACTGCCAACTACAAAGCAAACACAGTTTAAATAATATTCCACTCTGCCTTGAACTGTCAAGAAGCTGGCCGTATAAGGAAAATCTGTGGATGTAAGGGCTGCACGATTAATCTGTGATAAATCGCACATGTATGTGATCTCATTTCTAAAAATGGACGATACTGAAGTATTTTTTTACACGGGCTACATAATAAACAAGTGCCCCCCAAATGCAGTCCTGCCACTGCCTTCTCCCTCAACTAATGGTAAAGCGTCTTTACGACACGCAAGCCTGCTGTTGCCAGCTGCAGGTAAGTTATGAAAGAGTGAGTGAGAATTATGGCAAAACACTAACATCTGCACTAGGGGTGTAACGAACAGGTGTAACGGAGTGGCGAAATAGAAAAATTCAAGGTAAGAAATTTTTTACATATATATACATATATATACATTCATATAATTATATAAAAGTACTGGTGGGCTGCAAACTCGTAATGACCTGTTTTGATGTTTTCTTGGTTGAAGCAAAAACAAAATGGTTAGATTTATTTAAACTTAATTAAATTGTGTTGCCTTGGTTTCAGAGGGCAGTTCACATTCATGTCACATTCTGTAACAACAAGTTAACTGCTGAGCGGGTACATTTCTCCATCTAAGTAGAGAGCATTGTTATGGTCTTACAAGTCTCTTCCATTTATACAGCTGTGTCTTTACAAGAAAAGTGCAGGCCACATTAACTCTGTAATAGCATAATGTAGCACCTAGGAATTCAATCATTATGCCCTGGTCCTCTGTAAATGTCAAATCACTTACTTGTGAAACTTCTCTGACTTTTAATATGCACTTTAAACTTTAAATGTATTGCAAAGACTGTAGTTTCCTGTATCCTGGATTTGCAGCACATCTTTGACCCTTTTTACATGCAGGGTTTGTTGGGTCCTGACAGGATTATACCAGACTGTTGTCATCACAGAGACAGCATCTATGTTTAATATCATCAAACCACATTTGATATATGGGATGTCAACTTCAATAAGCCAGAATCCAATTTCCTAGCACTAGCTATTTACAGAATGTCAAAGATATGATAAATAAGGATACATTATTTGTCTTTACTAACTGGGCTAAACTAGCACCTGTCCATATGGTCTGTAGAATTACCAACAGCCCCAAATTAATATTAGCTATACAGCTCAGCCATGGTTTTTGGTGCACAATTTCATCTGCTTCAATGGCTTGAATGACATTGCTTTGACTTTTAAATTAATGAAAATAAATTGAGCATCCCTCAATTTGATTTTAAGGTATAACATTTTTAGACTTAAGAATTTTCAACAGAAGCCAGTCTAATATTGTTGAGTATCTTCCATTAAAAGCTTACCAAACACACTTTCTTATTTCCCTATACCATGTACTTACTGTGGTTATTCAGTAATTCCTCACAATATCTGTGACATTAGCCATTGTGATTATTCACCTTTTTCCAGTTCTTGAGGTTTACTTCAGCAACTTAATCAAAGCCCTCGTCTTGACTTTGCCCTGTCTATCCCTCACTTACTTTGTCTACACGCTCAGACTCCCTCACATTCCACCAGAGTGACACCAGCTAAGGTGACGCCTGCAGTGGCTGAGATACGGCAGAGCTAATGGATTTGTCCCAGTCATCTGAAAGAGACAACAGAGTTTAGCCTCAGAGGGGATGAAACACAAAGGCAAAGAGTTTAAACGCCTTCCTCTTTCATCTTCATTTGGCCTCGAAAGACACAAAAAAAGAGGAAAGTGAGTGAGCAGCGTCACATCTCAACTCATCTACACCACAACATCCATCCATCATTTAAGGCAGTTGAAATCCCCATGCTTTTATTCTCCCAAAAGGAGGTGAGTTTGTAATGAACATGAATTTTTTAGAGTGAAATTTTATATCTGTAACATCTCTGGGGGTGAAAGCTTTGAGGGGACTTGTTGGATTACATTTTAATTATAGTTTATCAAATTGTTTTTGAAAAGAAACATGTTAGTGTCAGAAAAGGTTGTTTGAGGCTTCATTCATTTGCACCAAATTGTATTTTGCAATGTTAGAAGAAGTGAGAGCAGCACAAAAACTTAAACCATTGAATTTAAGTTTGGGGTCCAATCCAGGGTCACTTGTAATGAAATAAAACTAAAAACAGTGCAGGGAAAAGGGGAACTTTTACCTCCTCACCTGCATTATATTGATCTCGTTGCGCAAAGACACGTAATGGATATTGGTCAGTTTACAACATAAATTACGATACTAACCACACTGTGCTATATTTACAAATAATTTGAATAAAGACAAAACAGGCAGCATCTTGGTTACAAACCAGATACCTGTTAAGGGTCAGTACTTTTTCTTTTACATTTGAGCTCATGAAAACAGGAAGTACTGGGCCTTATAGTACACCAAGACCAACTTGAATACCACAAAAACCAGCCTCCTGGGGATCCATTGTTCTTGCACTCAGTTCAGCGAAGTTTCAGTGTGTGCTGAAAAGTTGCCAAAACTACAATAAAGATGACTAATGAACCCAACTGTGCCAAGGGATACAACATGCTGTAATTTGGCCTAGCTATGAGCAGAAACACTTGTTCTCGGGTAACTAAGCTCTGTGCTTACAAGATCCTGTCAGAGATTGCCCCGCTGGAAATCCTTAAATGTTATTGTGTTCACACTTCTGTAGTACAGTATTGAACCACTTGTGACTTTTCATTCCAAAATCAAAGCAGGTCGGTTTGGTTAACTGTGTTCTTACACATAAGTATGGGAGATTAGGGTGCTGTTATTGCTTATTGAATAATGAGTTGCACAAGTGTAATGCATTCCTGAGCAGACATTATTGATTTGCTGTTAGTCTCAAATCCATCCATAATTCATATTTAAGCTGCATGCTCTTCCTTCATGACCAAGAAAATCCCTTTAAGTCACAAGCAGGGAGGCGTTGGGAGACGAAGGACTCCTGAAGCAGCTAGTGAAAACTGAGGCAACAGGAAATGAAAAGGGGAGCGAAGTAGCCAATCACCCAACATTCCTAACAAACGTGCACCAGAGGGTCACGAGGTCAAAGGTGACGCCTTTCTAGATGGCGAGCACAGCTGTGTGCCATGAGGAGTTGCAAAGATGCCCCAGAATGACCCCCAAAGTCGCTGCTTCCACAGAGAGCTACCCATAACACATCTGGGCCTGATTCCCCCTCACCTTCAGGTATCACGGCAGAACAGAGGGCCTCCTTCTTTCTTGTTTGTTTGTCATTTATTAACCTCTTCCCAACCTGGCCATGCCCTTCTCATCAGAGCTCTGATTGACAACTCAACAAGCCAAATTCAGCCCAAGGTCCTGCTCCTAAAAAAAGTACTGGTAGAGCTTGTTCAAAACTGAGGAGGGAAGAAGGATAGTAGTTTTGTAATGTTTAGATGTTAAGTAAATATATATGAATCTACAATGGATGTTTGTTAGAACATTATGTCCTGTAGACTTGATGTTACCCCAGAGCGCCTGTTCTTATTTAAAGGTTAAAAAGTCTGAGATTTAATCTTTTTTGGGGCTGTTTTTTATGCCTGTAATCAGAGAGGACAGGACAGTGGATTGTGCAGAAAACAGGGAAAGAGTGGGATGTGACGTGGGAAAGAAGACGCAGGTTGGATTCAAGCCTGGGCTAGCTGTGATCCAACCATACCGACCAGAGCCATACCTTTCAACATTCATGTCTGTGTCTTTTAATCTTTAAATTAAAATCAGGGCCTTCATTTGCTTTTACTGCAGAGGGTACCAGGCCTTTAATGAAGCAAGCTCGTATTAGAGGCAGACCTCTATATCAAATTTTCTGTCAGAGATATTAATGTTCAAATTTTGTCAGAAGTGAAGGCCTGAGTAACAGATTCTGTGGCTGTATTGCCCGTTTAACCCGTGCAAAAGAGCCAAAAAACTTCGACATTTTCCGTATGAATATCATTAGCCCAACTTGCTTTGATTATTAAATGATATGTGGGTCATTATTTGAGGACTTATGGTATTTCAAGACAAATCTCCACTAATACCACCAAAACAGATTTACCATTGTGTTTCTGATTAATTCTTGATTTTAGCTCTTGAACTGAAACCGTTACTAATTTGAAAAATCGGTCAACGTTTGTTCTGCTCTGCGAGATAAGACAGAAAAGACTGATGATGTCTGACAAGACAGCAAACATATGATAAATTGCATGGTTCTATTCTTCAGATGAGATCCCCTCCAGGCTAATGATAACTGACCCCAGGTCACCTTTTTGTCGTCATGTGTTTGCATGTGTGCACATAATAAAGAAACGGGAGAGCTGTTTCACTGTGCTACATGCGCGTGCCCGTTTTTTTTTTTTCACAAATGTCTGTTTATGTGGCATGTCTGTAATAGATTTGATAAAGTAAGTAATCTTCCCCCACACTCACCCCTTTGCTTCCTCTTGTGATGCACATTCTTCATTCGGTTTGATGGTAGAGTGCCTGTCCAAGTTCTGTGAAGGACGACTCAGACTTGGAGAAAGGTAATGGGATATGCGCCCCAAAAGATGTTGGAGTTCATCTGCCAACACCAGTCAAACCAGTATTGTTTGTTTCCCTGCCAGTCCATCAACATTTTGGCTTATTTGCATTCATTTTCACAAATAAGCATGTTTGAATATGTATCAAGACACATATGCAAATGTACTCACTGTAGGAACATAAACATATGCACATATTTACATGAGGGCAAATTTCACAGTGTTTATGTTTTTAATGTGTGTTTGTATGTTGGTGTTTGTGTGTCTCTAGTGTCCAACTACATAAAATCTTGTCCTCAGTGTGGCTGTGAATGCAGAGCAAGCCAAATTAGCAATAGTCACATATCTCCCTCTCTTCAGTGCCATTTCCATAATATATTTTATTTATCAAACGGCCTGCCATGCATGTTCTCTCCTACCACCTGTTAGTGATGCAGCCTCCATGCCACTGAATGCAAACTAGACCTTGGCCCTGCACGTAATTGAGCAACCCAATGCATCTTCAAAAGTATGCGCAGCAGATGTCTCTCTTCTCCTGAGAGCCTATCTGAGTGGAATGGATAAATAAGACATAGACATAGAAATGCAGAGGTGGGTGGTGCTGAGGGCAGGAAGGAGTGGAAGGGATGGAAAAGAAAGGGATGATGCTGTCAGAGTGCACAAATGTGTGTGTGTGTGTGTGTGTGTGTGTGTGTGTGTGTGTGTGTGTGTGTGTGTGTGTGTGTTTGTGCATGTGTGAGAGAGATAGCAGTAAAATTAAGAGACGATTAGCTGCACTGACAATTATAGTAATTTGCTCCTATTTCTGGACCAGTAAAATTCTACTTAAGCATGGATTATGGTTCAATAAGTTTTTTTGTTATACATATAATATGCTAAGAGCTTGAAAAAGTGTGAGGTGGTATGCTTGTTGTAAATAAAATATCCATATCCTAAAAGAAAGAAGATTTCCAAATACTAAGAAGAACGTACAAGATCTTCACAATAAAGGAAAGAGCGAGCGAGTTCCAGACACTCATTACTCCATCTCTTTCCCACTGGTCCAGTTGTCTGAAGTGGCTGTGGCTGTTGAATTCTAACAGAAAGTGTAAGCAATGGTTAAATACAGCTTTCCCAGCTTCAATTAGAAAAAAGCTTGGAAATACAAGGTTGCCCAACTCATCTGACATCACACAAGGACTTTTTAATAAGCATAAGCACACAGGCTTAATGGGATGAAGGAGTTTACATGCAAGGGAAACAAAAAAGATTGCAGAGCTTTAAGAAAATTTACAGACAAATCCTCTTGTGGGTTTTTCTTACTCACAATTTTTCCCCTCATCACTCTGAGAGCTAGAGTGGCTCTTGTTTATCTAACTCTTACTCAGATCTGTTCTTACTGATTACAAATTACAACACTAATTCCAATGAAGTTGGGACTTTATGTAAAATGTAAATAAAACAGAATGCAATGATGTACAAATCCTTTTTAACCTATATTCAATTGAATATACTACAAAGACATTGTTCAAACTGATAAACTTAATTGTTTTCTTGCAAATATTCACTCATTTTGAATTTGATGACTACAACACGTTCCTAAAAAACTGGGACAGGGGCAACAAAACACGAGGAAGTTAATGAATGCTCAAAATCACCTGTTTGGAACACTCCACAGGTGAGCAGGTTCATTGGAAACAGGTGAGTGTCATGATTGGGTATAAAAAGAGCATCCCTGAAAGGCTCAGTCGTTCACAAGCAAGGATGGGGTGAGGTTCAACACTTTGTGAACTAAAGCCTGAGTATCTGGAGAAACCTTTGCACATAAGCAGCAAGGCTGAAAACCAACACTGAATGCCCGTGACCTTTGACCCCTCAGGCAGCACTGCATTAAAAAAAAACAAACATCATTGTGTAAAGGATATTACCACGTGGGCTTAGGAACACTTCAGAAAACCATTGTCAGTTAACACAGTTCATCACTACATCTACAAGTGCAAGTTAAAACTCTACCATGCAAAGACAAAGACATATATCAACAACACCGAGAAACACCGCCGGCTACTCTGGGCCTGAGCTCATCTGAGATGGACTGACACAAAGTGGAAAAGTGTGCTGTGGTCTGACGAGTCCACATTTCAAGTTGTTTTTGGAAATCATGGACGTGGTGTCCTCCTGGCCAAAGAGGAAAAGGACAATCTGGATTGTTATCACGTCAAAGTTGAAAAGCCAGCATCTGTGATGGTATCGGGGTGTGTTAGTGCCCATGGCATGGCTAACTTGACCATCTGTGAAGGCTCCATTAATGCTGAAAGGTACATACAGGTTTTGGAGCAACATATGCTGCCATCCAAGCCACGTCTTTTTCAGGGATGCCCCTGCTTATTTCAGCAAGACAATGACAGGACACATTCTGCACGTGTTACAACAGCGTGACTTCATAGTAAAAGAGTGCAGGTACTAGGCTGGCCTGCCTGCAGTCCAGACCTGTCTCCCATTGAAAATGTATGGCACACTGTGAAGTGCAAAATCAGACAACAGAGACCCCAGACTATTGATCAACTGAAGTTGAACATCAAGCAAGAATGGGAAAGAATTCCACCTACAACGCTTCCACAATTAGTGACCTCAGTTAGGGCTGTCACTTTTTATTCGAGCTTCGAAACATTTGTTCAAACATGAGCTAAAAAGTTCATGTTTGAACTCTAATTACCTGTTTGAATGTCAGCTGCATCCTGGAGATGCAAGCCTACATAAAGGAAACTCCTGTCTACAGACAGCAATCCATAGGCAGAAATTCACTGCTTTGGTCAAGAGAGACCGTGGCCCACGGTCACACTACTCCAACATGAACCAGATTTCAGGCGCACGCACAGCCTGCCTACGTCCCCATGAAGCGTCTGTTTACATGGAGTGCAGTCTCATCAGAGTCAGCACAGTGAGACACAGATAACAGGATTACAACTTTAGTGACTTTTTGGCTCATGTTAGGTTGTTTTGGTATGACACAGCCCTATAACACCCTCGAAATAGTTTAAAATAACTATCAAGAGGAGCGGTCACAGCGATCCTGTCTGCGTGCTCATGCAAATTATTGTATTCTGTTTGTATTTATATTTTACACAACATCCCAACTTCATTAGAATTGAGGTTGTTTTTTGCATGCTCAGTTCTGTCTTTAAATAGCTAAGAACAAAAATTTAACAGCACCACCGTTATTGGAGTAACAAAATGATTTATATGCATTGTTGAACTCGGTAAGTGGTTACATTTATCTGCAAAATTTTCATTGATGAAAATAGCACTGGTCATCTTACCATCCTTCCATCTGTTCAGGTGTGTTATGTCAGCTGTATTGAGTTGATCTAACTTGTGGATCTCAGTTTCTTTCATATAGTAAATGTCATCTTCTCCCTTCAGCTCTTCTCCCTTACTTTGAAGACATATTAAGGGCAGGCTTACTCCTAGCAGTCTGCTTAGACAGCATCATGGATGCTTGCTGGGAGTGTTGTGGAGCAAATTAGCAATTACAAGGCCAGTTCACATCTTCTGAGTACAGAGTAAGCAAGATCCTGCCACCTTCCATGGTCTCATTAACATCCAGGCAGGGAGATGGAAAAAAACAGAGAGTGTGTGGGTTACCCAGGGTGAGAATCTATCAATGATATGCTCTCTCATTGGTGTGGAAGCTCATTAATACCTCAGCTCCACCCAGACAAAGATAATTATCAGCCTTTGGAGAAGGAGAAGTCGGAAAGCAAACAGAAGGGATATTAAAGAGAGTCGGCAGATATATTCAAAGTTCAAAAAATGTCTCTGCTGAAATGATCTTTTTGCAAGCAGAGTGGAAAGAAACCCTCGAGGCACCAAAGTGCCATCAGCTGACTGTCAGCAAACATTTTGATTATCATTAAAGTATGTTTAAACTTACAAGAAACTCAAGACAACCTTATAAAAACATCATATTAACTTTATGCATGCATACAAGATGTTTGCAAATGTTCCCTTGTCAACTCCAACCAATACAATATACATAACTTCTCTCAGTGGACCCATCAAGCGCATTCCGCTTTCGCATTCGCATTCGCATCACAAGTTATAGAAGGACCTGTACCCAACTCTGACAACTCAAATGAGAACATTCGTCATTCAAATTGACCACGGAGCAAATTTCAGCACAGAATGTGAAGTTTCTTACAACATAAAAGAGGTAAAAGTGTAAGAAAATATATGGACTACTCTGATTTGCATTAATATGTGGTTGTCCATCAACTTTCCTGCTCTGTCACATCAACTTTCTATGTCAAACTGCAATGGGATTATTATAATTGTATTTGTGATGATGGTGCTGCATGTTGACAATTCTAAAAAAAAAAAAACTCTACAAAAAAAAAAACCAAACAAATACAAAAAAAATAATAGTTTATTTCATGTCCTGGCAATTTGAAACGTTATATTCGCAGCTTTGAATTAGCAATCCAGCCAGCACCTGTTGCCTGCTTTGCCCTTCAACCAGTCAGATGCCAGAGCTGACCACTGGCTTAATGGCCTTCAATTGAGTGTGCTGGCATGATCATATCAAACACAGAAGAAAACAAAAATGAGCCCTACTCCATAAGAAATAAATAACATTAACTATTAACAATCTGTGGAATAAACATGTAATGAATAAAGCAATTGTTGATGTCACCCTAATTTATTGTGCCTGACTTTACTTGACGTATTTGAATTATCACCAACATTAAAATTTCTGCCTTTATGACATTTAAATATCAACATTTATTCTAACATTAAAACATAGCCAGACCTTCCAACCCACAAGCCTCTCACTTTCCCCTTTGGTTAAAAGAAAAGAGCACAGCGGCACTCATATAGTTCTTCAATGGCACACAACTGGGCTGTTAGAAATTGCTTTCATCCCTGTCATAAAGTGAGCAGAAGCACTCGGCTGAACACTGAGTTTGGGTTAAAACATTTGAATATATGCAAAGTTTGGAGCTGTTCTGAGAGGATTAAAGCAATTATTAGCCAACAGTTTTATTTCCTAAGCTCCCAGTTACGTTGGCGATCACACTCTGCTAATATCAGCCAATTACACAGTGGTGAGAAGGGTATGAGGATTACTGTTCATTAGCCGGCACTCGAAGCTTTTACTGATGCTGAGACAATGGACAAGCTAAGCCCCGCCCTAAAGCATGTCATTCCAAAACAATGGCATATGGAAATGACTGAGTAGAGTGATAGCAGGCCTGGCTGTGGACTTTGTGGCTTCTTTCAGACTATTTTTGTTCATTTCACGAAAGACCACAAGCACCATTTAGAGTGAAAGAGAATGCATAGTGATGGTAAAACCCGGCCACATTAAAGCTTGTCAGTATGGCTGTGACTGCAGCACTCACACTTCCAGTCACAAAACAAAAGTTAACAGTGCTTTTCTATAAAGGTTCAGCCCTCTTGGAATTTTACCCTAACTCTAACCCATACATTATTCTAAACCAGCAACAAATCAAAACAGATTTTAATGAAGTTGGTGTTGGTGTTTGAGGCCTGTCCCTCCAACGTGTCATGAACCAGTAAGGAAATACTTTTGTGATGACACGATCATTTCTGCAAGTCTCATGAAGATGTGTTGAAGAATTATTTTTCAAAATTCACCATTCTGATCAGTTTACAGACAGATTATAGCGGTTTGAAATCTGCTTGTTCATTAGGGGCATCCAGCACTGTTCATTTATATCCTTGTTTAAAATATGGGAAAGCATAATACTCCCTCTTTAGGTACCTTGGTGTGGCCTGTCTGATTTCACTGGGGGTCCATGCCACCTCAGTCGCCTGTAATATGAATTTCTGAGATTCCTGGATTCATTCAGGTACGCAATTCAAGTTTCTTTTCAGTTCCTTGCAGCAAAATAAATCTTTCAGGATTAAATCTCAGTGAGAATTTTGCAGCCTACAGAAGTTGTATTTATCTTCCAGGACCTGCTGTGCTGACAGCTCATATCATTTGTGACAGCATTTGCAAGATGTGTGGGGAGGACATTTTGTGATAGGGATCATGCAAGGGAGGAGGAAACATTATAACCAACGATACAACAAGCATTTCCATCAACACACTGAATTTGAGAGAGTGAATTGAGTGCTGAGAGCCACCCTCCATCCCCAGCATAAAGAAACTCTAATGTGCAGATGTTTAGTGAAATTTCCAAAGATTTAAGCCTTGTTAGACATTTTTGTTTCATCATAGTTCATTAAAAACCACTAGTAGAAAAACCAACACCAAATACATTGGCTAATATTTATTCTTTAAATATTGATAATCTTTTAAGACTTAAAAAATAAAGGAAATGCAGCCAAGAATCAATCAAATCAACTTGTATCTAATTTTTCAAAATAAGCTGGAATCTGACTCTGAATTGATAGAATTAAAATAGTACACCCCAGGCAAGCCCCTGGCCACATCCCTGGCTTCACTAGAGAGTAAAAACTGCATTTGAATTTCAGGTCCGAATACCATCAAAAGCATAAAGTAAGAAGTATGCTTGAAACAGTCAAAATCAATTCCAATAAAGCACAGTTATCATACCGAGGGTATCATCATTCCTTATCTTACCACTACTCCACATTAGTGCCTTCAAACAATCCAATTACAAGCCAGAGAAATAGTTCCAAGTGTAAACAAACAGAGGAGAAGTCTCTTTGAGTTCTTGTTATATACAGCCGGAAGCTCAGCAGTAAAACTATCTGTACAGCAATTCTCACATGATGCCAGTTATTTATGGAATGTATCGTCAGTGTTTGCACTCCGCTTGAGACTGAGTCATGGAACAATGTCAGAAGCAGGTTACATCAGAGCAGGTTTGTGCAGGAGGAGGACTTTTTGAAATGTGCTTCAGATAATAACAGAATTCCTCAAATCATGTCAACAACAGCAGGGAAGGCTCCAGAAAATGACAGGAAGAAACAAATCCGCAGGTGGCTGATAGGAGATGAATAAACCTACCAGACTGAACTCTGGATGCCCCCTAAATTCTTGTTTCTGCTCATTATAGACACTCTGTCTGTGTATTTTTGCTATTGAAGCAGTTTTTCCGGGTGTAAACTCAGGACAGGTCTTATTTAAGGGCGTGTTTGTGATGTTTTCAGCAGTGCTATGCTTCAGTCGTGTAAATTACACATACCCAGAGGCTGGACCTACAGCTGCTGGAAAGGTAAATGTGGTGCATTTGAAATATCATCTAAAATATTTAAACATTTTCAATACAGGGTGGAAATTACACATTAATCAGATGATGAAATGACAACTCATTCAGATTTAAAAGTCTTCTCACAACTAATTTTCCTTCCTCTAACACCCACAATTTAAAAGAGGAGTGCTTGCACAGTGTTGTCAGTTTAAAAGTCAAATTACTGAGAGTGGAACACTTAATTAGACTTGTAGATGCAGTAGCATGATAGCACCTTCATTCTTCTTTGAGAACAAACATAAGCCGTTAAACAGATGCTTTTATCCAAGGGGCCTTGGAAGGAACCTGAGTGCATACATCCCTCTGAAACCTCCATGTCTTACCTGCTCACCTTACTTAAACTACATCCCCATTGTTTTATGGGTGCACTTACCTGCACCTAAACAGGCCAAGAGGCATTAACTGTCCTTTTTACAGAGTCTTATACTCAGGGAGGGATCCCCTCTGCAGGGAAAGAAGCTGAATGGAAGCCGTGTCTCTATTTTCCCCCATGGAGCCGACCTTGTGGACTCTCCAGCGGGGTCATGTTCTCAGAAGACAGAACAAGATGTTACTTAATACAGCAAGGCCACACAACATCACTGGCTCTCAGGATAGGGAGGATAAAGCCAGGACATCTCAGCATACATTAGGAAAGGCCAAAATGTGAAGAAGTTCATTCCTGATGGAGGTAGGTTTTGAGGATTGCTTTTCAAGATACTCTTCACAGGAGTTCTCCTTTATCAGGCAAACATTTGTACACACAGCCACTCACATGCAGAAAGGAAACTCCTAAATCTTGGTTTCAGACATTTGGAGAAGACATTTGGACAAAGTAAAACACTCTTGCCAGAGGTGATGAGAGTGTTATTGTTCCCAGCGGGCTGAAGCCCCCCATGAGTCCACACTACAGTTGACAAAAGAGGAAAACCAAACCAGACCACTTCCCTTTTTTACCTGACATTTGATGAAATATGTTTCTGTGACATGAAAACTGTGACTGTTTGATCTTGGTTTGCAACATTCCTCCTGCAGTTTATCACAGTTCTGATCATTTCACTTTATTTGATTAAATGGTCCCATTGAAAGTTAAATTTGAGAATTGACCAAAAATAAAAAATAAAAAATCAGAGTGTTGAGTATTCTGTCCAATTCTTAAAGTGCAAGAAAGTATGAGTGTAGAACTAAAGTGTCCCATATTTGACTGAGGGAAGACAGTCATGAGCAGAGTCAAAGCTCATTTTAGCCCAATGTTATTGAGGTGCTTTTCAGCACAAACTGGCCATATATGGCTGCAGTTCCTCCATTCTTGGCAGTGGACAAAACAAACGTATCAAACAGCTGCTTGGTGTAAGAAATACATTATGCAATGGATGATGCAATCTATATACAGATAAAACCGTAAAATGTTTTTCTGCCTTTCTAAGATGATGATTGTGCAGTTATGCTGTGCTTGTTGTACAAATTGAGTTGAAAATATGACTAAAAGCACTGTGTTGTGTTCTGTTGTGTCAAACAGGAACACTTGACACGTGCATTGATGCTGTTGTTCATTGTGTATCAGAGTTTGTTTACTAAGACAGAATTGCTGATTATTCCAACCAACATCTGTGCTTTTCAGAGAAGCTTTCATTTCAATAAGGCTGTAAAATATGGAAAAGCCCACACTGAGTATACTCCAAAAAATGATTTCTTTTGTAATATTTATGAGAGCAAGCTCAATGTCACATCATTTTGTTGGACCAGAAGCTTTTCATCTTAACTGAGTTATAAAAATTACTTAAATACTCTCTCTCTCTCTCTCTCTCTCTCTCTCTCTCTCGGATATCTGTATATTCATGCATAAAGTCTTCCTCAGCAGACTCAACAGTCTTTCCCTGTGAGGTTAAATAGAGCAGTACTTCTGCCAAAAAGGTAACACTATACTCCTACATTCTGAATCCAAACCAGTCAATATAAATTTGAATGTGAAAATCCATAAATCGCTCTTGATTTGGATAATAGCTGTATCTGGCCATGTGCTTCTGGCCCAGAGAAAGCTTTTCCTGAACTTGAAAGTTAGTGCCCACTCATTGGCTGCTTTGGCCCCTCTGAACATATACCCACAGCCAGCCCTGGATGAACTGAATAACATAAAGGTCCTCTGGTTTTCCTCTCTGAAAGCCTAAAATACCTCAAACGACACGGTTCAAAGACTTGAAATATGATCATTTGGCAACAAGCGCTAAGCAAAGCATAGCATAGCACAGGGGTTATATTAAAGCAGCCATGATCCTGCTTTTTCCACATCCTCCACATCCACAGTTTACTAAATATGATACCATTTGTTTTAATATAGAAAGCACAATTTGTTTATTAGTCTTCACGCTGAAGACACAAAAATATGTGTCGCTGCTATCTAATGGTCCTTAAGTGCTCACATAATAGCAGTGATTGTTCAGTTGTGCAAATATGCTGAACACTGACCCATGCACACTGGCCTCCTCTTTATCTGTGGAAAGAAAACATTTTATCCCCGAAAGAACAATTTCTTAAATAAAGTAATGACACTGCGTGGCCCCATAATGCCTTGCTGCAAACTAAGAGGATCCTGATTGGGTTCATTAAAATTATTTACATTGAAAGCCACAAAAGAAAACCGCTTGTTTTATGGCTCTCTGCTCCTCCTTCCTTTCATGTCTGATGTGGCCGATGCATTTCTCGTCAGTGACTGCTTCTGTTTAAGCGAGCTGTTGCTCTGAGAAGGAAACTGGTTATTGGCTTGACATTTGTATGTACCTTTCTATGAGGTCAAAGGTCAGGGTCAGGACCCACTCAGCATTTTTTGTTTAACCAACACCATCACATAAATGCACGGGATGGAGAAAGCTGATAGGGTCATTTTACATGATGGAGTAAGGAATAAAAGTCTGAGAGTGACCTCTGGAACATGGGGTCATAAACACTTACTGCTTTCTGTGCATGTAAAAGAGCCGAGAGAGGATTGGTGGTAATAGTGAGGCATATGTCTTCCACATGAAAGACTGTTTTGTGCTCAGGGAATAAGCTCAGTCAAGGCCACCTCAAGTCGAACTTAAGTTTTTTAGAAATCTGTGCTTCTTGAGTGCTCGGCTGCCAAGCAGAGTCAGGGGGCCTTTGATGAGTTACCCATTTGTAGCCTTTAAAAACAACCCGGTGCAATATTCAGACTCTTCATACCGTGTTTATTTTTTAAGTGACAGTACAGGCGCACAGCATTTTAGAAGAGTGAAAGCAAAAGTAAAATTTAAAGCTGCCTGCTTCTTTGAAGCACAGATCTTGACTTTTTTCAGAAACAGTGAAATAAAGTGCATAGCTCACACATTTACTGTACGTGTGACACACAGCCTGCCACGTTACCCTCTGCAGCCCCGTACCACAAGCACTGTCTAAGTATAACTATGAGCCTGGGCTTAGATAACACTAAGCTCGGTACTGGGAAAGCAAGATAAAAAGAATTGTAGTCACACGGCTAAAAAATGAATGTGATTAACAAAGTTTTGGAGCCAAAAAGTACAACAGAGACTAAGCAGAATGCTGCTGTGAGTCCTCTACTGGTGTTACATACCACAAAGGAAAAAAATCTGAAGTTATCTATAGCCATAAGGTCAAAACACATAACTAATAGGAAACAAGTGACCAGAGGATTTCTTTGAGACACATTTGATGTATTACGGTAAACATTCCAGTGACATATAAAAGATAACAAAACCCCCTTTATGACTTTATCTTCATTATCTTAAGTCTTTAATTCTACTATTGATAAAAGTAATTCATTAAATAGCAGTGAAAATAAAGTGCAGGATAATAACATTTAGATCATACATCCATTTATTTTCCAAGCTATTTAAACTTTATTTAAGTAAGGTTTTCCCATTCAAAGCGGTATCTACAGGAGCACAGGACCCATGATTAATACCTCAGGTCAAGCCCACTTTCTGTAAAAAAAGAGGAGCTAGCTTGAGTCCCTCTATGAATCATCTATATTAAAGCATACCGGGTGCCATAGATGAAGGATAGTGCTTGTTCTGAGTTGCCTCCTGAGAAGCAGGTGCTGCTGGGTAATAACCATGCTGACTTCCTGAGCAGACAGGGAGCTGGAGGACACTATGGTCTCTCCTTTAGTTTCTACAAGCGTATGATCAAGGCACGACTTGATACTAACATATGACAAAGAGGTTTTTGGTCACAAGATCTGAATCATTGCAGCATTTTATTATGCCCTTTTCTCCTTTTTTTCATTTAAGCTTTCTCTCCCAGTTTTTCCATTTCTGTCTGCTCCTCTCCGTCTCCCTGTGTCTCGGTTTTGACAGTAAGTCTTGTAATTACTTGGGCAGCAGTGTGTTGACTGGGGATTTGCCTGGAGCTGCTTTGCTAGCCATGGATAACGACAGGGCTGCAGAATCCGAAGCAAACAAAAACACACCAGAATGTTGAGCAGCTAATGGCAATCAGTCTGGTGCAATAGTTTATATTTGTTTCACTTTATTTGGTTTGGTTAAGTTGAGTTTGGTTGATTCGTTTTTCCTTTGGGGGTTTTGTTTCATATCTATATACACAACTGACCCAGGGAGTCAAGTATCATTTGATGAGTTATTCAATTAGAGAGATTTTCAACTTTACTTGAAAGTTTACTGGAAGTCGCTGAAATTCCACCAGAATGTGCAAATAAGAAAACATTAATGAAAAATATTTAGCTAAATAACTACAACAACTGTCAAGTTCTGGCTTGTGAAGTTTAGACCTATCTAAAATGTATTATGTTGTATGACACAATGTCAGCAACTTGCCATGAGGTACACCTGCTCTAAATTCTAGTTACATTCAGAGATAAATAAAAGTCCCACAATATTATCATTCAGAGAGTAAGCTCTGACCATTTTAACCTGGTTTGATTTTTTTTTTTATCTCTTACCCTTTATGGGATGAAAATGTATCAAATTGCAAACCAATACACATTTGCTGACTAATGGTTAAGCTATTTGCTAACACATAGCTGAGTCTTTTGAGAGTTTTGAAATTTCCTGCACTGCATATATGGAAAATGTAAAACAGCTATTACTACATCTGGAAATGTATATCTATACATAAATAAAATTAAAGAACTGGACCTTACTGTACCAAATATATTGAAGTGTTCCAATTAGACATACAATTGTGGAAAGAAATCATTTAGGTTAGAGAGTATAGCTGGATTGTGTCCACGTCAGTGTCCCAGTGAGAACTGGTAGGAGTTAGAACAAAACATTTGAACAAACCTTTTAACTTTGCACTGACTTAAATCCATTTTTCATGATGCAGAGCATGCTCTGAGACAATGTCAGACCCTCAGAGCTTGGACAGTCCTTATCCTATTGCTTGTCAATCATGCCACTGCTACAACTCGATTACCCACCGTACCTGTGACTTAAATTGCCTGCATCGAAAAGGCAAGGTGTCAAAAAATTGATTCCATTAATGTCGCACTCAAAATAATGACACTCGACTCAAGAGTTATAGCCCGTCAGATAAAGGACTAATAAGGAAGCGGTGATCAAAGGGTGGCAGTGATGAAGTGGATGACATTTGGGGCTTGTAAAGGAGAAGGTTGCAGGTTGACGTCTACAAGCCGGCAAGGATCGGAACAAAGGAAAGCCCATAGTGGTTGGATCAGCAGTGTCATCCATCTCAGTGTATTGATTGACTTCAGTTACAGCTGGCCTTTTAACTGGAAGATGCCACTTGTCATTTACTGGCTCTGGGATTATGGGTGTCATATAAACAAGAGAGAAGACAAGACAGATATCGAGCATGAGTGTCAATACTCCTCCCTCAATGACTAAACCATATACAGGGTTCAAATTTGTCCAAAGAATATTAATGAGCTGGTAATGTTAAAAATATATTTTTACTAACCCCCCACCCCCCACCATAACGTCTTATTGTATTTTGAACCAGTCAAGGGTGTTACTATCTAGAAATTTGAAAACGGAATTGACAAAAACCATTATATACCACTGTGAACATGTCTTGCCATTGTTTGTGTATCCAGCTGTGGATTCTTTAATATCACAATCAAAGATGGCCTTGAAACGGCTTACTACCAGCGGTCAAGTGGTCAAAAAGTGGATTAAGTTACCTAGATTAAACTGTGCTCTCACTTGTCTCCAGAATAGCACACCATTAATCATTGGATCCAATTCTTGATGGAAGGCATAAGGGGATTTCTTAGAAACCTTGAAGTGACACCATGTGACTCAGTTGAAATAAAGTTAGTCTTTGTGTTACAATGAATCATCCTTGTACCAAACACTGGTCGAACCACAACACTGGAACCTTTTTTCCTGCTGGTAAATCCCCAGTAAAAGGTGTGCTCTTATCTTGAAGGCATCTGCTGACTAGCCATGTGTGGTGACACGCTCCTTCAAACAAAACTGCAACACATTTAAACATTTACTGGCAGTGAAGGAAAAGGGGGGGGGGGGGGTTAAAAGCTAAACGCTGCAATAGCCGTTTCATGCCGGAATAGTTTAAGGGCGCCAGTGGATAAATTGCTTTACAAGTTGATGCATTAGAAAAACACTGATGAAAACATAATCAGAAACACAAGGAGAACTCGGCATGCCACTGAGGCGATGTTTAAATCAAGAATGAGCAGATAAGAGGGAAAAGGAGGCCAGGAGGGCGGGTTACAGACAAATAATAGTCACATTTCGAGGAGACACAGAAAAATCTAGGCCAGACAGCACAATTATACGGCACTTGTCATAAAAGACCCAGAGCATACAGGTCAGGAGTGTTAAAGGAGGTGAGTTAAATACTCCCTGGCTCTGGACTGCCTCAGTCTTAGCCTGCAGGCAGGTGTTTTATGCATAGTGTATGTTACTGTGTGTCCATGAATACCTTGGCTAGATTGTGTGGACTATTTGTTCTCTGACAAACTGAAGGATAACTTCATCATTGTTAAGCTTTTTAAGAGTCTTTTATCTCACACTCATGTTTGCAGAGTTTTAGGCGACATGCTGTGCAGTTCAAAACAAGTGTTTACACTGTCAGAACAGACATCTGAGCCCAAACAGAGGACTTTGAATTCACTCGATGAAAGAGGGAGTTAATAGTCTTCTGTTACTAAGCAGAGAAGTAGGACAGAGTGTAACACTTTTAAATGACTAAAAAATGTGGAGCATGCGTAGCCCGGAATTAAAGGAAAAAACTTCAACTCAAGTGCTTGTTCCATTACTGGAATTTGTATTCAACTGTTTGACCCCTGCTCAAAATAACCTGCTGCGTCCCAAAATTATTTACTCCTTTTAAATATAGCCTGAGACCTCAATTAAATGTGCCGGCCACCTTTCTGTTGGGGCTAAATGGATTTACTTCTTCCGACAAATTACTTCTCCTGCAGTGCACCAGAGGACAGTCATTGTAAATGGTTGTAAGCTCACCCTCTTTCTGGTGTTTCTGGGAGACCGGCAAGCAAGCCAGATACCTCTTTCTGGAGGTTGAATAAACGTTTAAATACTTTATATCGAGTCTAGCCAGCTGTTGAGCGAAATAGCCACTTCTGGTAAAAATGCCCTGTGAGAAAAAAGCCAAATGACTTCTTTTCTTCTTCAATCGTAAAACAATTTACCGGGCTCCTAACGCATTATTTCAGTCATTACGAGCAAATAATTACTTAACCATTTGTCAATGCATACCCAGGTTTGAACTAGTTACTCTCCATAACTAACAACATATGTCATTTATGGGGGCATGAATACATGTAATTGGGCTCACGTTTCAGATGGTCTCTGTGCCAAGTCTACAAGCCAAAGCCACGCTGCTGTGTGAGCGGCTGTTACAAGCAAACACAAGACTCCACACCAAGAGCAGTCCTTCCTCTAACAAAGTTAACTGTTCTCTTAGCAGCATAGCTTTACATGAATTATTTGTGGCACTTTATAGAGAAAACATACACATATTACACAGCCTGTGGCTTATTTCAAAGTCTGCAGTGCCTGAAAAATGAAACGGGGTGGTTTACAAGCTGAGGGAATCAGGACCACATATCGAGTCCAGGCCATATTAAGAAAAGAATGACATTCTCGCTTTGTGTGTGTTTTATTGTATAGAGACCCCATATTTGTGAAAAAAAGATTGTTTAAAGATGTATTTTTATGACAAAAGGCTTTGTCTCAGTCTCACTTTAAACACCCAATGATTCCATAATGCTTCCATAATCAAAACAAACTCAATCAAACTCTGTTTTTGAAAAAAAATACTCCTGACCAAGTTGAGGTTATTTATTAAGCCTTTTCACTACCAATGTTTTGCTCTCTGAGCTGCAAATTTTCAAATTAGTTTAATTATTGGACCGCTGATTCTTCATCCACTTCAAAGCCCCTTGAGCATTCATTTCCAAATTTAAGACTTGTGGTCACTTTTAAACCTGAAAAACTTCTGAAGCCATATTCTAAATTCTAATAACACATTTGTGATCAACACTTGGCATTAAAATGAAGTTCTTCTCAAAATATTTCTAAAATCTTCAAAATAGTGTATTTAGACCATTAAAAAATTATTCATTTATCGTAGAAAAGATCTCATTGCCTTTCAACAGTAAGGCCTACGCGTCAGGGAGCTGCTGGCTACACTTTGGGCATCACTGTTCTAACACAGGTACAATCTATGATACTAAAACAAAAGTAAGCTGATCTGCAAATCTAGAAAGAAAGTTATTTGCATGTTCTGATGTCATCCGTTTCCACATCAAGTGAATCCACTGTATTATTAAGTTACACACCCGGAGTGTGCCAACACTACATTTTAAAAGATTTCCGGTGAATTCTCAGATTTTTTTTTTTAGCTGAGTGGTGTATCTGCTCATTAGCAGGACAGCGGTGCCTCTCTCTCTCATTGTCAGATTATGCATGCACGATGGGGTACAAGGTGTTGAACATGGTGACAGAGTCTCACTGTGTTTTAAAGATTATAATCACTCACCAACTCTTACTTGTTTATCATTTGGAACAAAATCAAGATTAAATCATCTTAAATGCTGCTGAAATTGGGTTTAAATGCTTACTTCTGAAAGACAATTGTGCAGAATTAAGAGGTGATCTTAGAGAGAGGTGATTCAAAAACTACAACAGTTTAGCCTGAGTGGGTAATGTTTAAATGATTTCGGTTTAAAGTTGAACTACTTTCTACCTTTTTTTAGAATATCATCAGACTACCAAGGGAACCATGTTTTAAATTCTTATAAAAAGTGAAATTTATCCAGGAAGACAATGAATGCAAAAAAAAATAACAGGTGGATACTGAGTTCTGCCTTTGATACACAGTGACATGAGTACACTGTCACTGTATCCACTGTCACCACTCCTGGGTGGTGCTGTTTACATTCGCAAACCATTGTTTGTTTTGTAATTAAGGGAAGAAGAAAAAAAACAAACAAAAGAAATCTGAGACCAAGTGTACTTGAAGTTCAAGCCACCTCAGCATTCTTGTTTAGCGTCAATTGTAATTGTCACATTCTTGCAAAATTGCTCAGATTTTTTTTTTCAAAAGGCACTTTGAATATAAAGTAAATTTTTCATTTCCATTTCTTTCAAGAAGTAGATTTTTTATTCTTCCTCTTTTATTCTTAAAAAGTGAACATGAAAAGGAGTGGGGGTTAAAGATAAGATCATTAAAATATGCCATTTTTTCCCCATGTTACCCAGCCTTACTCTCTTATTTCTTTTTTTTTCCAAGTAAATTTGGGTTTTTATGGAATGCCATTTTTCTTCTGAATTTCTTGCATTAAGACAAACAAATATGATTGACTAAGAAGTATATTTTTTATGAATGAAGTTACATAACCAATGTACAGTTTAATTTATCAAATAGATAAACATTCTCTTAAGTGGAATAAAATTATATTAATTCTATGCATTTATGCTGACCAAACTACAAAGAGGTCAACTGTTGCATACATGGATTCCTTAATACCTCTAATAATATCCAGGTCAAAAACTAACCAGAGCTCAGCTTTGGGATTACAAAGATTTTCAGGCCAAATGTTGAAATAGAGTCATCTGCAGACATAAGCTTGAAGTTTCCAAGTCAGACCCCCAAACTAACACAGAAATGACAAGTGACTGTAGGCCAACATTATCTTTGGCCGTAGTGAGAGAAATACAGACTATCTCTCTGTTGCTCTTTACCAGTGGCGTTCATCCCACATCGATCTGCTTCATTCTCTTTTTCCTCTCTCCCCATCTGCAATTCTGATTCCCTCTCTGTGCAGCCAAGTGTGTCTATTCCAATACCTGACAGGCCCAGTCGACGTGCACAGGTAGCCTCTACGAGAGTGACGGATGGCCAACATACCGCACTGGTCGGGCTGCTCATGTTTAATTCTGAATGCAACCCTTTTTCCCAGCCAGTCATCCAGGTGCTCAGCCCAGGTCGCAGTCTGCAGCACCCAGGGGAGCTGGAGGGGAGCTGGAGGGGAGCTGTGGTCCTGTGCACAGGGGCCCTCTCTGTCCATCACCTTCAACATTTGCCTCAGTGGAACATTCAATTTATTTTATAGCACCACTTCACTTGATAGCACTGACCTCCTAGATCCCTTGGAAAGTAATGAGATGGCTACACTGATGTCAGTCTCAGTGTTGACTGGGAAGACCCACCACCCAGTAAGATGTTTAAGAGAGGGGCCCTGTGATAACAAAAAAAGAATGAAAGGACAGAGGATTCATTTCATTGAAGCCGTGTTCTGATTTCAAAGGGAGCCTCTCTCAAGGCTGTGCCCGGTTGTAGCACTGCCCCCCCACTGATGGGCATGTGTGATCGGTTTGTCATGGGTGGGTTTGATCATTAAATCTAAATACACAGAAGAGGTTCTGATGAGACGGTGAGGATCAGGAAAGATGCACCAGCGTGGGCTCAAAATGTCATAGCAGAAAAAAAGAGGTCCCATTACAATTTAAAGAGTGCCATGCTGTGGCCAAATAATGGAAATACATGTTAGATTTGGCTAAAGAAGCAGCCTTTGTCTGTGGGGGCTGAACAGTTATCAGGATACATTATCATCCAGAGACCCACAGGCTACAGTTCCTGTGCCAAAAACTGTTAAAACCACATTAAACCTCCCAACATTTAGAACTTGGAAGCTCCATTTAGAAGAAGTTATACTGGCAGTCACATCTGCACGCCTCATTTTTATCTCCCACGCTCATATCATGCACTTTATTATGACTGCCTGCAAGCCAAACCCATGAAGACTTATTGTGCATCTCCATGTTGTTCAAGAAATGTTGTTTCAGAACCACATCACTTCTCATAATACAAGGGAAAACACCTAATTTAATATTTTAGAAAATGAATGAGTATTAAAATAGTTGGGAGAACACAGGCTGGTTAAACTGGCTAAATTTCACATGAAAATAATAACACGATGGCTCATTGATAAGTTGTGAGCCTCATACTTAAGGGTTTGACTTTGGTGGACATATTGCATTATTTTTCAACATAATCCCCTTCAGTATTTATCAATAAAGAATTCCTTTTCTTGATTGTTCAGAGAGTCCTCCACTGCATGTGTAACATCATCATCTGACCAAAAGTGGGTGCTGGAAATGGCCATTTTCAATTTTGGAAATAGATGAAAGTCTGATGGAGCGGGATCAGGCGAATAAGGTGGATGATCAATCAATTCAAAGCCACAATCATTAATGGCAGCCATGGCAATGACAGACTTGTGAACAGGGGCATTGTCCTGGTGGAACAACACACCTTCACTGAGTGATGCATAATGTGTGCCATTGATTGTTTGTCCCTTTGCCATAACAGTATCATGGACCATTTCTGGGGTTGCAACAGTGACAGGCTTTCCACGACGGGCGTCATCCCCTGGGCTCTGCCTGCCACGCTTAAATTCCACCACCCACCTTTTCACTGTAGCATATGAAGGGGCATCATTCCCTAGTGTTGTTACCATATCAGTATGATAAGTTGTGAGCTTTGTATTGAAGAAGTGAAGCAGGGAATAGTAGAGCTGAAAAAGGACATTTCTGCTTCACTTCTCCAATACAAGGCTCACAACTTATCTATCTTACATAAATACCCATACAAAAGATATTAACTGTTGGGATACACAATACATGTCTCTGTTCCTTTAGTTCTTCTTTCACTTGTATACCCACATCCCAAAATCCCTTCCTCTCCCACTGATTATCTCAAACAGACCTCCAGGTGATAACTCTAAACAGGACTGTTGGTCCATGTGGCTCTGGTGTCATCGCCTCTCACTGTGTTTATCTGAATGGATATCGATGCATCTCCATTCACCACCTGCTAATTAGCATCTCCAGCGCAACCTAACTCCACCAGGAAAGAGGCAAGGAGGGAAAAGTTTGGCGGCATACAGTGAAGAGGTGGTTAGTGTAAAAGAATCTAGGAGGAAGTGAGAGGAAATTGCAGACAGGAAACCAAGACTGGGCTAGAGAAAGTCAAAGAGCTTTGCAAGAGGAAGCTGATGAGCAAGTGGAAGATGGAGAGGAAGAGGATTCTGGCAGAGCCAGGAGTCCTTGAAGATAAGATAGCAAGGATATGACAGCTGTGTGTTTCTGATGGCACAGGCTAACACTTAAGTCCCGTCTATGCTGGATGAATACTGTGCTTTTTCCTCTTGTGAATTTCAAACTTACGCTTCTCCACTAGAGAGAGAGACAGGTAGCCTTCCTCAGAGTTACGATAAGAAAGTGACACTTGGTGTGCTTTTTGGAAGAAAGAAAAGAAATAAATGACAAACTCAGCCAGGTTGTTGAATCTCAATGATTCTCTTTGGCTCTCTCAAACGTAACTCCTTGACAGCACTGAGCCCTCAGCCCAGTCTCAGGCAGTCCTTCAGGCTTACTGCACAGGAATGCAGAGCAGGAGGACTGGAGCGCTTATTAATAACGCATCCTCTTCTGCACTTGTGGCAATTAAACGTTAAAGCCTTTGAAGTCCACGCACAGACAGAATTACCGTCTTTTATGAATGTGATATTGTTTGGGTTCAAAGCTCCCTGCTCACATTTTCCACAGATGGAGCCTCCGATGCAGCAATTCCCCCCTGATTGTGTGCAGCATGGACCACAGCCCGCATGATAGGGATCATGCTCATTGAGACAATTTAATGCTATTTCTGGAGAATTTCTCTACTCAGATTGATCCCTTTGAACTGGTGAAATTAGCACGGAAACACTATTTTCCACCCCATTCCCCAGAAATTAATGAAATATGGAGGTCTGGGATGCTAGAAATGTTTCAAAGTAGAAAAGAGTAGGAGTAAAAGCTCCATGTAGGGAATTGGTGTTGTAAACAAAGGTAACAACTTACACAACTTTTTTTTCCTTTTTTTTTTATGATTCATTGTTTGATGACTGTTTTTGTACTTTTTTTACTTGCGCTTGAATTTTGTCAAAGGATAAAAACTGTTGGTTGTGTGGAAGTAATCAGTCTTCTGTGTTTTCACACCCAGTAGTTCCCTGTTACAGAGGTGGTCTGGGCGTATTAACAGAATGTCTGCTGTGAGGGCTCTGATTTATGAAGATGGCTAATATTATTCCCCACCTCCAGGCTTTGCCTGTGCTGCCCATCCTTACTATTAGATCAGTTTCTTTCTTTTTCTCCAAATACACACTGGAGACAGCATCTGGAAGCCATAGCCTTGGCTACCAAAAGCTATAAAAACCAGGGCAGGGGCTGCAGCAGGGGCTACAGCAAGGGCATCATACCATGAGGGCATTTATACGGCCTTC
Organism: Labroides dimidiatus; assembly: GCA_030710495.1. Classification (NCBI taxonomy): domain Eukaryota; kingdom Metazoa; phylum Chordata; class Actinopteri; order Labriformes; family Labridae; genus Labroides; species Labroides dimidiatus. The sequence goes on from CM061146.1 coordinate 13,517,820, forward strand.
AGGGCAGGAAGCTGCATCTGTGGGCAAACCTGAGAACTCAGCAGCTTTTTAGGGAAATAACCTTTTGGCAGGAAGGGAATTAAAAGTTACAGAGAGGTTGGATCTTGTTTTAAATATTTAACATTAGTTTTAAACCCACCTGATTAATAATATAATGGTATGGACTTTTATTGCTATCTCTGGTGGATAATAAGGTCAATTTAAAATGTTGTTGTTGTTATCACTAGCTTGTGCTTTATTTTAACATTTGGCCATGAAACAGAAATTCACATTTTGCCACCATTCATCCATTTTAAAATGTTCTGACAGATCAGCACAGCCAGGTAATGATGCCGCATTAGTCCCCAAAGAAACAAACGACATCTCGGGGCTTCCTGAATTAACATCCAATGGTTAGATACAGAATAACTCTGGAGCAGGTATTTAAAGTCTGAAAAACACTGAATTCAATTACAAAGACAACATCTATAGTAAATTTGTATAATAGTATATCAGTATTTAAATGTGCTTTTTTAAAACTAACAAAATGTACAACTGTCGCTCTATGAAGTTGGTTTTCTCTGAGTTAAGCTTTTGAGTGGCTAAAAAGTTCCCTCCCAGTTTAACACTCGGCAGAAGATTTAAAGCTTCATTTTTCAGAAAGGCTGCTATTTCTGTACTAATGTTCACTTCCTTCTATCTAAAGACTTTCGTGTCAACTTGTGGGCTTCAAAGACTCAACAACTCAAATGTGCTTCTTTATGCTTTATACTGTCCCTCCAGTACCACCATACTAACTTCTTCTCTCAAACTGGTGCTTTAGAAACCCCGCAGGCCTTTTGGGGGCTGAGCTAAGAGCAGACTTTGGTGTTTGAGACACAGCTCTCCAACGTGTTTGGAACCAGATACCTATGCAATGACCTGTAATTTCATTGAGTTTTGGGAACACCTTGTGAAGTTCTCTTGAAGATCTTGTAATATTTTAGAAAGGACCATTTTAAGTTTACAGATAGATTCAGGGATTTCTACAATATGTGGTTATGTATTAATTTGGAAACTTGCACACATTTAGTATGAAAATCTAGCATTGTTCTTTCATATCTGTTTAAAATATTGGAAAGCATAATAACCCCTCTTTAATAAATATGAAGGTGTTATTAAAGCCCAATTTTCCCTTCCTGTGATCCTGTACTTATTCACACTGTTCTAAAAAGCAGTCAGGTTATGAGCAGTGGGCTATGTTTACACTGTGGTGTAAGTATACCTTAAATTTCATCCCTGCTTTTATGCTAAACGGACAGGCTCCGTATTATTTCCTCTAAGTTAAGTTCTCATGGAGCCACGTCATTTTTATTTTTTTCCACTGGCTTCACCAATGATGTAAAAATTTAAGATGTTTATTTGCTCAGCTTTACTTCAATAAATGTAACTGTCATTAGCTCTTCAACAGAGGCAACTGCAAAAACACAGCTGTAATGAGGCTGGGAGGATGAAAGCCAAAAACTGCAGTACTTTAAAGTTTGAACAGAACTTGAGTCCAGACTGGAAGTAAGTGTTCCACCTCAATCAAAGTGCAGCGATAAACTGGCAGATGAATACTTAAGGAAGCAGAGAGTTATACTACAACAGCGAATGAGTTGATCTCCAGTCTTTAGCTCACTAATGGAGTGTTTTCACTGAGTGAAGAAAAAGAAGCTGAGTTTAGCTCTGTATGTAAAATTACCCACACCCTCCTTTTATTACGCCTCAAAATCATCTTCATCAATGTCTCAGACTGAAAGCCAGAATAAAGGCCTCTGAATTGTGCATTGTAGGCAAGATCTCTTCAGAATTTGCAACTAAACCAGAAGGGATCCAAACATAACAGTAAAAGTTGGCAGGCTGTTTCTGCCTAACAGTTACTCAAATGTAAGTTTCTTTTGATCAGCTGTTAGCATGTGATGCTCATCGAACCGTCATCCCTTCAATTCTGTTGCAAAATACAGCTTAAAAAAATAAAGAAAGCAAACCTTTGAAGTGCAAACAGCAGCAGTTTGTAGACACAACCCATGTGTTCCTGCATTAGGATACAAATTTTCTGAAATATGAAACAACCTGTAAGCTGTAGATTCAGATTATAACCAGCAGAGGGATTTTTGGAGATGGATTTGTTCATCATCCTAAAATAGTCACTGTCCTTGAACAGTCTTGACTCATTATACTCACCCTGAAACTGGCCAACTATAGCGAGACAATGTCATCACCAACATCTTTTGAAAATTACCCTTAAAAGCCTTGTTGGGATCATAGCATCTGGCTAACTGACAACAAAACTCGGCATTTGGCTGACATCCACTCTATTCTTTACCGAGCCAATGGGTCCTTCCCAAGCATGCGGCAGAAATTATGACCCTGGAAGGTAGAGCTCACAGGAATGATATTCAGGGCATGTACATTTGTATAAATTCTACTTTTTCCACTGTTTGCATCTGTGAAGAGGACTGAAGTTTAAATTTAAATTGCAATTCTTTATGGAAATCATGGACACTGTGCCCTGCGCTCTAAAGAGAAGAGTGACCATCCACCTATTTATAATTGTTCAGCTCAAAAAGCCAGGATCTGTGATGGTATGAGGAAGGCATCAACAAGCTTAAGCTATATGAACAGCTTCCGGAGCAGCAAATGCTTTTATGCTGACATTACCTTTTCTAAGGCTGTGTATATATTTAGCAAAACAACACCAAAACCCTTTTGCTTGTATTACAAAAGCATACTTCTGTAGTAGAAGAGTCCAGATCACACCTGGGCAAATTAGGGTCTGTGGGCCACATCTGGCCCTTTCAGCGTCTTTGTTGGGCCCACACAAGGTAAATCACAGATTAGAACATAAATGTAAACAAAATTATGCAGCGCACGCAATACAACTGTTTTGATTTTATTTTGAGAAGCGTGACGTTTACATTATTTCCATATGGAAATGAGTTCACAGCAACAAGTGATGAAGTTCAACAAGTCCAAATACAGATCTTCCATCAATGATGATCACCTCTCATAGCAGCATAGCCACCTCCAAAATTGAACCAGATTTCAATGCCCTTGTTCAAGCCCAAGTCAGACTAGATTTTTTTCTCACTGAAGAGGTAAAATGAAATGAAAAATTTTCAATTTATTCAGGGTTTTTTTGTCTTTTCTGTATGAAACTGTTATAAAGTTTTTCAGTTTTTTGTTGAGACTAAAAAGCTAAAAATAAAATGAAACAATAACCCAATAATTGTTCTTGTTGATACTGTTTATTACTTCTATATGAGTATTTTCCTATTGGATCAAAACAGCAATTTGACATATTAACAGAATATCCTTATTCTTCTGGTTACCAGTAGCGGCTAATCAAATATATCAGTAAGTGCTTTTTACAATGGGAAAAAAGTTAATACTAAGCAGGATTGAGTTTATGTTGTTGGTCCAGCCCTCTGACAAAATTCAAGATTCTCCTGTGGCCCCTTGTAAAAATTAATTGCCCACCCCTGGTCCAGATGCTACACTGGCCTGCCTGTAGTCCCCACTTGTCACCCTTTAAAAATTTGGCACATCATAATGGAAAAAAAATGAATTTTCCCGACACTCCTTAACGGGATGTTACTCATGTGAGCAGAGATGGTGGGTCATTCACAAAAACAATTGCTCAGCCTCTCCTGAGACGATGAGCTTTCTGAAGCCTCTTCCTTTATCTGTTTTTCTAAGATGTCCTATTATTTCACATTGCAAGACAGAAAATGAATGTATAAAACGAAAGCTTTCACTGGTGTGCAGCTCCTGTTGAATTCTCTCCAGACAATTACTGTGAACACAGGAAACATTCTTGAATAGGCCAATTGGCTCTAAAGTCTTTCATTAAATGGCTTGTTTGTTGATATTATGAGCATTCTTTGTGCTTTCACTAGTTTTCAGAAAACAGCCTCAGAATTCTCCATAATGAAATTAATTTGCATTAAGAATGTGATGCTGTTGCAGCTGCATAAAAACACAAAATCTTCAAAGGGCAATTCTCTTTTAAAGCTTACGTGTGTTTCTCTTGCCAAGTTTGAGAGCAACAAAAGCTGATGTGAATAGAAACAAAAACACGCAAGTATTACCAATTATCCATTTAAATTTCTATCTATTCACAATTGATCTGGCTCTTTCAACACAAACAACAAAGATGCTTGCAAGTCTGTTTTTGTATCCCTAATTACTTGCGGTGTTTGAAGTCAAAGCTGAAAAACAGTCAAAATATAATTACACAAGTTTAAACAAAATAAGACATAATACATACACTTGCAAAGACGAATAAGTGTTTTGGGAATGAGGAGGAGCATGACAGCTAATCACTGGATTTTCTTGCTAATTCTCTTTTGAATGGTGATTGTGTTATAAAAAAAAAAGAGGATCCTGGGTTTCTTCCAACTGCATGGTTAGCATCACCGGTGTGTGGCGAGCCAAATGGACTGTGGGATTGATAGTCAGGAAATGAACACACATGCTGAAATCAACTCGGCCATTCACTGCTCTCCCACGATTAAAGCTATTCAGTTTCTCTCTTGGAGCCATGCCGGGCAAGTGCCGAGGACTGTCTTCCTGAGTGTGTTGAGCTTCTGCAGACTGTATGCCATGTTTAAGGTAGGCTACACGTGTAACCATACCTTGTTAGTGCTGTACATGGCTTTTACTGCTCCACTGGGTGTTTTTTTATGTTAATGGTGTCCTGCTGGCTGATGGGTATTCTGTAATCAGCTCTGCATACAGGATGATCAAGTGTGACTGCTAATCCAGTGACACACACAGCTGCAGCTCAGCTGATACGCTGGGGCTGAATACTTCTTTCCTTTAGTATTGTTTGTGAGTTTGTGTGAGGATCTGAGCAGATGTGTATTCTGTGTATTTGACAGGAGAGTGGTCACACAATGAAAGAGTTTTCTGCTTCTCAGCCGTTAGCACACACAATCAAGGACTATCCCCTCAAAGTGTTAGACTTCAACACAATCATGCTGTTTTTCTCCTATTTGATGCTGGTAATGCTCTATTGGGTCTCTCAAACATGACAAAAGCTCAGTTTCCTTAACCAGTTAGCTATTGTGTAAACTATATGATGACGGCTTCTCGGGATAAAATTTATACATTTATTTATATATATATATATATATATATATATATATATATATATACACTTTTACACAGTACTGAATAGTGGTGCAATGAATCATCATTGATCTGTGATCCTTGAGGATGCCTCTCCATGGTTCGTCACACAAGAAGTCTGCAGATTGGTTGATGTAAAAAAAAATAATAATAAAATGTTGTGTGTGTTCACGTGAAGGCCGCATGTTCAATGTACACTCTTGTACTCTTGTGAGATTCATTTGATACAGTCATCCGTTCGGGCTGAAGCTGAGAGGGAGTGCTGCGAGTGAGGAAGACTGGTCTGTGAGTGTTTTGGACAGGGGAGGGATCCAACACTTGCTGCTCATTGAGAAGAGTAAGATCAATACGTCTCCAAATGTCTGTAAACTCCGAACTCAGAAAAGCCACTAAACTTTTTGCTTTTTTTGAAAGAAAGAAAGAAAGAAAGAAAGAAAAAAAAAGTTTTTCAGTAACACTGCTGCTCACAACATCACAGCAGAGTGGAGAGGAGAGGAGCCCTGTGCTGCAGACACGCCCCTCCATGAGAGTCACACAGGCACAACTGATGTGGCCATAGGCTAGTTTTTAATTCACCCCTCATGTGTAAAGAAAAAGATATGCCTTATATTACACTTTATGTTATTATTTAAATGTTCATATTGGACATTTGTAGTTGACTGTTGTTCTTATTGAAAAGGCAGAAGTGTTTTACTAAATAAATGGAGGACAAAGTTATATTTGTCTTGTCTTCATTCTTTTATTTTTTCTTTTTTGCTGATCCGAAAAATGATCCAATCCATGACTTAAAACCATACGATCGGAACTGTGAGTTTTTTGATCCATTGCACCCCCTAGTACAGAACAGAAGTTATGATACACAGCACTCATTCTTCTAACTCAAAAACACAGATGGCCTAGTGGTCTAGGTCGCACACCATATGGCAAAAAACCCTTGAGCAGGCGGCCCGGGTTCAAGTCCAACCTGTGGCAACTTTCCCCATGTCCTCCCCACTCTCACCCTGTTTCCCACTCTATCCACTGTCTTGTCTTTTCACATTAAAGGCATAAAAAGCCCAAAAAATAACCTAAAGAAAAAGAAAACGTTTGTCTATTCTAGATAATTTACATATTTGCTTAAGATAACCACACAAAAATATTCCTGTAATCCTAAGCACACAAATACCTTAGTTATGAGGCATACTTTTGTAATTTATCCTTGTCAAGTTAGCTGGTTAAGCTAGCTAGTTTTTAAAATCTGTGGGTCTCTTGCTGCGTTTTACTCCTCCAAAGAGATTCCAAGTTTCTTATTGAAGCAGTTGAATGCATTTATAGCTGGAAAATGCTCAGGGCAGCCATGGATGCTTGTTTTTTTTCCTTTTTTTTTTTCTTTTTTCTTCAAAGGCCCAGACTGACCATATGCGCCAAAAGGAACCACTCATAAGATGACATCTTGCTGGAAGGTGTAAGGTGAAGTCATAGTCAAATCACCACAACAAAGTATTATCTCATCCAACACTAGCATATCTAGATTTCCTCTTCACCAGAAGTTTGGGAAAGATCTGAGATATACCAGAAAACAACGACAGAGAACTGAAGTCTTAAGTTACTGTAGTCCAGCTGCAAGGTTCATGCAGGCCTGGGAGGTATTGTTTTTGTATTTTAGTTGGAACAGCAGCCATGGCTGGAGCTTTAACAACATTAGCCACAGTTGGAGTAGCGCATTATTATAGAGGTGGGAGAGGAGGAGAGGGAGAGAATAAAGAAGGGCAGAAACCAAAGGGGGGGGGGGGATACAAGGTTTATTTTTTTATTTGTAGTTTTAATTTGCTGTATCAGGCCTCAGGAAATACACACTGAACTGTACACCAATGAAACCTCCCGTCTCCAATAACTTCACTACAGTTGTACACTGACTTCATCCCCACCCCTCCCTCCATGTCTCTATCTTTTCCTTCCTTTCTTCGCATCTTCCCTCCTTCCTTTCAGTTTCCTCTTTCACCCACCCATGAGACCTAGAGGTGATTTTTAGACAGAGAGGCTGACTTCAGGTCTGTTTATGGGTTGGATCTCAGGAAGCAAACATCAGATAAGCAGATTCTTGGATACAGAAGACTAGCAGATAACATTTCCAGTAAAGACAGCACCACAAGGGAAACAGCCTAAGTGATACTACCAGGGGAAGGATATGAGTTGAGAGTTCAAGGGTAATGAATGTACATGAATGTGGGTGTGTGTGTGTCTGTGTGTGTTCTGTCTGAAGCACAGTACTGGTTCCAAGATGACAACATCTTTGAAAGTTGTCTTCATCCCCTTTCCAGTGAGAAACCCAAAGACAATTCTCCATTAATAAAAACTTAACCTTCTTGCCTCACTGCTTTACAGTTTTCCTCTGTGTTGAAGTATCATACTGTCCCTTTACGCTCCAGATCATGACACAACTTTCTGGCCAGACTCTCAACTGGCCATGAACATCAGCTCCCATCTCTCCACCTCCTCCTCTTTTGTGCTGCATTGCACAAATACAATAGAATTTCTCCAAATGGTTACCAGGTGTTTCCTTGCAAAGCAGATCTCATCCTTTAAGGTTGTCCTGTAAAGGCACGAAGGGGAAAGCCAGTCAATTATGTGTGGACAGTGTCTTGTCATAGACAGTGTTTGTCTGCCAGGCCACCAACTCCACTTTCAGCTTAACATTTTGGGGAATGTATATCACAATAATTTTGATGTAGATATACAAAAATTCATCAGTTGAATTTATTACACTGTAGCCTTTCAACAAATTAATCTTAAAGAGGGGGTATTAAGCGTCCCCATATTTTCATCATAGATAAATAGTATCAATGCCAGATGTCTATACTAAACATGTAGTTTTTTCAAACCACCACATATCCATGTGTTGTAGAAAATCCCTGAATCTGTCTGTAAACTGGTCAAAATGTTCTGTTTTAAACCAGTAGAGCTTTGTGACATCTTCATGAGACTCCCTGAGGTCATCACATCAGGATCTCCTAACTGGTACATGACATGTAGGAGGGGTGGGCCTCAAATACTAAGGTCTGCACATTGCTCTGTCCTCAACAAGCCTCTAGGGGGCTTGCCAATCAGAGGGAAGGGGGTTTGTAGAATGAGGAGACTAACAGAGACAGCAAATAAAATGAAGCATTTCAGAGATGGACTTATATAAGAGTTTGAGGAAAAATAGGATTCTCTTCTAGCTGTATTACAGCTACTATTACTAGAGTGGTATAAACCATTGAAACCGTTTTGTTGTTGTTGTTGTTATTGTTTTTTTGTTTATGTTTTTTTTAAAAAGCACAATACCCTGTCTTGTCCTCTGAAGATGCTGATCTTTGAGTTTTGTCAACTGACGGAAGTATTAACAAACAAATATACTAAATTGAGAGCATTTAATGCTTTGTGTGGTTCATTTTTTCTTTTATATAAAGTTTTTTACAGAAGGTTAAAAAAATCTTTAGAGTGCTAAATTGCCACTTTTCTGCCTGCACTCTGCTCTGTCTCTGGTTTTCTACAAATCACTTAGTTGGCATAACTTCTCTTACACAAGCTGTCACTTATTTTGAAGACCCTGCGCTGGGTTATCCTTGCCAACTCGGAACACAGGCTCTAGAAAAGGCCAAGTTTCTGTCTGAAATGGAAGTTGGACTGTATGAATGAGACTGTTATAGCTGATGATGTGGAACTTCAAAAATGTTAGAGTTATCATTTCTGAACAAAAGGAAAAAAGATGTGTTCAGAACCAAGTTGATTTTCTGATGTAATTAATATCTGCCAATTTCAGACAAATAGGATCAACAGGGAAATCAGCAGCTCAGGTTGGTTTAGTTAAACAGAGCTGATTGCTTTGTTTACACTCAGCCCAAGGGTAAAATCTCACAGAAAAGGGAAACACGAAGAGGGTACAAAGGAGCATTTACATCTGTCATAATTTACAAGTTGGAAACAGCAAGTGGCAACAAGCTGCTTCATTGACGTGACTTGTCTTAAACCAGCTACTTTAACTGTATCCCTTGTTTGCTCTTTCTCTCTGTTTGTACTCTATGCTGACTTTTCCAAACTCTGCCTTCTTTTGCTTTTGAATTTAGATTCACTTGATCTATCATATTTAATGAGTTTGGTTTCAAAAAAGAATAATTTATCTCTGGTCTACACTAAAAATTCCACTGACACTGAAATGTTTTTGATTCACCATGCCATCGGCTTTTTAATTACGTTTTACTTCAGAGGGGTTAGACATACTTTCACAACATCCCAGTGGCAGTGACATGGTTCTTTTCTGCTTTAAATGAGGGATCTGTAGACGCAGACCAGGATTGTTTTTGACTTTTGTGTCACCAGAGCTGATACACTGGAGCCTGCTTGTGTTGGGACGTTTTGATTAAACTCTGGATGATTTGCATGGTGGTCTCTGGGAATTTAAACAGCTCTGGGAGATTCAGCTGTGACTTGTTGAAGAATTTACTCCTGAAATCCAGGATGAATTACATTCAACTATGTGTTTAGTCCACCAAAATCAACACACCGCAGTCCTCCTCCTGTCAGTCTGGAGGCCTGGACAGATGTAGTATGAGTTATTTTCTTTTTCTTACACACCACATCCCACCACATAAATGCACTGATCGTCTAAAATTAAATTGAAGAGAACAATATATTATGATCACATTTTTGCTCCATCAACCTCCCACCCTCTAAACCATCAGCTCTTTCAGACCAACATTCTGCTCTCTTTAAGAGGAGTTCCACTGCAGCCATGATTCCTCCATCTCTGCCACAGGAAAGGAGTGTGGAGCTGCAGGTTAATCCTTCTCCAGGCGACCACAGTCTTAGTCTGATTAATCATCAGTTAAGTTAAACACCTCGTGGGACAACCAGTTGTTTCCTGCTGTGTTTGCTTAATTATTCAACTCGCTAATTTAGATTGGCAAGGTTGGACTATAATACAGAATGTCTGATTCAGCTTCACATTTTCCTCTTTAGAGCTGAACAAAATACAGACTTTGAAATAGAAAGCAGCAGTTATCTAGCATGGTGTAGCCCACTTCCCTTAAGCTTTTTTTTTCCTCATTCTGTGGGATTGTAAAGGCTTCCAGCTAAATAAATAAGAGCCAATTAATGTGCACCCTTCCCTTCATAGGAGAGAAAAAATGGTCTGCCACACTTGATTTGTGAGCTGTTCCATTTTAGGTAATGAAGAGGAAAGCTCTGCAGTTGAAGGGAGGACTCCATCAAACAGTTAGCGTGCATGATTAAACTTAAAAAATAGTTAGGAATGCTCTTTTAACCTTTGGAGTCCTACTTTATTATGAAACGGCTGCCAAAGCTGGACCTACACCGGCATACATCAGCCCTGCAATGTGAAACCTAATTTGTGGCACATGCAGCAGCATACATTTAAATTATAATATTACTATGACTGATATGAATCAAAAATAAATAGGGAGTTAACAGATGAACTGTATAATGTTAAATATGCATGTCTTATTAGCCTTTCAGACCTTGTTTTAGAGAGCTCTATTCAGGATAAAAGTGCCTAATCCTGTTCCATCTATCATCTCATTTCTAATTTCTAATTTCTTGCTGATATTTTCTACAAACCCAAACACTGGCATGGAAAGCAAGTAAGGCAAAAACCACCTGCCCTTTCAAGCCTTGCTGTCTTTCTTGCTCAGAATCCTCACAGCCTTGACATTGAGGGCAAAGGCAGACGAAGACTGGCTGAATCTGAGGGAATGCGAGCACCTGAAACCAGCAGAGAGCTTTTATCTGAAGATGGGAGGCACAAAACCTGCAGCATGCCTATCTTTGCTAGTTCTTATTATGTGCGTACCTCTGCCAAGATCTCTCTCTCTCTATCTCTCTTTATCTGTGTGTGTGTGTGTGTGTGTGTGTGTGTGTGTGTGTGTGTGTGTGTGTGTGTGTGTGTGTGTGTGTGTGTGTGTGTGTGTGTGTGTGTGTGTGTGTGTGTGTGTGTGCGTGTGTGTGTGTGTTGTACACCGAAGCTTCTGAGGTGAGATCTGAGCTTTGATAAATAGCTGCTATGAATCAAAAGGTCCAGTAGGACTGGTTGGGTGATGTCTGTTGGCTGTTCCTGCAAAATAATTTTGATTTCAAATATTAAACTGTACCTTGGACTGCATCAATTAATTACTGAGGAAACTATGGTTATTTTGTAATAAGAACTCATAAGGATGCAACTGAATGTTAAACGTGGATTTCGGGAAGTTTGTAATAAATCAAAACAAGTAAGCATATAAAGAACACAACAACCCTGATGCTGATCAAAAATTACTTTTGAAGTACTGATTACAAATTATTATCAATTTAATTATAACTTTTTTTTCTCTTGGTGAAAACAAAAAATAGCCCTTGGATTCTTGTAGTACTGTCTAACGAGCACAATGCATCAAAATGTCATGATGATGTACAATGTTCACAAAAGCAAATCCTGGTTTGGCTGACCTTTCGATTCCACAACATTCAACATGTGTGAGTGAGACCCTCCCACCATTCGAAACCTTCCACAGCTCAGTAAAAACTGAAAATGTGGTCCTTTAGGCAGTTATTCCAGTTCCCACAGCACATATTCAGTTCTTGCAGAGAAACTCAACTTAAATTCTTCTCTCTAGGGTGCAGTACCTCAAAACATGTATACAGACACTGCACCCCTGATGGCTAACGTGCTAACTTTTACCCCAAGCAACAAGGTCCTGGTCTCCATCAAAAGTGAGCCTTTCCAGAGACAGGCTTAAATCAGACTATCTTTTTTGGAATTTGAGGGCCGCCAAGGATAAAAAGGCCTAAGGTGGTGTGGTGTGGAAATATATGGATATGAGTACACCAAGCCCCAACGGAGGAAAGGAACTAAATGATCCTTTCGTGTCTTTGCACGATACGCGGTGGGAAAGGTGGGTGGAAAAAAAAGTCCCTGGTCCATTAATGTATGCTTGAATGAAGACCACAGACGGACTGGATGTTGGGAGGTGCAGCAGATGAGTCTGTCAAAGAAATATGTATCCCTGGGATTAGATGAACCCCCAAGTCTGTAAAATACACAAATCAAATAAAAACTTCAGCATAAGTTAGTTTAGGGCTTCTGGTTTTCCTGCCAAAAGTATCACTGTGACAGTGAAGAAATAAGTCTGAATAAGCATCACCTTCAAGGATCCTCAGATTACGTGGTTTCTAAACTAGGCTGCCAGACATTACAGCTTTTGCACAAGCACCAATGAGAGTAAAATAAATGTAATGGTTTGTAGGGCCAGTTATTTTACTGTATGTGCCAAACATATGCACAGAAAATAAAGACAAAACAGAATTAACTTGAAAAAAAAAACTTGAAGAAAGCATATTTCATTTACAACTGAAACTGGCTGAATTACGATTCCTTTTTTTTTCTTTTTTTGTGGTCATAATAATTTCCATTTTGTTGAGTTTACTTGAAATGGGATTAGAATTTGAAAATTAACATTACCAGGTGTGTTACAGTGTTTTGAAACTAGAACTTGAAATATTAAATTCATCAGGATAATTTTGAAAGAAACTTCTAGACAACCGTCTTTAATGAAACACTGGGATCAGCCTCCTTCTGGTCATTAAAAATACCTCTACCGGACATCAACTCTACAGTCTTTGGTTTTAGATTCACGATGTTACACAAACGTAAACATTCCTTCTTTAATTTTATTGACTAAAAACAGATTTATTGCCAGTGTTTCTCAGGCGTGTTTTGAAGATATTCTGCATTCCTTCCTCAGACTGACTCGTTTTTGGACTTTACTCTTTGTTTCTCTTCCTGTGTTCTCATCAAAGAGCTTAGCTAATCTCTTGTCTGTTTCAAGTAGGCACAGCATTCTTATTTCATCCTTTCCATCAAACCTGCTCATTCTCTCCAAGAAAGCTGGAAAGACACAGGTCCACCAGGGAGAAAGTCTTTGAAATGTAAGCTTTGGTTGTGTCTTCGGTAAGAAAGCTTGCATAAATAACTACACACAGCTCAGTGTGAGTGCTTGAGTCACCAGATACCTCAGCTGAGCCACTAATGGGGCTCATGGTGTATTCTGGCCCTTCAAACTTTAACTGGTTTCTGTCTTGTGTTTTGCTTTGAGTCACTGCGATATGTGCTTGTGCTAATAAGAATGACACCTGGCCTTACGTTATTTATACAGCCTCTATTAAGGCTATTGCTGTTAGTAACACTGCTTTAATAATGAAGCCCTCCCTGAGTTTATCTTGTCATTGAAAACAGATTTTATGAGTAAAGTGGAGGCTGTGCATTCAGTCTAAAACTATGAGGTTCAGTGAATGCTGTGTGGCAGTGGTTGTCAGCTGGCATATATATATATATATATATATATATATATATATATATATATATATATATATATATATATATATATATATATATATATAGACAGACAGACAGACAGACAGACAGACAGACAGACAGACAGACAACAGACAGACCAGTCTAACAGCTAAAATACACCAGATGCATCTCATGCATCTCATGCATTTCCAGTCCTGCTCTGCTCTGTTGACTCCTGTCCTGGCTCGTTATGTCGGTCTGTTTTGTTTTTGTCAAGCTAAATATGATTAGGTTTTGACACAGTTTGTGTTATTTTAAAAGTGACTATGTGTTTTTAAGTAGTTCCTGTGCAAAACTCCCTGTCCTGCTCGATCTGCCCTATGGTGACTTGAAAAGAAATCTATCTAATCTGGTGTACTTCAGCTGTTATTATCACCAGGTTACAGTGTGGAGCCAAAGCATTAGTCTGTAAAAAAAAAATCTAATAAACAAATTTGTTGAATTGCATTTTAATTTTGGCCCACCATTGAGTTGGTCAGAAAAAAATTGGCACAGAGGCCAAACTTAATTGCCGACCCCTGCTTTATGGTTTGTTCCTCAAAAATACATTTGATATGTATCCCTTTTGCCATTTGCCATAAATCCATACATAGAAGGGTGTGCTAATGTTAAGTTAAACGCTTCGGCTGTAAGGCAAAGACCTATTACTTATATTCTGCTCATATTTACATTTATTTCTAAACTCTGAACTCCCATTACACATGAAATTTTGTTCTTACCTACATGGTTATAGGTTCCCCATTAGTTATGTCACATAATTTCAACTGTTACCCAATTTCAATTTGCCTCCGTTTCTGTGCCCTGTTGGCACTGTGGGGTGTCACTTGAGCATCCTCAGTGATCATTCCCTTCAGTGAGAAAAGCAGTGTTGTGTGACAAGTTAATTGGCCACTAGTTGGGGTCACTCTGCAGGCATCTGAATGCCTGCACCCTGTAGGACCTCTGTGTATGGCAAAATAAATGAGAGGATAGAAGGGCTCTGCACAGCCTGATGGCCTGGAATAAGTCATGGGCGATGAGGTCATCCTTGCCTGATTTCCAAATAAAACAGAGGACAACAGCTGAGGGAGCAATGATCCGTTAGGTCTCACTTAACCACCCACCAGTGTGTCTGCTGCAGAAAGGACACGCATATGCTCGCACAAGCCTGTGCTGTGATGGTCGGTTAAGTTCCCAAAGAGCGATGAAAGAGTAAAGATTGAGAGTCTCATTAAGTGGCGAACAAGTGACCAGTGATCAGAGGAGAATTTTCATCATTCAGCAGCTTCACAAATGACTGGTTATATCTCAGAGACCCAAAAAAACAGTTCAACCTAAGAGCTTTCACTGGTTGCTCCTGAATTCCATTTGTCAAAAGAAGTTCAATAAAGCACGAAAAGAGTGGAAATACAGCAAACCAACCTCTAATCCCAAGCCAGCCTGGTCCTACTGGTATTTTAAAAAGACTGCTGATATTTTTTCTTTTTGGGCAGAAAAATTGAGGCTCAAAATACACAAAAAAGTAAGCCATCGAGTCTTCTATTAAACTTTGTAAAAACAGGTGGCTATGCTAAAATATGCAGGTTTTTTTGTGGATATTCTCTAATATATGTGGATATTCTTCATTTGTGAAGCTGCACACGTCCCTCACTCCAGTATAAACCATTAACATATGGGAGCAGTTAGGTCCTTACAACATGATCAACTTAACTTCTCAGGGTATTGCTACAGAGCAGCAAGTGCTGTTCATATGCATTTGGACATTTTGTACCCACGGTACCACAGCACTTGTGATTTTTTTTTTTTTTTTTATACTACACCAGTGCTTGTACGGTACACAGTCCTGACTTCATTTGCCTTGAAAGTCTTGGTAATTTTGTAGTGAAATTGAAGTATTCAGTCTTATTGTAAGTGAGGACATAATGTGGTGCTGTGGCTGGTGATTGGCCAGGTCTGGTTTGATATCTTTGGCCATAAGGTGTCTCTGTGATCACATTGTTCAGGCTCATGCAAGGGAACCCCAAAACTCTGCTGACCTTAAAGACAATGCATGCTTCTTCATCTCTCAAGATATTCTTATAAGCCTTTTCTATTCAGTCATAAGTTCAAGAGAA
The DNA here is from genome assembly GCA_030710495.1 of Labroides dimidiatus. NCBI lineage: Eukaryota > Metazoa > Chordata > Actinopteri > Labriformes > Labridae > Labroides > Labroides dimidiatus. The sequence goes on from CM061146.1 coordinate 13,533,411, forward strand.
CATTGTTTGAGTTTGAGCAACCATTGTGCTTACTGACACTGCCTTTCCTAGAGCAGTTTCATGTCATGTTCACCCTCTGACTCTTGGCCTCAACACTGTCGATGGTTCAGAGGTGAGGCTGAAGGACAACAAAGGAATGACCAATCAGCATTTTTTATGAATTTTATTCTAAATTACATTGCTCATGCTCTGCAGGATTTGTGTGAGGGGTCAAAAGTCAGAGGGTGAGAAGGTCTGGCTCAGAGTTCATTGTATCCAGCCAACTTTTTCTTTCCACCTGAAATCAGTCGTTAGTTGTAGGACTTTGCTGTGCATTAAACTTTGTGGAGTTGTGTTATCTCAGTTTTGAGAGACACTGATTGATATTAACTCAAAATTCTCTGACATTCTGCAAGATTACAGTCTGAATATTATAATTCGAGTCAATTCATGCCATTCCTCAGATAAAAAGATCAGGACTCAGGGAATCTGCTGGCAATGAGATGTACTCTGACCCAAACTTATGCTTTACTTCTTCATCTCCTTAAACTAACTTCGTCTTCCCTTTCATCCTCCCTGCTCTCTCCCCACCCCTCTTCCTGTCATCTCATATTGACCTTCATCTCCCTGCTCTTCTCTCCTAACCCCTCTACCTCTCATCCCGCCCCTCCATGCCACGTCTTCAGGTTGCAGTGTCTACTGACTCTCAGGAGGCCTTGTGCCCAGAAGGAGCAGAGAGCATTGAAGGACTTGTGAATGTGGCTTCTCTGGGTCTCCCTCCATCTTCCTCCTCCTCCTCCTCCTCCTCCTCCTCCTCCTCTCCCTCACCTTGCTCCCATCATCTGGTCCCTGGTCCCTGCCACACCAGGTGCATCCCCTAAACCTTCGCGTCCCAGCAGCATGCACACCCAGCTTCACGACCAGCACTGCCTCGCCTCCTACTCTCTTTCCTCCTCCTCCTCCTCCTCCTCCTCCCCCTCACCCCCTCCCCCTGGGCCAACCCGGCTACACCAACAGGAAGAGACCTCTGTGGATAAGGAGGTGTTGCTCATTACTTGCACAGGGTTTGCTGGCAGTGATGACATCACAGCTGAGGACAGCAGCGATGGAGGCACTGAGGGTTACAGCGACTATACCGGTCCAGAGGAGAGCCAGAGTCCGTGTTTGAGGCAGCTGAAGAGGTTCCACAGTGTTGACACGCACAGCCACAGCACCCTTTTGCCCCGACCTCGTCCTTACTCCTGGTTGGAAGACCCACGATGCCACTCTGTAGAGGTCTGCTCCTCGGTGGAGTCCAGCCCCCAGCGCAGCACCACCTCCACGTCCTCCGACAGCCCTCAGATTCAGAGCCAGACCACGACCCAGACCTCAGTGCCCTCACCACGCCGCAAGAAGAAGATGAACCCACCCTGCATCTCTGTGGACCCTCCTGATGGACTAGAGCCTCACGCCGGCCTCTACCTGGGCCTGGGTGGACTTGGGGGGATCGGGCTGGGGGGATTAGGAATGCCCCCTCCCCTGCCCAGCCGGGACAGCTGCTTGAGGAGGAGAGCGCCCTCTAGTGAATCCAAGGACTCCTTTGACCTGGGAAATGGAGAAGGATCAGGACAGGAAGGAGGCTCACCAAACCCCAGCACCAACCCCAAGCTATTGACTCTTCCCAGTTTTTCGTTTGAGAAGATGAGCTCTGAGCACTGAATACACACACATACACACAAACACGCGCACACAGTCACAAACCGAGCTGGACAAAGCCTCCACGCACATAAACACATGATGCACTCTGTGTGTCTGTGATGGTGATAGTTCTAGTAATAATGCTGTAGAAAGTAATAATGGTAAAACTACAACAAACAGTTCAAACATCCTCGGTTTCATGAGGAGTCGAGTGCTGTAGTAGTGTGACCATCCCTCGTCTTTGTATTGTTACTGCCAAAATAACCAGAGAAGAAGAAGGAGACACATGAAGTGACTGAAATGGGACTGTTTCTCTTCTGCTACGCCTGCATGCCACTGGCTGCAGCTTGACCCAGTGACGTCAGCCCATGGGATCTGGCGCCCTGTTTGGCTGCCGACTGAACTGCCTGGTGTTGCACAGGTTGGGTTTTGCCCAGTCAGTGGAGGTACAAAGCAATATGAATGTTTTAGAGACACTATTTTCTTAAATTATTGGGCCATAGCATTTGTACAGGATGTTGTTTTTTTTTTTTTTAATTTCACCCGGTAGTTATCTTTTTGTCCTTCTTTGTGATTTTATTTTCTTTTTTGTCAAATTGTTTGTCTTGTTTTTTTCATTGTAGAATATTTCTAGCTTTCTTGGTTTACTGAGGAAAGTGAACATTTTTCAAAGTGCTGAAAACCATGTATTTGTAGGAATAATATATAAATATATCTCTAAAAACAAGTCATTAAACTGAGCTTGGATTTTTAAGCACATTCATTAGACCTTGGTGATTTGATTCTTGGCACATTGGACTCTGTCTCTCTTTCTTAATCTCTCTCCGCATCTGCTTTTGCCCCTTTTGTCTGCTCCTGTAGGTGGCCTGGGATCCTTGCTGGAGACTGCCTGCGGCTGTGGAGTCATGAAGACTTATTAACTGCACCCATAGACATGACGCATTATTTGGCCTTTTCATTAGTAACATTCATTCCCACTATCATATAGCTTCTAATGTAGATATTAGCCTGATCTCCTTATCCATGATCAATAAATCTATAGTATCTATTTTTAATCACCACATAGGCATGAGGTCCCTCTGAAAATGGGATGTCACATCTCAAGAGGCTTTTAACACACCTTTACTTAACAGAGACAAATATGGTAGGGATGCACTTGTGGTCTGGGCATCCATGAGTTCATCACTATCATAAATTCTTATTTTCAGCATGAATATCATTGATTATGCCATTGATTATTACCATTCAGACATGAGGTCCCTCCCGAAAACGAGATGTAGCATCTCAAGAGGCTAACCTCTAATAAGTCAAACGACAGGTCTGTGGTTCATGGATCTGTCACTAACTTTAATTCACACCTTAGTCCACTTGTCTCCTCTTACCTCCCTTCCTTTGCCCACACACACAACACAGCATCGTGTGGATTTGCTGTTCATCATGAGACTGCGGTCCACATTCGAGATTTCCTGCTGCTTAACAGAAGCTTTTTTCTTGCCGCCATGATGGAGGGATTCATGATTGGCTATATGGATTCATGTTGGGTGTTGGATGTATATATTTGTATATATATATGTATATGTGTATCTTTATATGTATATATGTATCTATGCATATATGTAAATCCTTAAAATGAGGAGCCTTGTGCTCGATTGTAAAGTGTCTTGAGATAACACTTGTTATGAATTGGCGCTATACAAACAAAGATTGATTGATTGATTGATTAAAAACAAAGAGAAATCTGAAAAAAAGGCTAACCCCTAAGGGGTTCTGAATAATTGTCCTTTATCAAAGGAAATTAGAGCGGATATGGTGTCAAAATGTTTTCTAAATAAAGAAGGAGGACATTAAGCTTTTTTATTTTTTATAATAATGACAGAAACATGAGGTGTTGGACTCACATTTCTGACCAAACATAAGATGCAAAAAAAAAAAAAAAAAAAACAAAAAGAACACAAATGGGAAGTAAAATTTTTATGAAAGAAAAGAAAAACTAAGGGATACCCCATATTTGGAAATAATTTGGAGAGGAACATGCAAATCCCCAAAAAAAGGTTTCAGCCCTCACAATTGGTTCAGAATGCCTTCATATCACCTTCGGTGGGGTTTGCTTCGATAGGAGATCGATATTTGCGAGAATTTCAGCCGAAAAGGGAAAGTCGAATTTTGGACCAAAACGTAAGGTCCGGACCTGTCGTTTCGGCCAGAAACTTGGAAATCCCAAAACAGAGGTTTCAGCCCTCACAATTTTCTCAGAATGCCTTCATATCACCTCGGGTGGGGTTTGCTTCGATAGGAGATCGATATTTGCGAGAATGTCAGCCGAAAAGGGAAAGTCGAATTTTGGACCAAAACGTCAGGTCCGGACCTGTCGTTTCGGCCAGAAACTTGGAAATCCCACAACAGAGGTTTCAGCCCTCACAATTGGTTCAGAATGCCTTCATATCACCTCGGGTGGGGTTTGCTTCGATAGGAGATCGATATTTGCGAGAATTTCAGCCGAAAAGGGAAAGTCGAATTTTGGACCAAAACGTCAGGTCCGGACCTGTCGTTTCGGCCAGAAACTTGGAAATCCCAAAACAGAGGTTTCAGCCCTCACAATTGGTTCAGAATGCCTTCATATCACCTCGGGTGGGGTTTGCTTCGATAGGAGATCGATATTTGCGAGAATTTCAGCCGAAAACGGAGAGTCGAATTTTGGACCAAAACGTCAGGTCCGGACCTGTCGTTTCGGCCAGAAACTTGGAAATCCCACAACAGAGGTTTCAGCCCTCACAATTGGTTCAGAATGCCTTCATATCACCTCGGGTGGGGTTTGCTTCGATAGGAGATCGATATTTGCGAGAATTTCAGCCGAAAACGGAGAGTCGAATTTTGGACCAAAACGTCAGGTCCGGACCTGTCGTTTCGGCCAGAAACTTGGAAATCCCAAAACAGAGGTTTCAGCCCTCACAATTGGTTCAGAATGCCTTCATATCACCTCGGGTGGGGTTTGCTTCGATAGGAGATCGATATTTGCGAGAATGTCAGCCGAAAACGGAAAGTCGAATTTTGGACCAAAATGTCAGGTCCGGACCTGTCGTTTCGGCCAGAAACTTGGAAATCCCACAACAGAGGTTTCAGCCCTCACAATTGGTTCAGAATGCCTTCATATCACCTCGGGTGGGGTTTGCTTCGATAGGAGATCGATATTTGCGAGAATGTCAGCCGAAAACGGAAAGTCGAATTTTGGACCAAAATGTCAGGTCCGGACCTGTCGTTTCGGCCAGAAACTTGGAAATCCCAAAACAGAGGTTTCAGCCCTCACAATTGGTTCAGAATGCCTTCATGTCACCTCGGGTGGGGTTTGCTTCGATAGGAGATCGATATTTGCGAGAATGTCAGCCGAAAACGGAAAGTCGAATTTTGGACCAAAACGTCAGGTCCGGACCTGTCGTTTCGGCCAGAAACTTGGAAATCCCACAACAGAGGTTTCAGCCCTCACAATTGGTTCAGAATGCCTTCATATCACCTCGGGTGGGGTTTGCTTCGATAGGAGATCGATATTTGCGAGAATGTCAGCCGAAAACGGAAAGTCGAATTTTGGACCAAAATGTCAGGTCCGGACCTGTCGTTTCGGCCAGAAACTTGGAAATCCCAAAACAGAGGTTTCAGCCCTCACAATTGGTTCAGAATGCCTTCATGTCACCTCGGGTGGGGTTTGCTTCGATAGGAGATCGATATTTGCGAGAATGTCAGCCGAAAAGGGAAAGTCGAATTTTGGACCAAAACGTCAGGTCCGGACCTGTCGTTTCGGCCAGAAACTTGGAAATCCCACAACAGAGGTTTCAGCCCTCACAATTGGTTCAGAATGCCTTCATATCACCTCGGGTGGGGTTTGCTTCGATAGGAGATCGATATTTGCGAGAATTTCAGCCTAAAACGGAAAGTCGAATTTTGGACCAAAACGTCAGGTCCGGACCTGTCGTTTCGGCCAGAAACTTGGAAATCCCAAAACAGAGGTTTCAGCCCTCACAATTGGTTCAGAATGCCTTCATATCACCTCGGGTGGGGTTTGCTTCGATAGGAGATCGATATTTGCGAGAATTTCAGCCGAAAACGGAAAGTCGAATTTTGGACCAAAATGTCAGGTCCGGACCTGTCGTTTCGGCCAGAAACTTGGAAATCCCACAACAGAGGTTTCAGCCCTCACAATTGGTTCAGAATGCCTTCATATCACCTCGGGTGGGGTTTGCTTCGATAGGAGATCGATATTTGCGAGAATGTCAGCCGAAAAGGGAAAGTCGAATTTTGGACCAAAACGTCAGGTCCGGACCTGTCGTTTCGGCCAGAAACTTGGAAATCCCAAAACAGAGGTTTCAGCCCTCACAATTGGTTCAGAATGCCTTCATGTCACCTCGGGTGGGGTTTGCTTCGATAGGAGATCGATATTTGCGAGAATGTCAGCCGAAAAGGGAAAGTCGAATTTTGGACCAAAACGTCAGGTCCGGACCTGTCGTTTCGGCCAGAAACTTGGAAATCCCACAACAGAGGTTTCAGCCCTCACAATTGGTTCAGAATGCCTTCATATCACCTCGGGTGGGGTTTGCTTCGATAGGAGATCGATATTTGCGAGAATTTCAGCCTAAAACGGAAAGTCGAATTTTGGACCAAAACGTCAGGTCCGGACCTGTCGTTTCGGCCAGAAACTTGGAAATCCCAAAACAGAGGTTTCAGCCCTCACAATTGGTTCAGAATGCCTTCATATCACCTCGGGTGGGGTTTGCTTCGATAGGAGATCGATATTTGCGAGAATTTCAGCCGAAAACGGAAAGTCGAATTTTGGACCAAAATGTCAGGTCCGGACCTGTCGTTTCGGCCAGAAACTTGGAAATCCCACAACAGAGGTTTCAGCCCTCACAATTGGTTCAGAATGCCTTCATATCACCTCGGGTGGGGTTTGCTTCGATAGGAGATCGATATTTGCGAGAATGTCAGCCGAAAAGGGAAAGTCGAATTTTGGACCAAAACGTCAGGTCCGGACCTGTCGTTTCGGCCAGAAACTTGGAAATCCCAAAACAGAGGTTTCAGCCCTCACAATTGGTTCAGAATGCCTTCATATCACCTCGGGTGGGGTTTGCTTCGATAGGAGATCGATATTTGCGAGAATGTCAGCCTAAAACGGAAAGTCGAATTTTGGACCAAAACGTCAGGTCCGGACCTGTCGTTTCGGCCAGAAAGTTGGAAATCCCAAAACAGAGGTTTCAGCCCTCACAATTGGTTCAGAATGCCTTCATATCACCTCGGGTGGGGTTTGCTTCGATAGGAGATCGATATTTGCGAGAATGTCAGCCGAAAACGGAAAGTCGAATTTTGGACCAAAACGTCAGGTCCGGACCTGTCGTTTCGGCCAGAAACTTGGAAATCCCACAACAGAGGTTTCAGCCCTCACAATTGGTTCAGAATGCCTTCATATCACCTCGGGTGGGGTTTGCTTCGATAGGAGATCGATATTTGCGAGAATGTCAGCCGAAAACGGAAAGTCGAATTTTGGACCAAAATGTCAGGTCCGGACCTGTCGTTTCGGCCAGAAACTTGGAAATCCCAAAACAGAGGTTTCAGCCCTCACAATTGGTTCAGAATGCCTTCATGTCACCTCGGGTGGGGTTTGCTTCGATAGGAGATCGATATTTGCGAGAATGTCAGCCGAAAAGGGAAAGTCGAATTTTGGACCAAAACGTCAGGTCCGGACCTGTCGTTTCGGCCAGAAACTTGGAAATCCCACAACAGAGGTTTCAGCCCTCACAATTGGTTCAGAATGCCTTCATATCACCTCGGGTGGGGTTTGCTTCGATAGGAGATCGATATTTGCGAGAATTTCAGCCTAAAACGGAAAGTCGAATTTTGGACCAAAACGTCAGGTCCGGACCTGTAGTTTCGGCCAGAAACTTGGAAATCCCAAAACAGAGGTTTCAGCCCTCACAATTGGTTCAGAATGCCTTCATATCACCTCGGGTGGGGTTTGCTTCGATAGGAGATCGATATTTGCGAGAATTTCAGCCGAAAACGGAAAGTCGAATTTTGGACCAAAATGTCAGGTCCGGACCTGTCGTTTCGGCCAGAAACTTGGAAATCCCACAACAGAGGTTTCAGCCCTCACAATTGGTTCAGAATGCCTTCATATCACCTCGGGTGGGGTTTGCTTCGATAGGAGATCGATATTTGCGAGAATGTCAGCCGAAAAGGGAAAGTCGAATTTTGGACCAAAACGTCAGGTCCGGACCTGTCGTTTCGGCCAGAAACTTGGAAATCCCAAAACAGAGGTTTCAGCCCTCACAATTGGTTCAGAATGCCTTCATATCACCTCGGGTGGGGTTTGCTTCGATAGGAGATCGATATTTGCGAGAATGTCAGCCTAAAACGGAAAGTCGAATTTTGGACCAAAACGTCAGGTCCGGACCTGTCGTTTCGGCCAGAAACTTGGAAATCCCAAAACAGAGGTTTCAGCCCTCACAATTGGTTCAGAATGCCTTCATATCACCTCGGTCGGGGTTTGCTTCGATAGGAGATCGATATTTGCGAGAATTTCAGCCGAAAACGGAAAGTCGAATTTTGGACCAAAACGTCAGGTCCGGACCTGTCGTTTCGGCCAGAAACTTGGAAATCCCACAACAAAGGTTTCAGCCCTCACAATTGGTTCAGAATGCCTTCATATCACCTCAGGTGGGGTTTGCTTCTATAGGAGATCGATATTTGCGAGAATTTCAGCCGAAAAGGGAAAGTCGAATTTTGGACCAAAACGTCAGGTCCGGACCTGTCGTTTCGGCCAGAAACTTGGAAATCCCAAAACAGAGGTTTCAGCCCTCAACATTGGTTCAGAATGCCTTCATATCACCTCGGTTGGGGTTTGCTTCGATAGGAGATCGATATTTGCGAGAATGTCAGCCGAAAACGGAGAGTCGAATTTTGGACCAAAACGTCAGGTCCGGACCTGTCGTTTCGGCCAGAAACTTGGAAATCCCACAACAGAGGTTTCAGCCCTCACAATTGGTTCAGAATGCCTTCATATCACCTCGGGTGGGGTTTGCTTCGATAGGAGATCGATATTTGCGAGAATTTCAGCCGAAAACGGAGAGTCGAATTTTGGACCAAAACGTCAGGTCCGGACCTGTCGTTTCGGCCAGAAAGTTGGAAATCCCACAACAGAGGTTTCAGCCCTCACAATTGGTTCAGAATGCCTTCATATCACCTTCGGTGGGGTTTGCTTCGATAGGAGATCGATATTTGCGAGAATTTCAGCCGAAAAGGGAAAGTCGAATTTTGGACCAAAACGTCAGGTCCGGACCTGTCGTTTCGGCCAGAAACTTGGAAATCCCAAAACAGAGGTTTCAGCCCTCACAATTGGTTCAGAATGCCTTCATATCACCTCGGGTGGGGTTTGCTTCGATAGGAGATCGATATTTGCGAGAATGTCAGCCGAAAACGGAAAGTCGAATTTTGGACCAAAATGTCAGGTCCGGACCTGTCGTTTCGGCCAGAAACTTGGAAATCCCACAACAGAGGTTTCAGCCCTCACAATTGGTTCAGAATGCCTTCATATCACCTCGGGTGGGGTTTGCTTCGATAGGAGATCGATATTTGCGAGAATTTCAGCCGAAAAGGGAAAGTCGAATTTTGGACCAAAACGTCAGGTCCGGACCTGTCGTTTCGGCCAGAAACTTGGAAATCCCACAACAGAGGTTTCAGCCCTCACAATTGGTTCAGAATGCCTTCATATCACCTCGGGTGGGGTTTGCTTCGATAGGAGATCGATATTTGCGAGAATGTCAGCCGAAAAGGGAAAGTCGAATTTTGGACCAAAACGTCAGGTCCGGACCTGTCGTTTCGGCCAGAAACTTGGAAATCCCAAAACAGAGGTTTCAGCCCTCACAATTGGTTCAGAATGCCTTCATGTCACCTCGGGTGGGGTTTGCTTCGATAGGAGATCGATATTTGCGAGAATTTCAGCCGAAAACGGAAAGTCGAATTTTGGACCAAAACGTCAGGTCCGGACCTGTCGTTTCGGCCAGAAACTTGGAAATCCCAAAACAGAGGTTTCAGCCCTCACAATTGGTTCAGAATGCCTTCATATCACCTCGGGTGGGGTTTGCTTCGATAGGAGATCAATATTTGCGAGAATTTCAGCCGAAAAGGGAAAGTCGAATTTTGGACCAAAACGCAGTGGCGCAAAAAGGGGGTATGCACTATATGTGGCGCATGGGGCGCAGCGAATGAAGGGGCGCCGAAATGATGGAGAGGAAATTATTTTAAATTTGTATTTACTGTAATGAAAGGCAGTTCAATCGTATGATCAAGAACAGTGTTTGGTCTGCATACCCCTCAAAAAATGGGTAGTTGCACCACTGGGTCCATCCCTAAGCATTGATTACTACTGTTGGAGTACAAGCAGACAAGGGATGACCCTATCTCATAAGAAAAAGAAACTCAGTTCTGTTTCATCCCTATGAAATAAATAATGTTGTTTGCCTCCAGTCAGAATGAACAACATGAGTCAATGTTTTGTTTCTCTATTTTTTTTTCTTTTGTTTTTTTTATGAGATTACCTGCTGTGGCTGGCGGAAGACAAGAGGACAGGGGGACATAAAATGGAGACTCCTCAGGAATGGTGATTACTGTCCGCTGAATTGAAACCAGCCAAAACGAAACCAAATCTGGGCCTCCAAGAAGTATTATAGTTGTAAAATCAAATATAACCCCTCAGCTCATTCTATCATTCCTGTTTTCTCCCAGCCTCCACCATCAACACAGCATATTAAAGAAGAGATGAATTAGGAGTCTGTAAAACAGACACATAACCCCTTGAACCCTCAGTGGTGGACAGATTGGGAGGGAAGGGAAAGAGAAGCAGAGAGCCCAGGTAGGAGGGCTTGTGATTTGAAAAATGAAAAGCTGTTTATCACAGAGAATGACCCTGCTGAATTAAAGATGCAGGCAGATGGCTACCAGGAGCTGCTAAAGAGAAAACGGTACCCAGGGACTCCCCTCTGTGACGATGGGCTCCCTGACCAATCCCAGCCCAGGTACCTCAACCCTCTAAGCGTGCATTATTAAATTAAAAGCCAAGATTTATGCCCCAGTGCCAAAGCAATGGCTTTAGACAGATTTGGAATCATTTATCCCATCATAGGCTTGGCCAGTCTGAGGTTTGATTGATGGAGCTGGAGCAGTTGGGGGAGTATACGGTTACACACTTGTGCCTCACAGGCCAGAGCTCCTGCTGCTTTAATTCAGCGCTAAGAGCCTTACAGAGTCCAGACATAGCAACAGTGTGGCCCAGGTAAACAATTCCCCTGACAACAATGAACAGGGATGGCAATGGGGACGGAAGCAGGTTAAAAACCTGATAAGAGCCGATTTACTCTGTATTTTATTTATTGAGTTTTAAAGATGGTGAAAGCATTTTTGTTAGTCACCCACTATTGCAAAAGAAAGTTGTACTACTTAAATCACTATGAATACATACGACACTGTGGGTCAGTGGTAGAGTCATTGTCTCTAGATTGGAAGGTTGAGGGTTCGATTCCAGCTCCTGCAGTCATACACGTCAAAGTGTCCTTGAGTTAGTCACCGAATTGTGAATGCGGTGTGGATGGGTGAAAGAGATCAGCAGTGTAAAGCACTTTGAATGGTGGGACAGACTAGAAAGGTGCTATATAAGTACTTGACCATTTACCACTATGATGGAAATAATGAAGACATGCAAGTGTTTTCCTGATGGATTATCCAAAATAAGCTATGCATCTGTTTAAAAAAACAAGTATATTTACAGTTTGTAAACAGAGAGGACTATTGTGGTTTTGTTTTATTTGGGTTTTTTCTTCAGCATTAAAGCAAAGTAGTCTTAAGGATAATATTCTGTTTAAATCAAAAGTGCTTCTCAAGTCTCCTCTCTCTCACCCACACGTATTTACACAGAGATTATTTACACAGAGGTGGAAGCAAGAGGAACTGGCAATTTATCAAAAATACTTCAACACTTGATTGGTGGAGCCATTGATCAAACTGCCAACCTTTAGTAGATGTAAGGTTTTAACTGCTGAGCCATACATAACCCTAAATAATTAAACGATAAAACAGGTTAATGGTGCAGGCCATTAGTGGTAAAGCTTTTATGTTCAATTCTGATAAATGTTTTTTTTTTTCTTCTCTCCCTCTCAAATTAGTTAGGAAGATGGCTGTAAATCCTCATTTCTGATCAGAGGAGGAAGGGAAAAAAACATGAACCATACAAAATTCAACTAAAATTTACACAAAGTAAACAAAGTCAGGGTAAACTGAATGATAACACGAACAGTCTGTTCAATGCATTATTTCAGTTGCCTCGAAGTGTAGACCCTAGGCTCAGCTTGGTTTTAACCAAACAGATGGATCCTTTTATGTGCAAGAGCATTTTTATCAGAAAACAAGACTTTTTTTCTTAAAGAGACTGTGGACTATCCGTTTGAAGTGGACTGCAGCGACACCTTTAGGCTGGAATCGCTACAATCCACTGTCATGATGACATGACTCTTAACAAGGCATGTATTTGTTTTGGAAATGAATGGAGATCGAATCACCTTTTTAACACCACTTTTCTTTAACTGGATACAACGCGACAAGGTAAGGTACTTATAACAGTTACACAGTGCTGATGTTTAAAATGTGACAACAAGTAAGCTGTCAGCTTGTTCTGTAGTTTAGTAGCCAGCTATTTTAGCGATACTAGCTGCCAGGGGCCCCGATGTGTAGCCACAGGACAATGTGAAACATTAGTGATGTGCTCATCTACCAAGTAGAGTTAATTTAAACTAACATTAAATTTTATTGACAGACTCTCAAGTTTGAACAGATCACTGCAGACTAACTTCTGCATGTGGGTTGGAATGAACATTATTACAAACAGTTTAGCTCTTGTTTTAGCCTTTGGCTAATATTTTAGCTTTTAGCCCATGGTCTATCAGTATCCTATTTAGCTCTCTTCTGCTCTTATGTTCTTTTAGCTCCAGTCTCCACTATCACTATAAAATCAATCCCAGAAAGTGTTTTCAGTAGAGAAAAACACTGACCTCTCTTCTCACTACTGAACTTCATCAGCTGGTGTGGTGTTGTCATAGAGATGTCAGCGTGCCATAAATCAATCTGGTCCTGTCCGACGCATTTAGAAATAACCTACGTTGGCACTGATAATGTCATTTTAATTTGTGGATATGATTAGGCATACACCTAGAAGTGAGACTTTTTCAAGATCACCAAGAAAGTTCTCACAGTCCCTTTAAGCTGTAACTCAACATGGATGCCGATCATGAAATCAAGTAGTGCTCTCCTCGCCTCACAGTGTTAAAACATTGTCTAAAAAGATGTAAGGGGACTTGGATCCAGACAATTACAGCTTAGAGAAAAAAAAGTTCTTTCCATTTGCAGTTCTAAAGCAGCATTAATAGCCCTGGCTGGAAAAAAAGTGAGGGATATTGCCTAATGAAACGGACAAAACTTCAGCACATTTAGTATTATGTGGTGATTTCTTGCTACATTTTAATCAATAACAGAATTCTGAAAATTAGAAACAGGATCTTAGTACGATGGAAGCAGAAAAACAGGATGCTGCCATACAGTATTATCTGATGTTTTTATTTTCTGACTTCCTGTGTAGATGCTGCAGTAGCTGTGGAAAATCATCAAAGGGCTACAGCAACACGTGCATGTGAAAAGTGCAGGTTTTCATTCATCCCTTGGCCCCACTGCACCATGTGGCTATTTTGTACAAAATATTTTCATACATAGGGGAACACAGATCCTCAATGAAAGGTGCAGACACAATTAGATGATTGAAATGAGAGCTGTCTGAATTTGAAACATATGATCTGGAGGAATTTCACTTAATGCTGTTAAGAAACACTAAAGGATCACATTGAGCCATGTTGACTTGCTGTAAAGTGTGCGTTGAATTACAGTGGGCCTCCTCTATGCACTCTGTGGCCTCTGCACCTGGTTTCAACAACATCACCGGTGGAAATAGGACTGTTTGGCTTCTCACAAATGATTCAGAGGAGTCAATCAATCTTCATCCTCCACGGATATCCACTATCACAACATGACCCAATCATGAGATTAAAGGAGACTTCTGATTTGTCATAATTTGTGCCAGAAAGAAAGACACGGGCCAATCTGCGAGCGGTAAAATTACAGAGATTATAAAAGTGGAATTGCTCTGTGGAAAATAAAGGAAAATATTTTTAAGGTCTGCCACGGAGAGCAGATGGTTTCACAAGTTTTCTATGTGTAGGTAGCAAAGGGATCGATCTCTTACAAAAGCTAGTTGGAGACAAGATTTGACAGAAAGCTGCTTTTTTAAAAGGTTACAACAAAAATCAAGAACACCTTATTTCATAATGTGTGAATTTAAATTCCCTCAAAGTTAAGATAAGATAAGAGTTAAGAAAAGAAATTGTATTCGTTCAACCAAATGGTGAGTAAAAAATATTTAAGTTGATGAATTACTCTCAGATTAGATATTCAATAATAATAAAATTATTTGAGACTACATCATTTTTATGTCTGAAGTACAGACACTGGGCAGTATACATGCCATATATTTTAGAGAATAGGATAAAGAGTTGCTACACAATAATGATTGATAGGTCAATATCTGGCTGCCAGTCGGTCATGTCTCCACCTGCTTTGTATCAGCTGTAAGAGGAAACAGCTGTGTTGACGGCACTGGGACGAGCCGACACCAGATACACAGCATTTCAAGACATCCCCAGAACAGGTTAGGGGGCCTTGACACAGAGTATGAATGCTTTCATAATCAAACTGTGTAAGTTAATACAAATAACCAATTTTGACTCCTATGCATGATTTATAATCAGATGAACTTCACCCATACCATGGTAACAATTTTTTTTAATAAGTTATTTTTTGGGGCTTTGTATGCCTTTATTTTCAGAGTAAAGGACAGTGAAAAGAGAAGGAAACGGGGTGAGATTGGGGACTGATATGCAGGAAAGTCGCCACAGGTCAGACTTGAATCCAGGCAGCACGCTCAAGGGCTTTTTGCCCATATGGAGTGCAACCTTAACCACTAGGCCATCTGTGCTCCACCACAGTAACAAGTCTGGATGGTGATTTACACCATCACTAAATCAATCCAAATTTGAGGTTGTTAGTTATAGTTTATCCAAGAGAGTGCTGTTCAAAACGTACAGGCAATAAAAGTTTTACCTTTTGATACAGTGTTTTATCACTTACATTACAAGTTTCCACGTGTTCTTTTTTTATCATTATCTTTGGCAAGATAAAATACTGATGCTGCAAAGGATTGGTCTTTGTTTAAGTTTTTGATGTGCTGTTTTTTAATAGATTCCAGAAAATCAGTTAAGATATCAAAGCAGCAGAATAACATCTGGCAGACACTTGGTGCTCCAATAGTGACCACTCAACTAGAACAAAGGGCTAAAGCAGAAGTACACTCCTATTCTCTGATACTTTTATTTTTCTGACACAGTCTTGTGCTCAGGGTGGTTGTACTAACAGCAGGTGTATGTCAGCATTGCCGAAAAGAGACAATAGGGAAGTAGAGCCCCTGTTGATTTCCTGCTATCATTTTCTGGTGCAGAAGCATGTTCACAGGTCTAAAGGTGCAAGGCATGGCTATAGTGTGATATGCCCAGTCAGCTTCCAAGAGAGCAATTATTCTGGTGAGGTCAACAGGAAAAAAAAAACAGCTGATCCATGTTTGTGACATCTTGATGTGTCATCTGTGGATGCAGGCCCAAGTTTAATTTCGCGTGTGGGAAGCCACATTGTTATTATTCTTGATCAAATACCACTTTGATTTTAGACCTCTGGACTAAACTGAGAATGAGATGAAAACTGAGTTTACGGAACAATATACACAACACATGTCATTTCTGTCCACAAGCTGTCATCAACCATTTCTTAATTCCATCCCGGCAAACAAATTTTAATAAAAAACTAAATAAATTCACCCATAGTTCTCATGACAGTCACAGCCCAGGCATTTCTAAATAGTCACATGATGCTCTGAGGGCAGTTCTGGTTCTTTTGAATACATTTCATCTCTGAAGGTAGTTTGTTGCAGAGCATGTGTTTGGATCTGGGGCTGTTTGAAGGCAGATGTAGTTCCTGGCTGCATCTTTTCAACAAACTGCCTCCTGGTAATTGGCCATTATTCCAGAACTGAGAGGCATGCTGTCCAGAGGGCAACTGCTCTACTCTGGAAACAATCATGGAGTTAGCAGGCTGGCAAACTGCCGTGTCACTGGGATATGCCTCTCCTGCTGAGAGCCTTTTCCTGGGAGAATAAACGCAGACAAAAGAAAATGGCTGGTTCCCAAGATTAAATTATGGAGGATTAACTGCAAACAACACATGCATACCTTAAAAACACTAATCATGTGTTTCCATTGATAAAAGATGCAAATACAGTAATTCCACTTCATAATTTGAAATCAAATTTAAGACTTTTCATGACCAGTATAAATGGTAAAAAATCAACTGAAAGGGAAAATGTAAACTTGTGGGTTGTTTTGGTCTGCAGAGGTTTGGATAGTTGATTTTTTGGTTCATAGGGAATACACCCAGCCCAGGGACGTGATGCCCTGTGAAGCTATATTAGGTGACCTTCAACAAGTAACTCCATAATTACCAGAGAGCACGCAAGGTATGCCAAATGACCTTCCTTCATCTGCGACCAGACCCAAACATCACAGAGGAGAAATAATAATAACAACTGACACGTTCACCTCTGGCGCAGACTGGCAACTGGATCCAGATGGAGGGAGCATATCATTACCGTTTTATTGGGAGATATCAAAACAGAGGGGCACATTCCGGGAACGCTTCACTCTCCTGCAAATGTCCTGCTTTTGAAATGAGAGAATTTTATTTTGTTTGTCTGCTGGTTCTTCTTTGTTCTCAGTGAGTGCTCTCAGGATGGACACCATTGCATGCTGGGTAATGCACCGGAGGTTTTGAGAGAAGGAGTAAAGATGGCTATAGGTAGGATGAGAAAGGGGCTCAAAGTCACTCTAAGAAAAGCTCTGCATCTCGCTGTGGCCTGCAGGGTGGCCATAGCAAGACCCAAAGCACGCTCATCCTGGTTTTTAAATTAAAACACACGACTAGAGACTGAGTGAGCCCCTCCATCCCACCCCGCCTGCTTTGATTGTTGCAGAAAAACCTCATGCTGACTCATTTCTTCGACTCAAGGCTGTACCTGAATACCTGAGAACTCAGATGACTTTCAGTATTGCTCCCCTTTCATCCTTGAAAGACAAGTCTCCCTCTTTTTAGGTCAAGCTCTCGCTGTGCACAACCAGGGAGGCTTTCAGAAACCCCTCCGGTCCTCCTCCTCCTCCTCCTCCCTCTTTCCTCTCACCCCCTCTGACATCCTGGAACCACTCTTTGATGGTCCCTGCCTGTATTTGAGTCTTACTTGTTTCTTTTTGTGCACCTGAGGATGTTTAGTTATGTATATTTTTACCATCCATCCTTCACTACCATCTCAGATACACATTTTTTTTCTTGCTCAAAGAAATCACCACAGGGTGCAGACATCTCACATCCTTTCTCAGAGTGTGTCACAGCAAGTGTTGAGTTTCAGTTTTTATCCGGGGACTGTGCAATGTGCATGTTGGTGCTTCAATCCACCACTGCACCCTGGGTTGGTATTAATCTGATTAGATCACTGCCAGGCAGGAGTATGGAAATGGTGTGGCACCTGAAACAGGCAATGAGAGAAAAGAGAAACTTCGGTGTGTCCCACTTTGATCTGCTATCAGGAAATACTGAGAAGCAGCTTCGCAAGGGAGCGTGAAGACAGGCAAGAGAAAAGAGAGAAAAGGTGACCGCTCCACCATCAGGCCCAAGAGAGACAGACCCTGCAGAAAAGCCTCAATGCTAGTCCCCTCAAATACATATAAGTGCTGCAGGCATAGAACTCAAAAGGAAGGTGAAGCTTTTCGTTGGTACAAGTTAGACTTCTGCAGTTTGGTAAACAAACAAGTTAGCAGATAAGATACATTGTTGGCCCAGGTTTGCTTTGTTACTCAAATGGTTCAAGTACAGGAACCTTTCATGAATAAATATAAAGTGTCATTTGATATCTTTGGTTTTCATGGTCAGTAAGCAGTGTGTGCATAGTTTTTAATCATTTAAACTCTAACTATAAACATAGAAAACACTAAATTGGGCAGTGATGATTCAGGCATTCCAACAGTGTGAGAAAATTTCAACTCCTTAAACACATTCTCGGATTATATTATGATAACAAGGATTATTACTGGCATTAGAGTCATTTCTTCTCAAAATGTTCACTTGATTGCTGAGATCTTATCAGTACATCCATTATTAGGACACAATCATTTTTAGACATGCTTTTGTACTCGTGTCTCAGCCTAATCCAATCACAGTTGTCATTTGCAGATAGCAGCAGTTTATATCATCACTTTTTTTTAGAAACACTCTGCATCATGGGAGTTTTAGAGTCATGCAGAAAGCATTGAGAGAGTTTTGATTTTATAATTTGAACCACAGGAAATAGGGACATAGTAACAGACAGGATCCAAATGTATAGTTTGGCCACAGTCATGATGTTCACTTAAAATTTTGAGTTTGCATATTTAAAGATTTTGCACGTTTGTGCTTTCTTTATCTTTTGATCATAAATAGCCTGTTCTAAAGTATTTCATGACAAAACTCTTTAGGTATGAATTCCAAATGGCAGCTCTTCTGAGGTGTGTGTCCAGTGCAAAAAAGTCACATCAAAACACAATACTTATTAGACAAACAGTTTATAGCTCTTGCATATCTGACCTCCAGCATCCTTTATGCAGAGTTCACAGAAGAATCCCCACTGATTTTTGATATGAGCAGTTTTTTCTCTGTTAATGTCCACAAAGTGACATCACCCCGTGGTTAATCCTTTTTGCCAAAGGAAATACTGCAATTCAGCCCCCGTGGGCCTGTTGAGGAAAAATTCTGGCACTGAGCCCATGTCAATATTCACATAGGGAGTGATATCACTAGACTAGAGATTTTTACAACCCAGCAGGCTCACACACTATCAATCATATCTACAGACACATCTAAGATAAATTGCTAATAGACCAACACTAATTCTGTAGAAATTCTGGATTGAGAACTACCAAAGAAATGGAGTTAGGGGACTGTGTAACAGGACATTGTGGCATTATAAAATAATATCATAACTCTGCAGCCAATAACCTCTTTTTTTTTAATGTGGCCTCGATGTAATAGTGTTTGAAGTCTTTTTTTCCAGCAATTCTGTGTTTTTGTTGAAACTTGCGAGCTCTGTGTCAGAATGAAAAACCCAGTGGAACTTCAGAGTGTTCACAAGTGAATATGGTTGACCACAATGGTTCATGTAAGCACTCAAAAGTGACAGTGCACAGACAAAGCCCAACCAAGAAAATGAAGAAACTATGTGGTGGAAAGACTCCAACAGCTATAAACAGGTTGGACCACACCATACAGTGCGTGGGCTTCAAGTACATCTCCATCCCTGCATTCCTCATCCTCTTTGGCCCATGGAAACGGGGCGAAATCCTTCAGCTGATATTTTTACCTGTTTTAATAAGACGTGCCCTGATGAGTTGTACTCCCTAAAGTAACTGTCAAACCTTTCTCTTTCTGTTTACAAAACCCTCTTCTAACTCAGGGAAAAGAAGTGACAATTGGCTTCATGTCCAAAATAAATAGTGAGGCTCTGGTCATTCACGTGCTCTCTGTTCAAGTGAGGAGCTGTGTTTCAGCGAGCTCAAGCCAACGCTGCAGTGGGCCTATTAAAAGGGTAAAACGTGTGAAATAGAAGCAAGGGGTGGTGTAAAGTGTGAATGGATTCATGCTGTCACAAAGTCCTACTTAGGATGGGGCTTTGACTGACAATGAGCACCAAATCGAGACAGTCAAGATTTATAGCGGCGTGGGATCCTGTGCTGCAGCAGACATCTGGTTTGACCAATGTTTATGTGACTTTCAGGAGCAGTGAAGAACTTTCTTGGAGTTTCAATATAAAACTCAGAGGATGGAAAGAAAGTTAAGTTGTGCATTTATCATGTCTGTGTTGGCTTATACCAACAGTAAAACTTCAGTTGCTGAAAGCTATATTTTATGCTAATAGCAGGAAGCTAGACTTTCACTCTGTCATTAAAGTCTCTGTCTACTAAAGAATTGTTAGTGGAGTACGAGCCACCATCTGTGCAGCAGTTTAACTTTTAAACTTTTCTGTAAACATTGTATTTACACATTAAGGGTTTGTCCGATAGTTTAGAAAAGGAGTTCTAGTAATAAGTACTTTTATTAACGTTAACCGGTCTGGACCTGTCAATGTTTTTGGAAAGTGTCATAAGAAAATGTTTTGTTTTTTTTTATGATTTGGTGCTATATAAATACAGATTGATTGATTTTTTTTTCTGTCTGGAAAAATTAAATAGGAATGATGATCACCGTCACTGAGTTACAGCCTGCAATAAGTTAAATTAGCTAAAACAGAAACAAAATTATGAATGTTGTGGATTTCTCTAATTTCTCTGTTTCGGGAGAAATTTAGATTTTAAATAGCCAATTTGTGTAAAGTAAAGAAAAAAACGAATACGGTCAAAATGTGTAAAATATATTCATTACTGCTAAATACAGGATCACAGAATGTCTACAAACTTGTACTAATTACGCACGGCTCTGGTTGAGTGATTATATGCCCTGTTATTCAGAAACAGCCCACATTGATCATTGATCTCCATTTTCTGAATCATAAATCAGCCAAAATCACACCTTGCAAAATCATGCTTTTTATCCAGGTAGTTAAGCATTTTAGCATTATGACAGTCAGATTAACTGGAGCTATAGCCCTGTGCTGCAAAACTAATATTTTTTTTCATCCACAAGTCATTTTGGTTTTCACGAGCAAGGGTGGCAATTAATAATTTTTAGTTAAAGCCTGCGTAAAGCAATGGGTGGGTCAGAAATCATAGTGGCATTACATCACAGTTCCATCATTAGCATAGCCCCACCCCTTGTCGCCACGGTTGGCGGTCAGTCATATAGTTGCAGAAACCGACAACTGCCAGCAGAAGTAGTTATCTGTCGTAGCATCACCCGGAGGCTTCTGAAGAAACGGGTGGATTGATAGCCTAACTGTATTTGGCTAGGCTATAACGTTACTAGTCAGTAATCCATGTTGCTAAATTGCATAAATGAGCATTCTGATGGAGACTGTGAGGAACGAGGCTGAGCTCTATCAGTGCCTGACTCAGAGTCAGTTTCTGGCAGGTAGGGCTGGCTCCATCAGATGACGCTGCTATAGCTAGCTTCCATTGTTACTGTAGGTACAACACATCCTTGTACAGTACATGGAGGTGGCTCCCCTTCCACATGTGGGCACGGCTAAGCGCCTCTAACTGACACGCCCCCAGCGTTCCATAGCTGAGAGAAGTGCTTATTTTTCTATGATTTTGAGACCTAATTTTATAAGCTTCGAAATTTTTTTTTATCTTTTAAATTTGGCTCAGTGGTCAATGATACATGTTTCTGTGGTGTGACAAACTCATAACACAAATTTATTTCTGCTTTTTACAGACTTTACCATAAGAAGTTGTCCGTCTCTATACAAAACCCAACATGAATTTTACAATGAGTGTTGCTCTAAGCCAGGGGTTTCAAACTTGCGACCTGAGGGCCAATTGCGGCCCCCAGAACAATGTTTTGTGGGCCTTTGCCTGAAATCAAAGCTTTGTGTTTGTTCGGCCTGCGCGTTTTTTCTTACATGCATCTGGGGGGTTTATATTTTTTAACACTTGTGGGCTACCATAGCTCAGGCTCATGACAACAATGCAAATTAGCAATTGGTCACTTGTAACATGTTCAGGTGGAGGGAAAATAGATCCTGTCACCTAGTGCTAAATGGTGTTTGTCTGTGTTTGAATCATGTGCCTTTTTGGCAGCACCTGTCTGTGTGAAAAGCTCGTCTCCACAATTAACTTAAATAAGTCTAAGTTCAGGTCCAAACTTAAAGATGAGCATCTTAAAGTCATACTGAGGGTCCCAGTTGCTTCCTCCCACAAGCCAAATGTTCTGAAGAACTGTTCATGTTCTGCATGTTCTGACCTGTTAAGACTGAGACGACTGGATCAGTTGTACTTTTTTTTTTAAAACTTAAAGCCCTTTTTTTGTGGAACACTTGATGCAGCCCAGCCTCACCCAGACACTACCTCCAGCGGCCCCTTTGGTAAGTTGAGTTTGAGACCCCTGCTCTAAGCTAATTGGCTAATTAATTTCAGTTTAACGGCTGGCTCTGTTTCCATCACCTGAATCCTATGTTTAGACACCAAAAAGCACAGTGGTGTCAGAGTCCCCTCTATCTGCTATGTTCCCTTTCATTCCTGACTTTCTCAATACCTTATGAACAGACAGAGGTAAAAGCTGCTTGTTGACCACCTTCCTAGAAATAGTGAGCTGCATGGGAAAAAAGGTGGAAAGAATTCAAAAGAGATTAACATCCACTGGAAGTGGAAAAGTTTTGACTGTGAGTTGAAGGCTGGTGACAGGTCTGATTACTGGTGTACATCTGAAATGATTAATGTATACTGTGTTCCTGCTTTACAGCATGTGGAGTTTTCAGACTCCATGTTTGATCCTACAATAATTACATAAACACTATCCAGATGACCAGAAGACCACAACCCCGAACCCTGAATCGCAGGAAAAATATAATTAGCCGTTCCCATTTTTCCTGCATTCTTTTTCTGTCTTTATTTTAATAAACAGTCATGGTCCCTCTTTTCAGTGCCCTGCCAAAACCCAGACAGCATGCCTGCACATGGGGACACCAACGCAGTTTAGGGATGCAGTCCATCCAAAAGCTTGTTTACTAAATCCTGATTAGCAGTTACAGGACATAGTTTTCCACTTCATGTGTGTTTCCAGGCTACGTCCAGTCGTTTGTCTTCATTTAAGCTTTGGCTGTTAAATAGGCCTTGGGGATGGCCACTTGACCCAAGGTGCTTTTTCATGCAGTCACAGAAAATACTTCTTCCTTTTATCATTCATTGTAACTCTAATGGACTGATCAAGGGTTGAGGCTGAGGGGAAGCAAAATGGAGAAAGACAGGTTGCCAACTTTTTCATTTTTGTTGGAACTATGTCATCTGTGGTCTGGACAGATAAAAACACTCCTGTCCATCCACTGAGTGACCTGGCTGTGATACTACTTAAGGGCATTCACTGTGACCCCTGTTATACCACGAGAGCAACCTCTGGCTGGATATGAGCAATATGTCAAGAGGCAAAGCTTATTGTTTCAGGGCTTCCTTTTTCCTGTGCAGGACAGTCCTGCAGGGGAGCCATTACAGGGCTGTCAAAGCACATCAGGCCTCTTGGAATATGAAAAGTATAACCGACTGAAAAAGACCAACTTTCCCTGCTTGGTAGTGTGTCATCTGTCAAACTGACTGCCCCACTAGAAGTGGGTTTTTCCAAATCCTTATCAGATTTTGATTTATCTCTTAGTTTTGTTTGCTTTTGATAAAGACAATAGTTACACTTGGCGTCCTCTTCCCCTGCCTGGGGTAGGATAAATTCAACACTTAAATCATAATGAGAAACGAAAGATGTCAAGTTTAACCTAACAATACTTATATTACAATGCATGAGCACCTTTAATGTGCTAAATGCCTCTCAAGTTGTGCCAAGTTCACAGCAAAATTTGAGAAATACAAATCCACACGGTGTCTGGAAGGCTTTCAGAGCTGAGCCAAAGTCATAAAAATGGATTATATGGAGGAGGTACACCAACCCTAAAGAATGCCCACTTCATTCTCTTTTAAATTCACTGTAGCTGAACACAGGAATGGATATTTTTTTTCTTGCTGTTGGCACAGACTGGGATTGAGACGACCACTGGACGAGCAAGGGGTGTTTGCTCAAGTGGAGCCAATTACTCAAAATAAATTGGGTCTTCCTCTCTATTCCCTCCGTTTGCTCTTTCTACCTTTCTACCCCTTCATCCCCTCATCTCTCTGGTATGGGTTGTCATTTGGAAACCGGGTCAGATCCACAGTGAGCCACTCCTTACAAATAAACAGGCAAGTAATGGCTGTTTACCCAGAGTAAAAGAGCCATTATGGGCAAGGAAGTTAAACATCTCTGACAAGCAAAATGGTCACAGACAAATCACTGATGCTCCTCTTGAGCGATTGATTGTAGGAATGCTGATGTTTCACTAACCATTACCAGCAGCGTATGCAGTGCATATACTTGCAACAGCTGTTCAAAAGGCATACCAACCTGATGGTGTAAGGATTCAAATCAAAAACCTTTTTGTTTTCTGTAATTGCACTTCAAAATGTGCAGATGACCTTGCCTGGGATGGATTTCATCATTCTGTTTGCCTGGAAGCCACAGGTCTCACAAACGGAAAAGGAGTCCTGCACTTCAGGAGAACATCACAGCCCACTTTTCAATCACCTCACGAGATCTGGACAACATAATGTGGAAAATATGGAGCATGAGAAACAAGAAAGTGCATTCGTAATGTACAGTAAGGCAAACCATAATGAGTTTCGGGTCAGTCTGTGGAGTCATTATGGGATCAAAAATGAAGTGAGAAAATCATTTGAAGTAAAAGGCACTGTTGTGTGACTTCAGATTTAATTGGAAATGAAACGGTAGGGTAAACAGAACGATGCATTTGGGGTCATACATGTGTGGAGAATAGACTGCATTAAATCAAAGCCTGCTAACAAGGACATAATGGACCTTCAGATAATCAGTGCCGACTGACTAATTTCCTTTCAACCTTTTTAATTTTTTGTTTGATGGCTGTGAGCAAATTAAGTGACTTTGAGTCCGGTGTTTAAAAGATTGAAAATAAACATTTTAATTACAGAATCAGGCACTTGGGGAGAGAGTGAGTTTTGATGCGACTCTGTGACTACACTAAAATGTCACCATTTTTGGTGCCCCTGGGGTTTCCTTGCAATTTCAACAATTACTGTAACTTTCCTTAAATCTGACCAATCACCCCTGTTTTCCAGCATGTTTTGTAGATGTTATGTTGGATCTATGTCTTTAAACTTTATGTTATAAATGGAGCTGCTGTGATACAGTCAAGTACATTGTCAGACTTTGACAGAGAATAGAATTTTAACAGGTTAGTAAACAGGTCAGAAAATTGCCCTGACAATACTCACTAAGTTAAAATATGAAGCAATATAACCAACTAATTAACAGACTGATCATGAAGGACTCATTTGATAGTTTCAATATGTTCAAGAGAACTGACACACACACTTTCATGACTTTTAGAAATACACAAAGGGAAATGTCAAAAAGCACTACATTTGGCTCAAATGGTTTGAATTTAGACTTAAAATGAGAACTTATTTGATCATTCTGAAATATAACTGTCCCATAATCCCACAAAATGAAAAACAAAGAAAAGAATGGCCACATCTCAAAAACAACACAGGGGTGTGAAGCTGTTTGCAGTTACAGCCACAGTCAGATTCCTTACAGATGGGGCCAGAGGCGAAGCTAGCTCAGGGCCTCAGGGTTCTTTCCTCATGGATTTGAGCTGTGAGAGAATGTACAATAGGCTGAGGCGTGTTGTTGTAATTGGCTCACAAAAGAACAGTCTGCTGCCGAGATGTGAGGCTAACTTCAAATGAGTGTTGCTCGGGGCTTCGATTCGGCCAATCACCGTGGCTTAAATCACAGCCACAGAGGACAGTTGTACAGTGTTGAGCCATAAACCCTGCCACAAGCAGCCAACTGGAATTTCTGTCTCATGCATTTCCAAATGAATGGTTGGCAGGGTAACACAGCATAAATCCAGTGGAAACAATATGGCACCAGATTTCCTTTATGCTGGAATCGTATGTTTCCCTGTAGGGCAGGCATGTGAATGTATCCGTACAACAGTGTATCTGAGTGCATCAAAGCTCTTTCTTTTTTCTTTTTGCTGTCAGAGTGCCAGGCAGCATTCAACACCTGGATCAGCAGGTCTCCCCCTCATGCACATCTACTCTTACACACACCACTGATCTCCATCTCCCAGCAGAGCAGGAGGCTATGCAGCTGCTAACTTTCCCAAGACTTTGCACACAGTTTTATATAGTGCAGGGCTACTGTAACCAAGAGCTAGCAGTGTTTCACCACGTTCAACAATCCTCTGATTCTGAGTCTTGAGTTGAGTTACATCAGTCTTGTATTGTTTTTCTTTACTCTTCATGTTTTGTAATGTGCAGTGACAGCAAGACTTTCTTCTCAAGGATTCAATTTCTACACATAGGTTGTTGACAGATGCTTGATGTCCTGCTGTTTCTCTGCTCGTAACCTAACCCCTGAGGTCCAGACTGTGTTAATTGTGCCAGTAATCTGTTTAAAGTGAACTGCATGGATGATGGGGGAATTATCATTGAGTTATTTGTAGTTCTCTCTGCAAGCCTTTATTCAGTAACGCATTACTGATGTTGGCATTACAATAAACTCTTCCACAATGCAGTCTTGATTCCAAGTGTGGTCATCAGATCCGGTAAGGTGTGTGTTTTCAGTTTAGCCTTGGGGTCATTCTACGAGCCAGGAATAAATAATCAAAACATCATACTATTTTACATGTTTCATAGTGGTCATGGTTTAGCTCAACCTGAGCCTAAAGTCATGATGGACAGTCTCCAGGACCCCTACAATCCCCTGCAATAACTTCCCAGGTGGCCTACCACAAATCTGTATTCAAACATGCATTTCCATTGGAAGACAATCAAAAGACAGAATTCCACACACATCTCTCAGCATACACACTCTGTGTTAATTCCCTGTGGTCCCCTACTGCAGACAGTTGCATGCAAAGACACACTTACAAAATAATCTCTCCCTCAGTGGAAACTAACAGTTTTAAAAGGATGGCCATTGTGCGGATGTTAGATCACTCCTGCTTCCTGAGTATTCAGTGGTGAGTTCATCCTGAATGCCAGGTGTCATGGCACCAAGGAGAGAGCGGAGATATCAAATATTTCCTGAGGAAGTCCCATAGGCGAGCACAGATGACTGGAATACCACCTTCAGTTCCATGTTAAATCTTACACTCGGCTTATTAAAAAAAAGCCTTTAGGGACAACAAAGTAAAAAATTGTAATGAATGTGGACACCATGCTGCAGCTGAGCCTCCCTTAGAAACCTTGAGGGCTCTGATCTGGTTCCTTACCAATTGAGATAGACAAAAGTCTCTCAGATATTTGCATTGCTGAGGGCGATGGAAGGCTGTCTTGGAGACAACTTAATTAAAAGCATTACAGAAGAACTGAAATGATGGGATACTCAGATTAACCTGAAACAAGCGACTGTTCTCTCTAAATAAGAAATATTGTGTAACGATCCACATACAGGGTTAATAAATGGAGATCTGGATGTAAGATGGTAGAGATCATAGTGAACTAAAAAGTTATAAAAGAACGATTACATAGAAAGTCTTCTGGAAGTATTTGAAGTTCATCTTCAAAGGTCTGAACAACTGAGACAAGTGAACTCAAGTTGAAACTTCCTAAAAAAAAATACAGACTAGCTCTATGAACAAATTCTCTCTGGGTAACAACTTTCTGCTCTAAGCCTTAGCTCAGACTCAAACGTATGTTCATTAGAGAGCATAAGGTCTACGCTAGCATATGAAGCAAGCCCCCTAAAAATAGCCTCATTGCCATCTTCCAGCCCTTTGAGGATCAGAGCAGAGTGAAGCAG
The DNA here is from genome assembly GCA_030710495.1 of Labroides dimidiatus. Classification (NCBI taxonomy): domain Eukaryota; kingdom Metazoa; phylum Chordata; class Actinopteri; order Labriformes; family Labridae; genus Labroides; species Labroides dimidiatus. Next base: position 13,560,852 of record CM061146.1, read on the forward strand.
CTGAGCTTTGGTGGAGTAAAGCCTTGGCCTGCGGACAGATGTTTCTGAGAACAGGTGGCTGGGGTTGTCCCCTAGATTTGCATGGCTATGACAGACAGAGCAGACCTCACCAACTTCAAAGGGCAGGAGCATGACTGCTAATGATCTGTGGAGAGAGGAGAGAGGAGTGGCTAGCTGGCAAGCTCGTTTCAGAGACGCCATGCAGACAAGGGCTTCCAGCAATATGTCCATGAAAAGTTTTTTCCCCTGCTACTGTTGATTGCTGCCAATAAGAGGTCATGTATTCTGCTACTGTTAAATGTTTCTGCTGGTACTTTGAGCTGCATCAGAAAATTTCAGCCATTTCTTAATTTAAAAAAGTGTTAAGTGATGATAGATAGGCTGTTTTTGTGCAATAGTTTAATCTCTAAAATCTGAAATTTCATTTCATAGAATGTCCTTTTCATACACTGACACTCAGTAACACTGATAATTCAAAAGAAAGCTGTTCACTGCTGAGTCTGATCAGGCCAATACCTCAACTGTGAAAGTTCCTGTAAATAAATTTTAGCAAGCCATTAAATTGAAAGAAGATAATGTTGTCTTTTTATGAGCTACAAAAAAAGCAGATCAACATTTGTTTTTGCTTCGGTTGTCAAACAAAGTGATGATCTGCACACTGCCAAAACAGCCCTTTTTTGGATTTCCTGCATAAATGATCCCTGAAGAGATAGGAGGTGCTTGGTCCAAAAATTGATAGAAAATCCCCAATTAAAGCTTTAAAAGTTAGCTATAATAATATTTTTGTGATTTATTTTATAAATGCCAGTTTGACTAGAATGCATGACAATACAATAACATCTTGATCCAAGAATTAAAAGTAAATGTCGGCTCAAAAGTTGTGGTCCATGTAAAATAAAGAAACCAAGATTAAACATTTGCAGCACTTGAGCAAATATGTCCAGGAAAGACAGTTTTATTCTGAGATCATTAAAATGCTCTACCAGAGCTTTAAACCAAGCATGAACTTTTCTAAATTTGACCTGATGAGATTTTTTCTTGCGAGGCAGCAATTAAGTCAGACAAGTCAAATCTCAGACTCTATCCCCTCCCCTTCATATGTCACATTTCCAGCTTTGATCTCCTGCAGCCCCATTCATTAAGCAAATATAACACGCTGCCACTTAAACTTCGCAATGGAGCCCTTAACATCTAATAAATAATGCAGCCATCCTGGGATCAAAACATGAGATGAGCACCAGGCGAAAGGGGTGAACATATGGTTAGTTCAGACAGAGTTAAATGTATGCTGAATAAACTGGAAACAGTAGTACACAAATGAAGCGTACACACTTGGCAGTCTAGCCATGGATTAATTGGTGTGCTTTAGGATGCAGTCGTTTCCACCTATCAGTCTGAAGCACAGGGTTGTAAGAATAAAATTTAATACTAGATAGAAATACTAACAGCTAATTTTAAGTAGCGTACTGCCCTGAGTGAGAAAAATACATGAGGAGAATATTATTCTCAGCATGACAGTCCTCACTGCCACATCATCATATAAAATACCATTTTATTAAGAATGGTGTTTTAAAATTTACAGTGTTCAAAAAATAAAGCAAATATTGCTTAAGCTGTGATATTTTGGGATGTCAAGTGTAATCTATCAAATTAAAAGACCTTTAAAATCTGTTGTTATATTTGTACAGACCTGGATGTCCCTGACATCCACTAAGCCATGAAGTCTTTTATTTTGAGTATTTTGGGTTGTTTTGAAGCCAGAAACTCTTCGAAGTTTCACTCACTTTAGGTTTATTTTTTCTCATAATGTTTTGTAAACAAAAAAAATGTTTCCAAACTAATTCAGTCAGTTCTCGTCCAAAAAGCAACAGAAAAACTTGAAATGTTTTTAAAAATGAAGTATAGACAAGTGTAAATGAAATCGCTATAAACATGTAAAAAAAAAAAAATCCTGTGTTTTAATCAGTTTACTTTTTTTGAACAGTTTGTTAACTACGGAAAACTCCTTGACAACATGTCTATAATGAATTCTTGAGTTTAATTGGTCAGTAGATCCTAGAAATCCATTGGGGTACTTTTCACTTTACCTGCTGCCCCACCTCTTTCTTGAGGGAAAGCATTTTAAGATTCAAGGGTCTTTGGGAATTTAATAGCTAATGAGAGGCCAAATATGATGGCCAGCCAGGCAAACATACAAATTACTACCAGTGATTTGCAATGTTACATTTAAAAAAAATCAAAGTTGATGGGTTTACATGAGTGTTTTCTCAGCCTGCCTCCTTCACTCTGGTCAAGCTACCCCATCTCTGATCGCATCAATCTGCACAAAAGCAGCCTGGTGAATTTTGTCAATGGTTTGTGTACTGCAGGAAAAACAGGAGACACAAAGAGTGGAGAAAAACAGGAAGCTATCAAGAATTACAAAATAAAAGGTCTAACGGAACATATTGCATGATATGTCAGTGTTTAGGTACTGACCAAACCACACACACAGACACATGCATAAAGAAGCCAACTCTGGATCAGTCTGTCAGTAGGGTTAATAGGGTGTCTGCTGTGTATTCCTGATCTCCTTTAATGCTTACACTCTTTTAAAGCCTAAGATTCAGTTTAAAAAGAAGGGTCTCCATTTCAGGGCGACACCATGCTGTGTCAAGAACACCAGCACAAAGTGAGTCTGCCTTGCAAATGTTAAACTATCTGTACCACTCGCCTACCCACGCATGACCTACAAGAAATTACATTAAGTCTAAAGGTGGCCTTAATAATGTGGGCCTTTGTAAATGCTCATACTTTTGTCCTGGCCCTTCTTTCCTCCTGTGTGTTTTCTGTAATTGGAATATTGTCTCTGGGCTTTCAGTTAAAAAGCCCTCTGAGATAATCTTCACCATCTTGGCAAAATCCAAACAAAGCCACGTCTCTGAAGAGAAGAAAGTCACCAACTTGGAGTAGTTTTCCTCCCCTTTAATAACATCTTTTATTAAAGCAGGGTGAAAACAATTAGGGTGTGTGAGTTCTTAGTCTTTAATGCAGGCTTTATTGAATAAGCGTCACCGCCATCCGCTCAGGGAGGGTCTCTGAAAGGGACACTAGTGGAATTGCCTAATGTTTAAATGTGAGGACGCCTAAAGGGATTGAAGGGATAATTCAATTACAAGTAATATGCACCAAACCTTCCCCATAATTGCCGTTCATTTCCCTTTTACTGATAGGAAGAGAAGTAGATGCAGTTTAACTCCAGATCCCGAACAACTGTCAAGAGATGAGAAAACTTTGTATATCATCAGTTAGCCAAATTGAAGCATTAGTTTAAAAAAAGGTTTAATATCTAGAACGGAGAGGTGGTTGACATAATGTCATGAGATGATTTTCAAGTCTGAGTATTAAACTAAAATGGAAAAAAATGTAACAACACATCTCAAGTTACAGACTAAGGAACTGAATCACTTATTGTTCATCCTGATCCAAGCTTCTCCATTTCAAAAACATGTGAATCCTTATTGTTTTCCTACCACCTCCTTCCTACAAGCTGCACAGTTAAGCTGCTTGGAGTGTATCTTAACTTGAAGCTGACTCCATGTGTCTGCACCACCTCACTACAGGGTGCAGCTGCACTGGGACATCAAGAAGCATCACTATCTCTGTCTGCTTATGAAAATCTCAAGACCACTGTCTCACAGCCGAGGAGAAGTTCATCCAAAGCAGCAACTTCATCTTGAGTGTGTGTGTAAGGCTGCTGCAGCCACACCGCTTGCCTTCATAGATAACTTTGCAAGACTTCATTTATTCTGTTTGTCTCATTGCATGAGGGAATTAAAGTGGAGTTTTGAGTAATTTCATGATAGATATAATGCACATTAAATTGAAATAAATAAATACTTGATGCCTTTTTTAGAAAAAGTTGTTGCAGGTATGCTGATAAAATCACAATTTGTTGTGACAAACAATTTATTTAACATTCAGTTTCCCCCATAGTCCATCAAAATGGAGGAGAAAACAAACACAATTTTGGCACTGGCAAAGATTTTTCTATCAGCCACCTCATTTGCATTCTGCAAGCTCATACATTTCACAAACTCAATTCCATCTTCACTTTACACAGGACTAGAAATGTTTTTCCTGGCTCTGAGCAATTTAAATAACTATTGATGAGCTAAAAATATCTACTTTTTGCACTGACGCCAAATGTGGGGTTTTTAAATGCATGAAGAATTAGTGGGAACAATACTGGGGAGAGGGAGAGAGGTATTTGCATGCTAAAATCCCTCCATGGACAATATCATTCTGGGGTTATAGAGCTGCTGCTGCTGCTGAGAGGTACTCTGACTTTCCAAACAGATATCCATAAAAAAGAAAACATAATAAAAAATATTGCCCACATTGAGAGTTCAGGCTGCAATAGGATGAATTTGCATATCAACAGCAAAGTGTCCTATTTAACATAATGAAATATACAAAAACTCTATCAGAATTTGTTTTTATGAGCACATAACAATAAAAATCCCTTTACATGACATTGTTGATGTGCTTGGTGTCAAATTAAGCTAACAGCACATTTTTGGATAAGTTCATGACAGAGAGTGATATATATATATATATATATATATATATATATATATATATATATATATATATATATATATATATATATATATTATATACACTTACTGGCAACTTTATTAGGCACACCTGTCCAACTGCTCACACATTCACATGGCAGCAACTCTATGCATTTAGGGATGTAGACATGGTCAAGCCGATCTTCTGCAGTTCAAACCGAGCATCTGAACGGGGAAGAAAGGTGATTTAAGTGACTTTGAACGTGGCATGGTTGTTGATGCCAGACGGGCTGGTCTGAGTATTTCAGAAACTGCTGATCTACTGGGATTTTCATGCACAACCCTCATAGGGTTTACAGAGAATGGTCTGAAAAAGAGAGCGGCAGCTCTTTTGGGGAAAATGCCTTGTTGATGCCAGAGGTCAGAGGAGAATGGCCAGACTGGTTTGAGCTGACAGAAAGGCAACAGTAACTCAAATAACCACCTGTTACAACCAAGGTATGCAGAAGAGCATCTCTGAACGCACAACATGTCGAACCTTGAGGCAGATGGGCTACAGCAGCAGAAGACCACACCAGGTGCCACTCCTGTCAGCTAAGAACAAGAAACTGAGGCTACAATTCGCACATGCTCACCAAAATTGGACAATAGAAGATTGGAAAAACATTGCCTGGTCTGATGTGTCTCGATTTCTGCTGCCACCTTTCAGATGGTAGAGTCAGAATTTGGCGTCAACAACATGAAAGCATGGATCCATCCTGCCTTGTATCAATGGTTCAGGCTGGTGGTGGTGGTGGTGTAATTGCGTGGGGGATATTTTCTTGGCACACTTTGGGCCCCTTAGTACCAATTGAGCATTGGTTCAACACCACAGCCTACTTAAGTATTGTTGCTGAACATGTCCATCCCTTTATGACTACAGTGTACCCATCTTCTGATGGCTACTTCCAGCAGGATAACGCGCAATGTCATGAAGCTGGACTCATCTCAGACTGGTTTCTCGAACATGACAATGAGTTCACTGTACTCAAATGGCCCCCAGAGTGACCAGATCTCAATCCAGTAGAGCACCTTTGGGATGTGGTGGAACGGGAGATTCGCATCATGGATGTGCAGCCGACAAATCTGCAGCAACTGTGTGATGCTATTATGTCAACATAGACCAAACTCTCTGGGGAATGTTTCCAGTGCCTTGTTGAAACTATGCCACAAAGGATTAAGGCAGTTCTGAAGGCAAAAGGGGGTCCAACCCGGTACTAGCAAGGTGTACCTCATAAAGTGTCCGGTCAGTGTAAATTACACACACACGCACACGCACACGCACACGCACACGCACACGCACACGCACACACACACACACACACACACACACACACACACACACACACACAAAATAACACTTATCCAATGGAAATGAAAGGGATACTTTCAAAAGTTCAGGGCCTATCACAACACATCCCAGAGCAGAAACATTATCATATTTGTCAAACTTTGAAATGATTAGAGCTCGTCTGATTCAAACGGACGGACAGATGGTTGGGTGAAGCCGCCTGTGAAATCCAAGCCTTGTTAAAGCCGGCTGGTTCCAAGCAGCGGGAATAAATATGTAAACCTGACCTGCTCTGTGAAGAAAGCCTGCTTCTTCTTATTCCTAGTGTTGCATCGCCCCACACCATGCATTCAGAGTGTATTAGTTATAATGAGGTGTAAAATAACCTTTCATACATCTACTGGAAAGCCAGAAAGGTGCTCACCTGAAAGAAAGAGACAAAATTTCTGCTTTCTCACATCAGCTCATGAAGGAGGTTTGTCAAAAAGAGAACACAGGAGAGAAAGAAGTGCTTTGTCTCTGGTTCGAATCAAAGGCTTACGGAAATATGTCTCGATGGAAGTTAACTGTTCTCAATGGGAAACATGTGACCCCAAAGTGCTAGGATGCTTTGAGGGGGGCCAGGAGCCACTCTCTTTACCCACAAGAGGTGCGTTGTGAATCTGTGGGGTGCCTCCTTTTGTTTGTATAATTAATGGCCCCACGTGGGGTGAAAGGTCAAAGTGATAATCACAAATGTAAACACTTCTCTCCTTCTGAGCTGTACTTTAGAGGGCCTCCAGCTTGACCCCCCCTTTCTCTGACAGGTAAATGTTTGCACCGTATCAACATATAACAGGGGGATGCATGAGGAGAGCTCTTCTGGCTGCTGCGGTGTTTATTGGGTCCAGTCTTTCAAACGGAAAAAGGAGAAAATAATAGTATATGGTACATTCTCACAGAGCCATATGTGTACTCCAACACACATAGGCTTAAACACACATACACACACACAAACTCTAATTAATAGCTCCTCTGCCTCTTGAGTCTGTGAGGCAAGTCCACCCTAATCCCCTGGCACTTAGTTCAGAGTAATCAGCGCACAGCAGCAAAAGCCGCCTTTGGAACACTAATTAGCATCATTGATTTTTCTCCTCAGACTCTGACATGCAAATAGCCCAAAAACAAGACTTTTTTTAAGACGCCTACCAGTCAAAAAAGGACTATTTCATTGTTTTAACTGCACAGGCAGCACAAGTTCTGAAGGAGACAGGCTTGAAATGTGGGTTAAAAACAGAGAGGGAGGATGTTTCAGTGAGTGTGACAGGATGTAATTAGTGTGTGTGTGTGTGTGTGTGTGTGTGTGTGTGTGTGTGTGTGTGTGTGTGTGTGTGTGTGTGTGTGTGGTGTGTGTGTGTGTGTTTACTGGGAAATTAGCATACAGTGTTGATTGATAATCCAAAAACACTAAAAAAGAAAAAAAGATCATCACTTGCAGCGTTTGGGATGTGGGGGATATTGACTGATGAGGCAAAATAATCTCAAAGCATAACTGGCTTAAAGTATGTTTACACTGATACGCTAATTAAGGTATCTCTCTGGTGATTACTTAGCAAGTCAGTTTAACATCTCCTCTTTTTGGTAAATCTGCAAAGCCTGCAGCCTGAGATGAGAGAGCGAGCGTGTGAGCTAACTTCAGTAAGAAAGTACTGTCCGCATGCCGTGGGGAGAAATAAATTGCAAGTAATGGACTCTGAAAATGCGGAGATGTTTATCAGACTAAACGAACAGAATCACACTGGAGGGATGAGGCACTGCATGTGTGACAACATGCCAAAGATGGTGCCCATTAGGACTGATGGTCCCTATGAATCTACATAGTTAAAGGTGAAACTATAGTGCATCATTTTGGCCAATCTTTTTTCTTGTATACCAAATGTGTGTCGACTGAGCAATGCTTCCCCCGTTCTCCCCTCACTGTGAAAAAAAAAAAGAGTCTCATAAACACACAGTCCGTATGGCATTGCATTGCCATGTTATTGTTTCCTATAACTCCAACAAGAATGGGATTGTGCTATTTTTGCACTAATTAGCTACTGGCTGTATCCAAGAAGTGGAATCAAAGTGACCGCAATCATTCCGAGCCTTCTTAACAAGAGCGGGTGAGGAAACCATCACAGCTTGACTTAACCAAAACCCACTACTGGCAAATCCATAAAGGGAAGGAAGAACAAGGAATTAGGGAGATTTTCTGTCCTCCAAATACACAAGCCAGACGCCAATTTATCTTTTTTTTCTCTTATACTCTCTCTCAGTTTTCCTCTCTTATAATTTTTCTCTTTCTTGCTCTCCCTTTCCCCCTCTCTGTGTGATTGCATCCATATGCTCTCTAGGGATAGATGGGGTCAACACCCTACTTACTCACGCCACAGTGAGGCACTGACACTGGTGAGAAAGCCCTTGCACAGTCTCGTGCACATGTACACACACACACACACACACACACACACACACACACACACACACACACACACACACACACACACACACACACACACACACACACACACACACACACACACACACACACACGCACTAGTTGTTTGATTGTCTCCATGCAGCAGGCATAGACTGTGTAGCCTCAGTGCTTATAGCTGAGAGGATGGGCTTTGGGATTTTCATGCCAACACTTAATTCCGCATCATGAACGTATGGAATCTGTTACTTTGCTGATCCACCTCCTCCTCCTGGTGCATTTAGGATAGGCCCCTGAGAAGTTCTGGCATCAATTAAGTGGCGCTCAGAGGTACTAGGCTTGATGGGGCCCAGTGGATCCCTCTGCATTCAATCCTCTCTTTTGTTCGGCAAAGCCAGGAGAGAGAGTAAGGGTACCCACCTGCTGTCAAAGAAGAATGCGGAAGTTGTAAAATTTGATTGATGGGACCTTTGACCTTTGGGGTCAAGAGGTCACGGGTTTATGGGGTCATGGGGTCATGAGGTCATGGGGTCAAGTTGAGGGGTAATAAAACATCAGAGGTAATAAAACATCAGAGGTCATAAAACATCAGAGGTCATAAAACATCAGAGGTAATAAAACATCGGAGGTAATAAAACACCGGAGGTGATGACATCATGCCAGATGTTGTTGTATAACTTGTTGTATAACTGGTAAACGTAAAATGGGGTCAAACCGTTAAAAAATTTGAATATTTGAACAAACCAAAACAAACTGAAACAGAGACATGCTGCCTAACCTGTTAAAGAAGGATCATCCCGTGTTCTGTCCTAACCCGGGCTATCGAGTATGTCTGGCCGAGGCGCATGGGCTGAGACGCTTGGGTCGAAACCCTTCATTTACAGGAAGTACTGCTGGAAAGGCTTGAAAACCTGGTGTATTGTAAGGAGTCTTGTAACAGAATGAGCTAAAAAATCAAAGTCCAGGATGCCAGGAGCGTGGGAGGGTGGGGTTTAAGGATGAACCAATAAGAGAGTGTGAGTGAGACTGTGTGAGGGTGGGGTTTAAGGGTAAACCAATGTCTGAGCCAATAACGAGCGTGAGAACTTGACTTAGCCAATGTCTGAGCCAATAACGAGCCTGTGACGAGTCTGTGAAGTTTTTGAACTTGATCGAACCATTGATCAAGCCAATGTCTGAGCCAATGAGAAGTCGTGTGACGGTCTATAGGTACCTCCTACACAAAACAAAACAAAAAAAAGCTATAAAAAGACAACCACTCCCCTTTCTGGTGTTATAAAAAAAGGAACTTCTTGTCTTCTCGCCACTTGGTACTCACCACTTGGTACTCGCCATGAAGCAGGTCAGTCTTCTTTCTCAGTCTTATTCCGACTTTACCCACATCGGCCCGATGGACTCTGTATTTCTGCCTGAGTCTGCTTATGAGGAGATTGCTCAGTCGCATGAGCGGGTAACCTATTCTGACGCGGTCATGGAGGATGATAACCCACCGGTGCCTGTGACACTGCCTGAGACACTGCCTGAAACAACATCTGACACTGTGCCTGAAACAACGTCTGAGACAGTTCCTGAGACTGTACCCGAGACAGTACCTGAAACAATGTCTGAGACAGCATCTGAGACAACATCTGAGACAACAATTGACACTGTGCCTGAGACAGTACCTCAGACAGTACCTGAGACACCCGTTTGTTCTGAGGATGAGGAAGAGGAGGAAGAGGAGGAAGAGGAAGAAGAGGAGGAAGAGGAGGAGATGGAGGAGGAGAAGGAGGAGGAGGAGGAGGACCAGATTGATGGACGTTTGTCTTCTTTCATCTTCGACACCATCAAATCTGCTGTTTATCATCTGCTTGACCTGACTATCATCAACTACATCAAGGACCAATGCAACGGCTGCAGGATCGATCATCCCAACCAGAGACAACATGAATGCCTGGAGGTGGTGGATGATGAGATTTTCCAGAATCACTACTACCGTCTGCTGAGAAGACTCTTCACCCCTCACTTCATTCCTTCCATCCAGTATCTGCTGATCAGCCGTCGTCTACCTGTGGATGACCTGAGGGTTCGGACTGTGGCAGAGACTCTCCTGTACGAACTGAAATCGACAAAGAATATCGGTGACGAACTCGGTGTTGTGTATGAAAATCTGACTGGTCAGGATCCGGTGAAAATCAATCAGCTGAAGACACTCGCTGACTGTTACAATGGAGCTTGCACAAACTGTTAAGCCTTCTGTAAAACAAAACAAAAACCTTGACGCATATTTAGTTTGTATTAATGAGTATACATGGTATTACTTGGTATTACTCGGTATTTTTTAAAATATGTATCCTAATTGTATTCTGTTTGTCAGCTGATCGTATTCCTTCTTGTCACCTGGTTGTCACCTGATTGTAACCTGATTGTAACCTGATTGTAACCTGATTGTAACCTGATTGTAACCTGATGATATATTTCATAAAATGTTTTCATGAGTTTGTGACTGAACTTTAAAAAAAAAATAAATCAATAAAATGACCTGAATGAAAAGAAACGAATGATTGTTTTTCCTTAAAGCTAGCTCCCACAGAGTCTGAGGGAAAGATGATGTTAGGAAAAGGACACTTGAACCATCAGGTGAAGCCAATCAGACAGAAGACACGGAACAACAACGACAACAGAAAAAAGAACTGCCGAACATCTGCTGGATTTCGTCAAGAGGAATGGAGTTAAAGCAAAAGATTTTGATCTCCTGGAGGTTGGAAAACAACTTCACAAGCAGTATTGACCCCTGAAAAAAGTAGGTTTTCCTGGTAACCCTTTCTAAGAAGCTAGAGAAAGCTAAAGAAAACTGAAAAAACTGAAAAAAAAAACAACTTTGGAAAGATCCAGCAGGCCTTTAGTGAAGTTTGCATACTCAGGAGGCTGCTAGAAGTAGGTGAGTCAGACTACCACAGGGCTGTTAAGAGTGTTTGTGCTGCCATGGGCTTTGTGTTGATTGACAAATTCACCGTGATGAACACACACATTTGATAAATGTAACAAAAAAAAAAAAAAAACTGAAAGGGGAAAAAATAAAGGAAGGAAACAAAAAAACTGAAAGAGGGAAACAAACTGAAGGAAGGAAAAAATGGAGAAAGAAAACAAACTGAAAAAAGGAAAAAACAAATTAAAAGAGGGAATCAAACTGAAAGAAGGAAAAAAATGGAGGAAAAAAAACCAAACCGAAAGAGGGACTATTCTGAAGGTCTGAGCTAAAGGACAAACATGGGGCCCAGCAGCAAAGGCAGAGCGGGTTAAGGTACCATCGAGTTCACCCCTGACCTCCCTGCCTCGTCTCTGTCCTGGAAATTATCTCAACCTTTTGTCCCCGACCAATAGAATCACCATCTTCACTGTTGGTTCAAGCTGCTTTGGGTTTCCTCACCAATGACTTGGAAACTTTATGCTACCTGGTTGAGCTTTGCCCCCTTGTTTACTCACCTGTGTTCTGCCTGTCTTACTTTGTGTTTAAAGTTCTAATATGAAGCTCCTACTGCTCCAGGGTCTGCGAGTTTCCAGACTTAACATTTTCACAACGTGGCTACGGTATGTTCTGAAATCCTGAAATTCTTTAATTTATTTAGTTTATTTTTCTTTTTCTCCTTTTGTTGTTTGCAAGAATGTATTCCTTTTGCTGCTGATTGAAGCATGTATTTCTGTGTGCATTGCTCTGTTGTATGTGAAACATTTTTTTGAAAAGTACTGTTTTAGTAAAGTACTGTTTTTACTCACAGAGTTGCTTGACGAGCTTGACGAGCTTGATGAGCTTGATGAGCTCAACAGAAGCCATCACGTTAGGAATCCCTCTGTATACTTGAACGGAGACAACGTCTGAACCTGCACATACAGAGTCAAATCCTGTGGTTGTTTCTGACGAAAACACCGAGCCACAGGACGATATTTAAAATCCGAATGCTTCAGCATCCTCAGGTTCTGTGTGGGTGTCAGAGGAGTGTGAAGGTGATTATTTTTCTATATTATTTCAGTCACTGTATACTGTATTTTGTATTATAGTATACTGTATTTTGTACTAGAGTACGCTACTGTTCAGCAACTTTTTTTTCCTCCTTTCCGCCTCTTGTTTGAATATCCGGATATGATGAATGAAGGAGAGAGAGAGAGAGCATGAGAGAGAGGGTAGAGGGAGGGGAGAGAGAGAGGGTAGAGGGAGGGGAGAGAGAGAGGGTAGAGGGAGGAGAGAGAGAGAGAAAGAGAGAGAGAGAGTTGGAGGGGGGCTGGAGGTGCGGAGGGAGGGGGGAGAGAGGATAGAGGGAGGGGAGAGAGAGAGAGAGAGAGTTGGAGGGGGGCTGGAGGTGCGGAGGGGAGGGGGGACGGAGGGATGGAGGTGGAGGGGAGAGAGAGAGAGAGGAGGAGGGGGGGGGGGGGGGGTGCAGAGGGAGGGGGAAAGAGGGTAGAGGATAGAGGGAGGAGAGAGAGAGGCATCATCAGGCTACAGCTGTGTGCTACAGCTGTGTGCTACAACATCCTTAAAATAAACATGTGAATGAATTAACAAATGAATAAATCTGTAAAAATTGTCTGTAAAAAAAACTTTGTTCAGACAGATTATAAGAAACTGTTATAGAGAAAAGAGGGTGTTAAAAAAAACTACTTTTTGTCATACAACTTTCTATGTTCTTACATCAACATTAACAACAGACTCCCCAGGAACCTCTCAATTGTCTGAAATACCCGAAATACCTGAAACAGCTGCTAGGAGAACCAAAGGTGATTTCCTATTTTAAAACATTTCATTTTTTTATTAATAACTTTTCTTGATTTAGTTTGTAGATTTAGTAAATTAATGTTTTGTGTTTGTTTCTCAGTAGATGCAGACCAGGGAGATCAGAGTGAGCAGAGAGAGCAGAGAGAGCAGAGCCAACAGAGACGAAGATCTCCAGCAGAGAGAGCAGGGTTTCCTCTGAATCCGATACAGCAGCAGAGAAGACGGAGGAGACAAGCAAGATTCCATCAGCTCATCAACCGTCAAGGTGACCGCAGGGAGTTTATCCTTCGAGGGATCGCTGAAGTGTGTAAAACTTCACTTCAGACCATTCTTTTGTTGAGTCAGAATTTGTAAGATGTGACATTGTTTCTTTTTATTCTGGTTTCAAAAAAGAAATTTAAAAAAAAATGTCTGAGCAACAACCTATTCCGGTTGAACTGTGTGAGGTTATAAATGAATTAAACAGTGAGTCTAACTGCCAAGGTATAATACCATTTGAACTGCTCCAACTTATAAATGAATTAAATCAAGAACCTGCTGACCCTACAGGCCCTACTGGTCCTACTGGCCCTACTGACACTGACCCAGAACTCGAACTTGATCCACTCCAAGCTATCATAGCATTAGATCATGCTATCGGGGTCTATGAATGTGCTAACCAACTCATGAGTCAAAACCATCAAAACGAAAATGAGACCTCTGTGCAGGTACAGCAGGTACAGCAGGGGGTGCAGCAGGTACAGCAGGTACAGCAGCTACAGCAGGTACAACAACAGGTACAGCAGGTACAGCAGCTACAACAACAGGTACAGCAGGGGGTGCAACAAGGGATGCAACGAGGGATGCAGCAAGGGATACAACAAGGGATGCAGCAGGGTGGGTCTCTAACCGTCAGATCGGAGTCAGATAGTCAAAATGTAAATGAATCCGTCACACGACGTGATAATTTCAACAATCTAGAAATAAGACGGGTCTTTAACATTCCTCCCCTCGAAGTTGTACCCGATCTTGCTCAACTTTATTTTCACATTCTGCAAAATCTGACAGACTTAGCTGAGAGGATCAGGCCTGAGGTTAGACGTAATGACATCATCCAGCTAGAGATAATAGGTGAAAATGTGCGAGATCACATCATCCATAAATTCGAAGAGCAGGAAGATGGCATTATGCAGGCTTTTGAAGGGTTGTTAGACAAACTGATACAATCAAATGACCAGCTCGAGGGCTCTCGTCTAGAATTTGTTGTTCAAGTGATGCGAAACCCGCGAGGTGGTGGTAAACGCAAGCAACATCAGCTGTTAGACGATGAGATCATAAAACTGAAACGACGTCACCTGTACGTAGTGAACAATCAAAACAACTCTCTCTGCTTCGCCATTAACTTGGCTCATCTCATCCACCCTGATTTTACCGATAGCCAGGCTTTTGAACACGGTAGAGAGTTGCAACGTCTCGCAGGTTTGAGTGATCAGACTGAAGTAACCCTCAGTGACATAGGGAGATTTGAGCAGATATTGAATCGCAAAATTGTGGTGTTTAGCAGACATTCCAACAATCGAACTCTTGTACCTTTTGAGACAGACTTTCCCAAGTCATCTCAGCCTTTGTATCTTTTCTTGTTTCAAAACCATTACTACGGGGTTAAAAATGTTGTCGGTCTTTTAGGCGTCAAATACTTCTGCATGCACTGTCACAGAGGTTACCATCGACACGAGAAACATTACTGTCCTGATTCTTGCAATCTCTGCTTTGACCCTAACTGCAGCAGTGATTATTCTGACGCTGTATTCTGCTCGGCATGCAACAGGACTTGCCGCACACAGACATGTTACTTGAAGCACAAACAGCCTAAACCTTGGTCTGATTCGAATCTCAGCATCTGTCAACAGATGTATAAATGTAGTGAGTGTAAAGGACTTGTCCCTCGTCACACTGATCATCAGTGTGAAAATAAAAAATGTAGAATCTGTCAAGTGGATCTCGGTCAGTCTGGAATCCCCTCTCCTCAACATCTGTGCTACATGCAGCCTCTGAAAGCTGAAGACAAATACGACGACAAAATAATCTTTTATGATTTTGAAACATTCGCTAATCAGGATAATGTACACGTACCTTATCTGGTGTGCACAAAATCGCTCAGTGGGGAGGAGTGGAACGCTTACGGTCTAGACTGCGTTAAAATGTTTGTCCGACATTTTAGGAATAAAAAATACAGAGATGCCACCTTCATAGCACACAATGCTAAAGGGTTTGACAGCTACTTGATCCTCAGTTACCTGGTAGGGGAGGGCATGACGCCTTTTATCATGGCTCAAGGTAGTAAAATTATCTGCCTTATTGACACTGATTTCCACTTGAGGTTTATCGACTCTCTGTCATTCCTCACCATGCGTCTCGGTGCCATGCCTAAGGCTTTAGGTTTTACAGACAAATCCAAGGGTTATTTTCCCCATAAATTCAGCTCGCAGGAGCGGTTAAACTACATCGGTCCCTACCCGCCTCCCTCCGATTATGGTATAGAACGCATGTTGCCCGCTGAGCTGAAAGAGTTTCACAGCTGGTACAGTGAAATCGCTCAAGGTGTCTTTAACTTTGAGAAAGAAGCTCTGTACTACTGTCGGAACGACGTTGATATTCTCCTCGAGGGGTGTGTGAAATTCAGAAATCAATTTATCGAGGATACGCGTGTGGACCCTTTTAGCAGCGTTACCATAGCCTCAGCATGCATGAAGGTGTTTTTCACCAATTTCCTGACCAAACACACTCTGGCCATTCCTTCCGCCGATAACTACAGGCGCCGGTCAAAATCCTATTCCAACGAGTCCATCCAATGGCTAGAGTGGGTAGCGCATTCTGAAAAAATCCATATCGAGCATGCTTTAAACAAGGGGGAAAAGCAGTTCGGTCCCTACTTTGTAGACGGGTATGCCGTGGTGGATGGTGAAGAGTGGGTCTGGGAGTTTCTGGGGTGCTTTTTTCACGGATGCTCTTCCTGCCACCGCCCTGATGAAATTTGCCCTCTGACAAACACTCCCTACGGCGAACTGCACGCGGCTACTGAGGCGAGATTGCAAGAGCTGAGGGAAGTTTATGGGGTTCGTATCCGTGTGATGATCGAGCATGAATGGAGGGAGATGAAAAGGTCAGATGAGAAGGTTAAAGAGTTCATGAAGAGCTATGATGCACCCGAACCTCTCTCCCCTCGTTCGGCGCTTTACGGAGGTCGAACTTCTGCCGTGAGGTTACGTTACAGCACACCATCTGATGAGAGCGTGCACTATGTAGATGTCACCTCCCTCTACCCATACGTCAACGCTACATGCGCTTATCCGTTACATCACCCTAGCATCATCTACAAGGATTTTGAGGACCCGCGAAAGTACTTTGGGTTGATCAGAGCCGTCGTCTACCCGCCTCGAGGGCTCTTTTTCCCCGTTTTACCCTATAAAACATCCGGAGGCAAACTGGTGTTTACCCTCTGCCGCACCTGCGCTGAGGTCAATCATCAGAGCGGTTCGTGCACTCATGACGATGAAGCTAGAGCTCTGACGGGGGTGTGGGTAACGGTCGAGTTAAACAAAGCCTTGGAGCTGGGGTACAGGGTGGGTAAAATCACAGAGGTGTGGCACTTTGAAGAACGCAGCAGCACAGTTTTTACCGACTACATACACACTTTTCTGAAAGGCAAGCAGGAAGCTTCAGGGTACCCTCCTAACGCCGTTGATGATGAGGGAAAGAAAAAATACATAGATGAGTACCAGAAGCATCAGGGCATCCAGCTAGATCCTGAAAAAATTGAGGTCAACCCTGCCAAGAGGCAGGTGGCTAAGTTGTGTCTTAACAGCTTCTGGGGTAAATTTGCACAAAGAACCAATCTGACGCAAACCACCCTCATCTCAACACCAGAGCAGTTTTTCAACTTTGCATTTGGGGGTCAATACGATCTCAGTCACGTTGCTTTCCTACCCACACATAAAAATGAGGGTGATATAGCTCTGATTCAGTGGAGTTATAACAAACGCACCGTCGTACCCCCCGGTAGGTCAAACAACATCTTTATAGCAGCTTTTACCACCGCCTACGCCCGTCTCAAGCTGTACAGCTATTTAGAAAGGTTGCAACGCAATGTTCTTTACACAGACACAGACAGTGTGATTTATACGCTGAAAGACGGAGAGACCCCTCTGGAGTTGGGTAATTATTTAGGGGATCTGACTGATGAGTTGGGGGGTGACACAATTCAGGAGTTTGTATCAGCGGGTCCCAAAAGTTATGCCTACCTGACCAAAACTCAGAAAAAAGTCACAGTAAAAATTAAAGGTATCACCCAGACTAGTAAATGTTGTGAACAGATCAATTTTGACAGCATGAGAAAGTTGGTGGAGGGCTACCTGGAGGGTGTGAGGGAGGAGGTGCTTGAGACTCCTCAGCAGGGTATCAGGAGGGATAAAAAAGGATTTCTGCTGAAAAACTCTGTATTTCAGAAAAAGTTCCGAGTGGTGTATGACAAAAGAAGGCTCTTCCCTGACGGAACAACTCTACCTTTTGGTTATTAGTGTCACAGACTTGTGACATAGACTTGTGACACAGACGAGTGTCAGAGACAAGCGTCAGAGACGAGTGTCAGAGACCGGTGTTATACTGGTTCATGATGGAGGAGGTTGAATTTGATCCTAGACTGAAAGCACCCTTTTCCTGTTTGGTGGTAGGACCCAGTGGGTGTGGCAAGACTTATTTTGTAAAATCTGTATTGGAAAACTGTAATCATGTGATGGATATTGTACCTGAGAATATTGTGTGGATCTATTCTTCTTTTCAACCCATGTATGATGAAATGAAGAAAATGAATAAAGAGATTAAATTCATCGAAGGACTGCCTGATTCTTTTGAGGATATAAAATTGTTTCCTCCCGATCAAAGTCATCTGGTCATCTTGGACGATGTTATCTTTCAAGCCTCAGATCATCCGGAGGTGGTTAAAATTTTTACACAATACAGACATCATAAAAATATGTCCGTCATGATGTTGACTCAGAATGTATTTCTGCAGGGAAAATACAGTCGTACTATCAGTTTAAACAGCAACTATTTGGTGTTGTTTAAAAACCCTCGTGACAAGTTACAGATGAATATTCTTGCTCGTCAAGTTTTTCCCTCACAAAAAACATTTTTCATGGAAAGTTTTGAAGACGCTACCAAGGACCCTCATGGTTATTTAATCCTCGATCTCACACCTTCCTGCCCAGAACGGTACAGAGTGAGGACGGGTATACTTCCTCAGCAGTGGCCTGTCGTCTACCTGCCCAATAAAAACAAGTAGGTCAAACAAGTAGGTCAAACAAGTAGGTCAAACAAGCGGGTCAGCCAAGAAGGTTAACCAAGAAGGTTAACCGAGAAGGAAGGACATCATCATCATCCTCGTCAGATCATCGTCAGATCCTCATCATCCTCATCATCATCATGTCACAGCGTATAAAGAGGAATGCCATCTTGCTAAAAGCTCTGTACCACGCTACGCCTCAGAAACGTAAAGATATCATCGCCCACTGTTCCCCTGACTTTCTCCAAGCTCTGTGCGAGGTAGCTTTAAATCTTACAAAGGGAAATATTCCAGTATCTCCTTCTCAATATAAAAAACTGAAACGTCAGAAAAAGATCATCAGACTGCTGGCCGATAAGAAAATTGGATTAAAACGTAAACATCGAGTTTTGAAGAAACAAACGGGAGGATTTATTTTTCCTCTGCTCTCCGCTGCAGTGCCTCTCCTCGGAAACCTTTTAGGAGGCTTGATTCAGAGAAAATAATAAAAAGAAAAAACATAAAGATGGCTAAGGTGAACAAAATGTTTCTGATTACACCTCGTGAGATGAACAGATTAATGCAGACTGAGCCCACCATCAGAAGGACGGCTGAAGATGATTTGGATGAAAAAATGAGAGCTATACTTGACGAACGAGGGTTGAGTTCCTATGAAAAGGCCAAGAGGTACGAAGCTTTGCTTCACAGATATCTCACCTTTATGAAACAAGGTCAGAAAGATGAGCGTATAGTTACCCTCAATTTACAGCCTGACCCTACATCTGCATCTGCATCTGCATTTGGACAAGTATCGACTGAACCTGTGCAGGATGATTCGGCCGAGCTTGCCTCTGAGCAGACGGGATTGGATAAAATCACAAGCGATGTGATAAAAAACCTACCTCGGCGCGATCGTAAAAATGCTCTGTACATTATGCAAAAATTATCCGAAGGTGGGGTGGACTGGACCGCTAGGGGTGAATTTGTTTATAACGGGAACGTCGTAAAAGGATCTCATATCATGGATTTATTCAAAAACCTCTCGCTGTCTTATCAAAAACTCCGACCCCCTCCAAAAGGTTGGACCAGTTTCTTAAATACCATGATGGAAGTAAACATCCCCATATCTATGCTGAATAACCGTCACGCACGCGATGAATATAAGAATCTCCAAAAGGACAGAGACGGGTTGGAAGAAAAAACACCTGTGCAAAGAAGCGCGAGAAAGAAAGTAATGCTGTCACCGAGTTGGATGACTACGGGTGCAGTAAATAAACATCAAGCATATGATGAATACAAGAATCTCCGAAAGGACAGAGATGGAATGGAAGAAAAAACACCTGCGCAAAAACGCACAAGAAAGAGAGTAAAGCTGTCACCGAGCTGGATAACTATGAAATGACTATGAAATGACTATGAAATGAAAAGCCATATGATTTAAAAAATATGTGCGGATAAAAATAAAAGATGTTTATTGATCACAAAATTATGGTTACAGTGTTTTTTTTTGTTTGTTTTTTTCTACATGCAATAACAATCTTTTTCCTTCCTAAACATGTTAAGTATATTTCATTTTTTTAAAAGAATACATATGTCATACAAACGTCATACAAACGTCATACATGTCATACATATTTCATACATATTTCATACATATTTCATCATACGTCATACATATTTCATTATACACTGACAATACTGAGTAAAATGAGATACCATACAATCGTTTATTAGAGCATCATTATCATACAGAGATAATATTTCTTTATAAGATAATCCGCTGGCCCTGTTGCAGAGAAAAAATACACAGTGCTGCCCACAAAACATGGACAGAGGGTGCTGTAGCTGACGGTTATGGAACACTATTTTATCTGAGCGGTCTTCCAGAAACTCCAAGATGCTGCTGGGGTAGTGTTCAAAATCGGGCGGGAATCCATAAGAGTCAAAAAAGCAGGCGGAGCCGTCTTTTTCCAGAGTCAGAGATAACCAGTGTTCTCCGGGCAGGTGTGAGGGATGAGTGTTGATGACAAAGTAGGCGGGTGCTCTAAACTCATGCTTCAGTAAGGCTAGCTGGTCAGAAGCCCACACCCCACAGAATACATCTCCCAACAGATAATGCAAAAGACTCTCCAGCTGATGATTGTCCATTTTTTCTTTCTTTCTTTTTTTTTCTCCCTCAGTAATAGTCCACCAGCACCTCTCTTTTAGCGTTGATCTCCAGAATGGAATTGTAACACGCATAGACGATGAGTGTGGTGGTGTGAGGTAGAGGAACCCTGAATCTCATCTCCAACCTTAAATTCCCGTTGGAAACAGGAGACAGGGCGTCTGTGTCCTCGGTCGGTTCGAGATTGAAAGCAAAAAGAGCGTACCCCTGATTAAAATCCTGACGGTCGATACTCAAGGGTAAATCTTTGAGGTGTCTACCCGTGGCAGTAAACATGTTGTAAAACTCTCTGACTGAACTCCCGTGGTCAAACTGGGGCTGAAAGGCCTTAGCAGGAATCTGCCTGCCATCCTGGGAGAGCGCCAAGTACTCCACATCGTTGTGTCTGAAATTAAAAGGTGACAGGTCCCTCCTCCCTGTGAAGGCATCGTGGTGTACCATACCCAGAACCACGTATTTAGGTATGGCACCCAGAAAGAGATTCTCCTGGTTACAGATTCTGGAATTCTCAGGAATGGAGTAGGTTTTCACAGTGACGCGTGAGAGCGGGTAGAGGGCATTTCCTTTCATCAGGGCAGCCGCATGACCCAGCCTAACAGCCGGGGAGACGCTAACCTTTTTGACAAACAGGGAGGCGGCAGTTATCTTCAGGGTGAACTCAGAGGCCCGAAGTCCCATCAGGCAGAAGGCGTCGTTGTTGCGTATCAGCTTAATTCTCAGGTCCACCGAGTTCAGCAAAAGCCGCTCGCTGAAAAATATGTCACCGTGAAGCGGACCCATGAGGTCAACTTCATTAGACTCAGCCGTGAACACGGCTCTCTTGACAAGCCCTTTGTTTGGACCGTTGCTAACAACTACAGAGTCCATGGCACCTGCAGTGTCTTTGTAAAACAGACCTGCGCTAAATTGACTCTTTAGCGTATCGTCGGAATAGTTGAGCAGAGTCTCGATCATGGCTCTGTATGGATGTGTAGCGCTGGACTGTGAAATCAAACGATCCCCCAGCATAACATCACATTGGCTGAAAATTGTATTCAGAGGATAATTGATGAGTCCTACAGCCGTGTCAGGTGGAATCTCACTCCCATCCTTCTCTGTAATTTTGACCCGGAGATGCAGCATGGTATCATTCAGGTCAAGATATTTTTCCCCATCTCCGGGGATGAAAAATTCAATGGGGGAGGTGTCGTTCAGCGCTGAGAGGGGTAGGCATTCTTGATATTTTTTATCCTCTATGGATAACTGTGTCATGGGAGCGGAAAAGAGATCCAGTTCTGCCAGGGTACACTCAGGTGATTTCCTATGTAAAAGAGCCATTTTTTTTCCTTTTCACCTTCCTTTTTTTTCCCTTTAGTTTGTTAAAACTAAAAAAGGTTTGTTTAAATTAAAATGGTTTAAAATATGTCGGAGCTCCTTGCAGACTTCCTTCTCTTAGCCCCGTTACTCCCGAATGATTTGCTCCTTTTTTGTTTTCTGCTTTTGTTAGAGGAAATAACTCGTTTACCGGGTGGGCGTTTCCTGGCTTTACGAGCTAAGACCATAATACCTCCTGAACCTTCTTGATTCCCCTGCTCCGTCACTTTTCCCATCACCCGCTTGATGGCATCGGCGGCAATGTTGCTAGCGGCCGTTTTAAGATGAGGTTTGGCCGCAGAAAAACCAGTCTTCAATAGAGGAGATACGAAACGAAACAGTTTCGAGAAAATTGATCCGATACCTCGACCATACATCATAGGTGCCCCGTAAAAACCGGGTAGAGCACCTCCCACTTGGTTCTCATAATATGCGACAAAACGGCGAGGGTCATCGTTGCGAGGGATCATGGTTATTGATAAAGTTGTTATTGATAAAGTTGCTATTGATAAAGTTGCTATTGATAAAGTTGCTATTGATAGTTACACAGAGCGCTGAAGCGGTTTAAAGTGGAGCTTTACGATCGTCTTTCCAAAAACAAAGTCCACGTGTTTGTCGCGGTCTGTTTTAATTTCGATACTGATAGTTTTGATGTAATTCTTTGATACTGGCAGATAATGTACCGTGTTATACCTGAGACTCACTACGTCTCCGTAATCACCTTTCACATTCACTACGCCCAGCAGAGGTGAGTGGCTATCGCCGACGGCTTGATACTGAATGATGTCCGTGTATACAAACAGGTTATATACCCCTGCATTTAAATCACAAGGGTAGGGGGCACTGCGGTCATACAGAGTCCACCATTCATTGACTTTTAAACCTAACATATAGGCCAGAGGCGGATAAACACGAATTTTATGTGTTCCATCACCTTTAACGTCCAGGCGCTTGGTCACGTTGTTGAAAGTAGCATCGAAGGAGATGTTTAACCTTCTGACTGCAGCGATCAACTGGTCCAGGAGATCTTTAGTACGGCTGTAATACCCTCCCTGACTTAACCTTACAATCATCAGGGGCTGAGGTTCGTCAGATATTCGTTGCAGTTCAAAGTAGGAAGCGTCCCGGGATAAATTATACCAGGTACGAGGATAGACGAATTCGCACAAACCCACCACCCATTCGCCGCTCAGTTCAATGGGTTTAGCTAAATCCACGGTGTAACAACTACTGTTATTACTTTTAAATAACTCCTTACTCGCGTTGGAGGGCAAGGTCACGTAAAAACCCTCGGGATGGGTGTGCTCCATGATTCACTATTTTAGATCCAAATGGTCCGATGACTTTGGTGCGGGATGTTTTATATACCAACTACCTCTGAGGCTTTGACCCAGCTGTTGAACTTTTCCGGCCAGTTTTTCCATCTGACAAAAACCTGTTTTTCACCTTTGACAATGCGTCGTTTTAAGATTTTCTCCACTTGAAACAACCTGTCTCCAGTTATTTTCACTTTTTGCAACTCTTGTTCATAAAACGAGCCTTCAATAGGCTCGCCGTCATAATCTTCTAGTTTGTATACGGGAGGTGTGCGCGAAATGCTGTGCGACACTGTAAACACTTCGTCTGTAAAACTCTGTTCATATTTCTTATCAAACACTCCTCTCAGCTTGGATATTCTGACCAAATCCCCTTTCTTAAATTTCATCTTCATTTTAGGACGAGAGGAGGTTGTACCATACAGGTTATGAAACACCTGAAGAGCGTTTTCAGAGGTCACCTCATTTGGGGTCATTTTTATACTCGTGTGGTAACTGTTGTTGTAGCTATCCAGTAATTCAGGTAAGACTTCAAGGTATCGTCTGGTATTCTGAGCCGTAAAATATCTCCACATTCTTGTTTTTAACGTACGGTTAAATCTCTCCACCACCGAGGCCTTTAGGTCACTAGCTGTTTTGAAATGTACAATACCGTACTTCTGCATCAGAGTCTGAAAACTTTTGTTGAAAAATTCTTTTCCCGCATCTGTTTGTAGCTTTTTAGGTACTTGACTCTCCAGTAACACAGACTCAAAAGCCTTGACCACTTCAGACGCCGTCTTCTTCTTCAGAACGCGTGCATAAGCTTTTTTTGAAAATACGTCTATAACGGTCAGTAAATAATTGAAACCGTCATTATACTCGGCCAAGGCCTGCATATCACACAGGTCAGCTTGAAATTGATTCAGAGGTTTGGATACAAATACTCTGTTTCTCTTAAAATGTATCCTGGCAGGTTTGTGCAGAGTGTATGCGTCCTGCTCTGATAAAAAATCTTTAACATCTTCAATGCTGATTTTTTTCCCAGTTTCATGTTCAACACCCTGTCGGAGTCGTTCTACACCCCCAAAGCTACCCTGATGACTAGGGTTGTAATACACTTTTTTCATAAGCCCTCTCTCAGCCATCCTGTCTTCTAAACCTTCTAACATCATCTGTCCCTCAGACTGTGCGGGAGCTAGCTTTAAGGAAAAACAATCATTCGTTTCTTTTCATTCAGGTCATTTTATTGATTTATTTTTTTTTTAAAGTTCAGTCACAAACTCATGAAAACATTTTATGAAATATATCATCAGTGTACAATCAGGTGACAATCGGGTTACAATCTGGTGACAATCAGGTGACAACCAGGTGACAACCAGGTGACAAGAAGGAATATGATCAGGTGACAAACAGAATACAAGCAGGATACATATTTTAAAAGACTACAGAGTATACCAAGTAATACCAAGTAATACCATGTATACTCATTAATACAAACTAAATATGCGTCAAGGTTTTTGTTTTGTTTTACAGAAGGCTTAACAGTTTGTGCAAGCGCCATTGTAACAGTCAGCGAGTGTATTCAGCTGATTGATTTTCACCGGATCCTGACCGGTCAGATTTTCAAACACAGCAGTGAGTTCGTCACTGATATTCTTTGTTGATTTCAGTTCGTACAGGAGAGTCTCTGCCACAGTCCGAACCCTCAAGTCATCCACAGGTAGACGGCGGCTGATCAGCAGATACTGGATGGAAGGAATGAAGCGAGGGGTGAAGAGTCTTCTCAGCAGACGGTAGTAGTGATTCTGGAAAATCTCATCATCCACCACCTCCAGGCATTCATGCTGTCTCTGGCTGGGATGATTGATCCTGCAGCCGTTGCATTGGTCCTTGATGTAGTTGATGATAGTCAGGTCGAGCAGATGATAAACAGCAGATTTGATGGTGTCGAAGATGAAAGAAGACAAACGTCCATCAATCTGGTCCTCCATCTCCTCCTCCTTCTCCTCCTCCATCTCCTCCTCTTCCTCCTCTTCCTCATCTTCCTCCTCTTCCTCCTCTTCCTCATCCTCAGAACAAACGGGTGTCTCAGGTACTGTCTGAGGTACTGTCTCAGGCACAGTGTCAATTGTTGTCTCAGATGTTGTCTCAGATGCTGTCTCAGACATTGTTTCAGGTACTGTCTCGGGTACAGTCTCAGGAACTGTCTCAGACGTTGTTTCAGGCACAGTGTCAGATGTTGTTTCAGGCAGTGTCTCAGGCAGTGTCACAGGCACCGGTGGGTTATCATCCTCCATGACCGCGTCAGAATAGGTTACCCGCTCATGCGACTGAGCAATCTCCTCATAAGCAGACTCAGGCAGAAATACAGAGTCCATCGGGCCGATGTGGGTAAAGTCGGAATAAGACTGAGAAAGAAGACTGACCTGCTTCATGGCGAGTACCAAGTGGTGAGTACCAAGTGGCGAGAAGACAAGAAGTTCCTTTTTTTATAACACCAGAAAGGGGAGTGGTTGTCTTTTTATAGCTTTTTTTTGTTTTGTTTTGTGTAGGAGGTACCTATAGGCCGTCACACAACTTCTCATTGGCTCAGACATTGACTTGGTCAATGGTTCGATCAAGTTCAAAAACTTCACAGACTCGTCATTGGCTCGTTATTGGCTCAGACATTGGCTAAGTCAAGTTCTCACGCTCGTTATTGGCTCAGACATTGGTTTACCCTTAAACCCCACCCTCACACAGTCTCACTCACACTCTCTTATTGGTTCATCCTTAAACCCCACCCTCCCACGCTCCTGGCATCCTGGACTTTGATTTTTTAGCTCATTCTGTTACAAGACTCCTTACAATACACCAGGTTTTCAAGCCTTTCCAGCAGTACTTCCTGTAAATGAAGGGTTTCGACCCAAGCGTCTCAGCCCATGCGCCTCGGCCAGACATACTCGATAGCCAGGGTTAGGACAGAACACGGGATGATCCTTCTTTAACAGGTTAGGCAGCATGTCTCTGTTTCAGTTTGTTTTGGTTTGTTCAAATATTCAAATTTTTTAACGGTTTGACCCCATTTTACGTTTACCAGTTATACAACAAGTTATACAACAACATCTGGCATGATGTCATCACCTCCGGTGTTTTATTACCTCCGATGTTTTATTACCTCTGATGTTTTATGACCTCTGATGTTTTATTACCTCTGATGTTTTATTACCCCTCAACTTGACCCCATGACCTCATGACCCCATGACCCCATAAACCCGTGACCTCTTGACCCCAAAGGTCAAAGGTCCCATCAATCAAATTTTACAACTTCCGCATTCTTCTTTGACAGCAGGTGGGTACCCTTACTCTCTCAGGAGAGGTCGTAAATTCGAACATGAAGACAGCGCGCAAATTGCAGTCACACTTTTGAACGCAGAGAATCAAGGCCAGGAGAAGGAGAGGGAGAGGGAATTATTTGCCCTGCACCAGTGGTCCAAATCCTTTCCTCGTTCCATCTCAGGAAAAAACACAGACTCACTCATATCTGCAACCAGCACATGTTGGTAACCATGCAATTGTGGCTGTCTGCTGGGTGAACTGTGCAAAAAAAAAAAAAGCAGATGAACATACCTACAAGCAAACACGCAAAGGCACACGCATATTTAGAGCCACCTTGGAAACATCATAACAGAGGCTGTAAACACAAGCAGTTCAGAGGTTCACTATTCTTATATTGTGCTCTTCATCTTTACTTCTGTGTCCATCTTCAGTGATCTGTATACACACACCAAACCACACTCAAACACAGGACTGAAGGACATAGAAGCCATAAAATGTACTATAATGAACCCTCCTCTGGACCTTGCCAGTGACCTCTGAGTCTCTGATTTACTACTCTGCCACATCTCTGATCACATCTCTGCTGTCACTCATAAATTATAGAAATATGACAACAGATAATGCATCCACCTGAACCTCCTCTGACACTGTGTATATAAAGCCACCCAGTCCATGCTAACACAAGTGTAACAGTTAAAGAAAAAGCAACTTTTATAACCTTTATAGGAAGTGAATGTTTTAAACTATTTTACTTTTCAGAAAATAGTGTTTTGGGGTTTTTTCCCCACCAATTTGTTTGTATTCAAAATGGCTATATTCCACCATCAGCAGACGTATGCTTGCCCACTGGCATTGTCCACTGGCACACCTAAATGGAGCAGAGCCATCACTCAAGAGATGCACAGGTGGCTTACAGGTTGAACTAGTGTAGGTAGAGATTTCTATTCTTGCTGCTTTTTGCAGGTGGAACATCTCCAAAGGATCACCACACTAGTGACTCCTGCTGATAAACTGAGGTATTTTCAGATTTTGGGATTAGGGGGGAAACACCCTCCCTGTGTAGCAGCATGTTGGCAGAGGAGAGGAAGCAGCCAGTAGCACCATGTGTCGAGGAGGTAACATACGTCTGTCTACACCCACTGCAGGCCAACTGTGGAGCTTGCAGTGACATGAACCACAGGAGTCGTGTCGAATTAGGAAAATATGGGCAAAAACAAATGCAGAAAAAGAAAGATCATGTGGCAGAGTTATTGGTTGCACCTGTGATTTTTTTTCTGCTTTCATGTGTAAAAATTTCTTTGGTTTGAAAGGCTGAAATCACACAGACATTGAGATCTTTTCACTTTTCATGCATTTGTGGAAACTTGGACAGGCTGAGAGAATAAAGCAGTCATTACAGAGCAAACAATTCATAGCAATTATTAGTAGCTACAAAGTAAACTTTTATGTGTATTGAGTCGAAAAATCAGGGTTAAACAATCCAGCCTTGTAGTGTGCAAAAGCGGGATATTGAATACAATGAAATACACAACAGACCTGGAGCTGGAAGTAACTCATTACTGAAAAGCTTTTCCTTTTTGAAAAGTGTCAGGTTTACAAGATGAAAGTGGTTCAACAACCTCATATTGCATGCTGCTGTATAAATAAGTGTAGTTTTCAAAATAGGCCATTGCACAGCAGTTTGGCAAAAATCTATCACTTTGATGATACAGTTTCACAGAAAACTTGCATTCATATCCATAAGATGAAAAAGTTTCCAAAAAATAAAACAGAAATTAGGAAATGTTGAGTAAATGTTTTCATTTGAAATCAAGCCAGCCATCACAATAAAACACGTTTTTATTACTAATATGTTGTAGTTTTGGTGATATAATTCCTCTTGCCTTGTTTCTCTTGTCATCCAAGTAAGATACAGAATTCAATACATTCTTTGTGTTGACTATAACTGATCTAAGACATTATCAAACAGTAGGGTAACAATTTACAAACACAAGTGTCAAACATTTTTTGTAATTCAAGCAATGGTGTTTATGTATTAATGTTTGGGGGGGGGGGGGGGGGTAAGTTTTTCTAAAGCTTTAGTTGCACCCAAAACCTCAGAAAAAACACTATTCAGAAGTGGAAGTAGTGGTTTGCACAAAAGGTTTAGGGGTTAAACTAATTTTAACCAGGAGCGAGTCAGTGGCCCACTACCTTGACCCTACAGCTGTGGTCACAAGATCACAGAGGGAGTGCTCAGATAAGCATGCCATCCGTTTGAAAAATAAGATCTGCTGTCTTAATCCTATGAGAGAAAAACACCAGTAGAGCCCTTGACCTTGTAAACCACAGACTGAACAGAGATCTTTGATTTGTCAACGATGACCACAACAAAGCTGGCCACACGGGCCGTCAGGTCCTCGCATGCTGCTGCTGTCCTACACATCATATGGGTCACTTAGCACTGAGGTCAGGGGGTGTGTCAGATGTTTTCATGTGCTACCATTGTTCAAGTAATAACAGCAACCCATTAGGAGCTTAAACTCAAGTTTTAAAATAACACTTTTAAAAGTGTCACCCTGGTTCCTGCAGTTTGACTGGCTTGCCTTGACTGAATTGAACTGCTGTACCAACACACTGTGGATTTGGCTGTTAATTAAATTCAAGTAAGAATGTAATTTATATAAGATGAATTAAGCAGAAAATGCTGTTTTTTGAGATTAGGACTAATCTAAGCAGCAACAAGGATTCTGCTGAGAGAGCTCATTCATTTTTAATAAACACTTTTCCCAAAAATATATGTATGTAGTGAGTGCATCCTGGTACTTCTACTGTATTCAAAATTCAAACAACCGTGAAAAAGGTGATGCAAATCAGCAAAAATAAGCCATGCTCAGCTCAACCAAACTAAACTGTCATTTTCAAGGCACCTGCATGAGGAATAAAACAGGTATACCATGTAAAAACAGATACTGCTTTAATGCAAACCAGACTCCTTTAGCATCTTTAAACTGATGAAAATTACAAATCAGGAGTAAGAAAATATAAAACTCAGCAAAAATATCAAGTTGAACTGTTGAATTAAACCCACAAAGTAGTTTAATGACTCTGTCAGGAAATCATGTATCAGACTCTTATTTTCATAACACCGCAGATTCATAGATTCAATAGTAAACAGAGCAGCCAGCAGCCCAACATCTCCAGCAAGAATATAAACATGAGAGCTTTTGCTTTTTGTGAAACTGCAACAGCACAGCATCTCATCTCAGCTTGGCTAAAGAGGCATTGCTGCCATCTAGTACTAAACTCACAATCAAATTACAGCCTTTAGTTACCAAAATGGCAAAAAAACTAACAAAGCAGCTTCAAAATGTCATGGGAAAACGTTATATTCAGCACAAACTGCAGTTCTTCTGTGGAACAACAAATCCAGGTAATGCTAGCTACAAGAAAATTCAACTGCTTCATGATTTGATTTCAGTACCAACACAAAGTTATACAGATTCAGCAGAATAACAGCAAAATGAGCAGCCCGCAGCTTCCACAGGTACACAGAAACAAGTTAAGGCCAATATTAAAGATCCAAACAGATGTAGCCCATTCTGGAGTAGCAACAGCACAGCAGCAAACAAGACATAGCATAGTTATGTTGAAATGCAACACAATAATGAGGCAACCATTGGCCCGTTAGCTCACTAGTAAAGGTTCAGCCTGCAGACAGAAAACCAGTTCAGGGACTTAAGCAAAAAGTTAGACCTACCTGGTGATGCAAAATCCTGTGGATAAATTCCAGTTTGAAGGGTTTGGGCATGAAGTAAACTTTGCTCCGTTCATAGCATTAAAAGGAATGATACTCTGATATGCAGCTGGCTAATGTAGGAGGCTTGTCACCACGCATTTTTTGAGACTTTATAACTTCAAAAATTAGAATGAGAGTGTAAAAAGCAAACAAACAGCGGCTAACAAGTATAAACTACCGCACCTTTTACCTGCGTGAATATGATTGGGTGAAATCTCCTGTGATTGAGCCAATCCTCTTTGACCAATCATGGGTACTGCCTGTCACCTGCAGGAGCGCTGCCTCAGTGCTGTGCTTTTGGATTTCAAAATAAAAGTTCACTGCAATTTTTTTTTTGTAAATGTTATTTGGATGTGTGTATTTGTATGCACATTGTATACATGTTTATGTGTGCACACATACATACTTGTGTCATTTAGTACAAATCTCCGTAGTGTGAATGAGATTGTTTTGAGATATGTTCATTATGTATATGTATATTTATCATTTATATTTTCCCCTTTCATTTTAAAACTTATAAAACTGATAAAAAATATTTTGGGGGAAAAAAGTTCTCTACAAGGATTTATTGAGATGCACAAAATTACTTTGTTCTGTTTTTATTATATCATTTTGTTTACATTGCTATTATAGTTTTCTTTTTACATTTCATGACCACAATTAAAAGTGTTAAAAGAAACCACTCACTCTGCAGACTGCCAAAACATGGTTCATAGTGATATAATAATTACACACTTCATCTTGAAAGGATACTATCCTAACCTTATTCACAGCTATAATTGTGTAGCTATACAATTATGACTTGTTTGTTCCACTAAAAGCATATATTACACATTATATTTTTCTTATTATGTCTTCATGCTTAAATCTCTCTGTCTTGAACCATTTTAAAGTAGTTTTTGGGAAGCTCTGGAGTATGAATTCAGTGATGAGCTGAGTTGTGTATGGCTATTAAGCTCCAGAAAGTCATTGCAACAACAGCAACAGCAGAACAAAAGTACTGTGAAGCTGAAACAGTAGGATAAAAATGGCGTTTTAATGTAAATTTTGCGCCTTCACTTTCTGGTCCTGCAGGCCTGTGTTGCTTTAGAGATGTTAGTTGGCTTCAGCCTCAGGCTAGATGCTCTTTCAAGGTAGATGGTTCATCACTGTGATTGGCAGATAGAGGGGTGAAAACTTGACCAGCTGGAGTAACAGTGTGTGCTAAGTCAGAGTTTCAAGGCAAAAAAAATTACTTCAATATCAAACTTGGATCATTATTTGAGATTAAAATGTTTTCTGTTCTCTCTGTTCAAAAATGTACAGTGTTTGCCAGAAAGTGAAACTGGAAAAACCCTTATGGTCCCCCTGCGCTAATAAAATTCTCAGATAAGCAAAAGAAGAAGTAGCAGTTCTCCCATATGTGTGAGGCCCACCACACCACACCTTTCTTCTTGAGGTATGCTGAAAGAAAAGGGTAAGGGGCAGTTTTGTTTGTTGTTTCATCACCTTCTCATGTTTTACTAGTGGTGACTCAAAAAGCTCCAACATCCACCATGCAACATAGATGGTGAGAGGTTGAGCTCATGGGTGAACATCATTCTTTGTATGATGTACCAACGGCTGTATGAATTATTAGGCGGCAGACCTCACAGTATTGTTTAACAAAATCCAGAAACTTTATAACTGTATATGCTATGTAAAAAGATGTTGAGGGAGAATGTTAGAGGTCTGAAATATTTGTAGCAGAATAAAAACAGAATGAGGTCATCTACTGGTATCATGTTAAACAGATATATACTGTAGCAGGGTTTAAATTATTCTGGAGACCTGCTACATTTATCATGCAAATCATCCGTCTCACACTATTACATTTTACCAACTGAGTCATCATGATGAAGGAATAACAGACAACTTTTACTCAGTGTGAACTTCCACTCTGACAAGGACACACAAACACACACGCACACCTCTTCTCCTGCTATGCACAAGACTGATGGAAACCATAACATGGTGCTGAAGTCGTCTGGGGGATTGAGGAACGCCACACACTAACATGGCTCCAGTTACCCTGTAACCCAAGACACAAAGCTGCAGAGACAGAGAGACTCACACAGAGTGAGAGAAACAGAGACACAGGCAGAGGGAGTGTGTGGGTGTGGGTGTGGGTGGTGTGTGTGTGTGTGTGTGTCACGAGGTAGTCTGAGTGACACCACACACCAGTATGCTGAGCTGGATCAGATACTTTATTTGCAAATAACTGTCAACATTTACTTCAACAGCCTCATGGTACCAGATGGACAGAATTTAGACTATCATGACAAAGTGATGGTCCCAGACTATCATATGAAAACAGTGTTGTCTGTTAAATGTTTGAGTAAAAGTCATTCATCATGCTTACTGACATTCACAGGCGTATGTGAGAATCAAAGTATCACCCCTTTAGTTGCAGCAACCTGACCAGGAGAGTCAGTGAGTGAAGATTGATTCAAAAGAGTTGGCTTGTATCAATACTGGGAGACAGGGTGTTGCAAACTGATGCATACAAAGTAGGTTCATATACTCAAAGACAGCCAGGGCATGCAGAAAGCAGTGTTTTATGTGAACTGACAAGCATCATATATTGTCATTTTCAGATGCATATAATCAGTAGGCAGCAAATTTCCTGTTTCAGATAAAAACAGAGCCTGGTTAGTAAATATATTTATGGAATTGAGTGATTTACAGTGCTGATAATTTAAAACAGCATATATCAAAGTCATTTTAAGTTGTGAAGCAGAAGTAAAACAATTCAATAAACCCTCTTCCAAGCATTTGCAAATAATTTGTATCTTGGGATTCTCATTTCTCAGTTATTGTTGGTAAAAAGACTTCTCTGTATTCCCTACAAAAATGGGTCCAGCATAAATACAGACTTTTTTTTTGGCATGAAAGGAACATTTTCAGTAATTTATCATGATAGATGTGCATATTTGTGCTTTTGTGTACCTCTTTGCATCAATCAGGATTGAGCAACGTTCAAACCCAAATCTGTTGTGGGATTGTTTGCTTATGTTGCCAGGCAAATCCTACCAAATGACACCCACACAGCTCTAAAGCAGATAAGTTTTTGAGAGTTATACTGTAAATAGACATTACCTAAATGTGCTTTTTTCCTCCAAAGCCGTGTGTGTGATTATTTGTCCTGACTGTTAATGTCAAACACAAGCAATGAAGATTTGTGACCAAACTTTTAGAGTCACAACATCTCACTGACAGTGTATTTGCTTGCAGGTTTCATTTCCAGACAATTATTTGTAAACAAATTGATCCAAGTTTCATGCTAGGATAAGACAAATGTCAGTTTCACTGCACAAACACAGTAGGACGTTAATTGGAAAAATGAGCATCTTGAAAATTGGGTTTATTTAGGAAACATGTATCACTGGGGTAGTTATTTGTAGGAAGAAGAAAAGACAGGGCTGCAAATACAGATTGGAAGCACATCTTCATTAGGTGAGCTAAGACCCTGGGAATGTGTTAGAGGAAGATGGAGAGGGAGCAAAGCCGTCAAGGAGGCAGAGAAGTTAATAACAGAGTAGATAAAATCTGCCTCACCCATTAATCAGCATGCAAGCCAAGAGCTGGAGTGAGCATCTTTCAGGATTCACTCCAAGTTCTGGCTAAATCCCCAACTTGTGTTATGTTACAGTATCTCCTGTTTGTTAATAGGTGGTCAAGAAGGAAGGAAGGACACACACCAGAGGGAGCAGCAAAGAGCAAATGAGGCTGACACAGAGTAATAGTGATTGACTAATCCAGTGGAGCACAAACAACAGCAAAATAGAGTACTTTGACCCCGAACTCGGGGCTTTTTATCTCTCTAATGAAGCGACCCCTTTTAACCTCCTCGTAACATTCGAAAAGGTTGGGTAAAAGTTAGCTAATGAGAAGCATGTATTATGCACACCCAAGGACAAAAGATCTACACTCAGAAAGCAGCTGCTGAAAAATGATGTGTGGTACATTTTCTGTAACATTGCCATTAGTATCCACAGGTTTTGTTTCAGTATCCTGGAGCCAGAAAGAAACGTCCTGTTTTATGGATTATATTACAGTAGCTTATCACATGAAATATAAAGACTGTGATTGATGGCCTCCTTGCTTTGACATTGTTTTTAAAGCACCCTAAACATGGGAACACCCAAAACTATACTAGACAACAACTAATCCCAGTCTCCTGACCTCTGACCCCTCCCCGTTTACACCAGGGACCATTGCTCCCCTTTGACAACATCATGCCCCTGCTTCTGCTCACCATGAACTTGACTTCACTGATGTGACACGCTCATGACAGGGTCTGACACCGTCAAGGAAGCTGAGGAAGTGCAGAGCCAATGAGTCCCTTGTCTCCTTCAGGGAGCTGGCTCAGGGTCTAGGTTGGGACCATATGAACTTTGTGGCGTCAGATTTTGGAGCCCACCAAAATGTATGTGTGGAAGGGCAAAGGGCGTGTACCTGGGCAACCCATAGCTAATACTCAGAAATAAGAGCTTTTCTTTTCTCAAGCACATCTTTGAATTGGGTGTTTTGTTGTTGTTGTTGTTGTTGTTGTTTTGAAGTGGAGTTTAATGAGTTACATGTCACTAGCAGTTTTACTAGCAAAAATAAATGCCAGTCAGCTTGGCCTCCTCACTGAAAAACTACCAGGAGAAACAACACTTAAATAATAATAATGAAAAAAAGGAATTACCCAAATTCTTGACGCACTGTTAATCCAACCAAGTCCCAGTCATGACAGCAAGTAGTTTATTTGGTTGATAATTTGGGATCTCTCCTGCTCCCTGGTCAGTGTACACATCATTCAGTGCATTGAGTTTCCTGTTCCTCTAAAAACTTTGGCTCATAGATGTCCATGTGTCCTTAATAAAGTGTTTGTATTAACGCTGTTTGAACCATGCTGTCTTTAGTTTTTTGTTTAATTTTATTCTCTTTGAAGCCCAAGGATAAAAAAGCTGATCAGTGCAGTGCATGTCTGTATTGCATCACAAATAGTGCAAAGACAGGTGGGCTCTTGGCCCTGGCATTGTAAAGTGCTTAAAAATTTGTAGTAGAATGTACACTTAAACTGCGTGCCTGGGTCAGAGTCACTCAAAATTAGCTAAATTATACATTACAGACTAAGCCCTGTCTGTAGTAAACTGTAGCCTTGCTTTTGCACGGTTTCCCATCAGTTTTTCATTGAAGGGGCTTAGCTGACAAGCAATCATTGTTGCTAGTACAATGATTACTGACATGTACCTCATATAACCTCTTTAAAAAAAAAAAAAAAAACTATAGTAAGCCTTTATTTATTTTGAAGTCTGTGGCTGAGGTTCAAACTTGTTTAAAACTACAGTTAAATTCTTTGTAACAAAGCAGTCAGTAATAAAGGTTTGGGAACATGTATACTCAAACATACTGCTATATTTGGAGCATGTGTGCACCTTGTTTTGTTCAAGTTACACATTACAATCAACCTTGTGATTATACTTTGAACGCATGGCTTCACCTTTGCATATTACATATTACCTCTGCAGGAATTCCAGAAGAAGACAAGCTTTGGCACTGCAGTTTATTTCAGTATTTTAGTACTGACGATTCCAAACCTAACGATTTGAACAGAAAAATCAGTTTGAACATGTGCAGGCAGAAATCAACAGCACATTCCCAGTTAGCATGCCAGCGAGAACCATTTCAACTGGGAAGGTTTTATTGATGGTGCGAGTTGCTAAGAGATAGCTGCTCTCTATTTTTTCTGGGGGTGGTGGTGGTGGGGAGTTGCAAATGTAATGCCCCTAATTTGGGAAGGAGAAGCATCCATGTAATTACAATAATCTTCAGCTTTCCAGAGCTGAATGGAGATGTTGCATCATAGACTTGTCATGTGGAAAAGCAGCAGGAAGGGGGAGTATTCATAACAGAGAAAGAAAGCCTGACATACTCAAAAATACAACACAAAAGTTGGTGGGCTATTCACCAAAGTAATTATGTTACACATGTGTACTGCTGTGGATCTAAGCTGAGGGCTGTAATTGTTATCAGCTGTGTGTTATTGCATATGTGCAGCAGTGTGTGTGCCATTTAACTTTCAGCACCAAGTATTTACAGGATGGCAAAAAATGTTCACAAACAAAACTGGAGGCCTCATCAGGCAGTTTGCCAACTCCTTCCACAGGCAGAAAAAAGATCTGCTCATCCTCCAGCCACGGTGGATTCAATTCAGCTTTCATCCCCTCAGACTAGAAGAGAGCAGAGTGAAACTCAATCCTGAGCCTTGGCAAAAAAATGACTTTTATTATTAGAATTATAATTTACCTGAGCAAGAGGGTAAGAGGGGGTTCAAAGGATGCTACAACGTGTAGTATGGTTTGTCAGAATTTGAAAACACAGCAGCATATGATCTTATAATGAATGCTTGTGAACAAGCTTCTTTTTCTTCTTCTTCTTCTTCTTCTTCTTTTTTTTGTCAATCAAAACTTTTGTTAAAAATGTTGAATTACCCATGAAAACCAATTTGATTCAGTTTGGTCCAAATTGATAATTAAATACTAAATTTTCCTATTCTTAAAATAATCGACTAAACAACTAAAAAACACTTTTAAAAAAACATGCCATAGTGTTTATTACTTTTCCAAGAGAGAAACAGTTATGTCTACTGGACAAACTGAAATAGAGATAAAGTCTTAAAAAAGCCCAGGTATCTCACTACAACAGATAGCTAGTTGCAGAAATATGAAACACCTGTTAAAGCTTACTCTGGAATTTTAGCCCCCCTGGGGCTCTACCTTCATAAACTAGCTCTACTAGCACTAAAGTGGAAGCATCTTTGTTTTCATAAGACAAAAGATATGCATAATTAACAAAATTAGAAAAAAAACAGTGTTAGATCTATTTTTTTTACATTACAATAGCAATGCTGTTGTCATGAAAAAAAAAGTCCAGATGCATTTTTCATCTTTTTAATCTGCGATCCTCACTTTGAACAAAAAATCTAGGCAACATTAACTGGTTAACAGAGACCCAAAGTCAAGACACGATAAGAAGTTTCATCTCATCTTAACCCACCATGAATACAGCACTTTGCAGCATTTAACAAGTTAAAAGTTAGCAAGTAAGTTAGTTGGCAGCTGTCACTGCTGTCATACTGCAATTATTTCCAACATTTTCCAGTTTAAGTTATTTAAAGTACTGTGAATTCATTTACAATGTTTGAAATTCTATTCTGCATCATCATAACCTTCAAGGCAAGCCTGTGGTCATCTAGTGAGTGATGCAGGAACTCAAGCAGAAGTGGTTGGTCCACCATCCCATCTTAGAATATGGCATCTCTTATGATAATTGACACATCAGCTCTTTAAAGGTATTTAGAGAATTTAACATTAAATCAGTGCTAAACTTTGCTTGATTGCCTTATCTTTTGCTTTGCTTACTTGTTTGACTGAAAATCAGATCATCTAGTACTTATTATTGGTACCATTGTGAGGCCTGTCTCATCATATGTGCACTTGGGCTGAATGAATGAATGAATGAATGAATGAATGAATGAATGAATGAATAAATAAATAAAACCCCCACTTTTTTATTTCACACCAAAGAGCAGCTCACTAAACTACTAATCATTTGAAATGAGAAATGAGGCTCATATGAAGACATAATTCACAGGGAGATTTAAGTGTATAGGTTTTTAATCTGAAGAAGGCCTCTGAAGGGTATTTAGATAAATAGTTTTGACTGTTTTAATGCACATAAGGAATATGGAATGTACTCTTTTTGCAGTAGGATGGTCAATAAAACCACAAAAATAAAACTGAATAGTGAGCAATGCTCCAGTCTTCGTGTCTTTCAAACAGCTGTTAAATTGCCATCCTTAAGGACTGATGTCACTGCAGGTTGCCAAATGCACCCCAAGATCTGACCAGAGCTTTGCGTCTGTGAGTAATTACCCCCCTCTATCAAGGGAACCTCGGAGAAGACATGCATCACTCATTTACCAAAGAAGAAAAAAAAATCTCATTGGCACACAATGGCACCCTTGAGCAGTGTGCAATTAATTGATAAACGCCAGGACGTGATGTCCCGTCAGATAGTAAGAAAGTGCTGCAAAAGAGTGCAGTGGGGCGTGAATCAAAGAGTGAAAAATACATTAAGGAAAAGTTAGTGAAATGCCATTAACCTACTAAAGCCCTCAACTGATAGTGGAGGGCAATAGCAGGGGTTTTAAATTGCACCAAGCCCTCGAGATTAAGGCAAAGTCTGTAAGCTTTCCATGAAAGACTACAAACCCATTTTGATTGCTTCTGACATAGGCGCATAAAGTTCCACGAGTGAGACTTTGAATCTGCAAACCATCATTAGGGATGTGGTAAACGTGTTTTGAGCGAGTGATCATTGTATATACACATGTGCAGATTTATAATCAGATTGAAAATTTTGAGGGGAAAATATCATACTGTGCTTTGGTTGCTTGTATTGTAAATAGCATTTGCATGCCAACTTGACTCCATGTTTCCCATAATGGCATTAGTATTAGTCTCTTCCCAAAGGGCACAGTCAATGAAACTAAGGGTTGGATTCCTTTATTCTGGCTATTGGACGACAAATCAACAGACTTGGCAAAGACTAGAAGCCCTCCTTTTATAGAGGAATTTGGTAGTCATGCAAACACAAAAACATGTATGAAACAGAGCTCATCCTCTCACAAATAAATGCACGCAAACACACACAAACACACACACACACACACACACACACACACACACACACACACACACACACACACACACACACACACACACACTCCCTCTGAGTGTTGCTGTTGAGATTCCCCTGGCTTTGATTAATCCCCACCGTCAGGGGGAAGTTCCTGTGTTTGGATCTCAACAGGCAGGTTGCCCACTCCACATCTGGAAGCTCTAGTCCTGCCATCTCCAGACGCACACACACACACACACACACAGACAGAC
Organism: Labroides dimidiatus; assembly: GCA_030710495.1. Lineage (NCBI taxonomy): Eukaryota > Metazoa > Chordata > Actinopteri > Labriformes > Labridae > Labroides > Labroides dimidiatus. The sequence goes on from CM061146.1 coordinate 13,600,122, forward strand.
ACACACTTTCATTAAAAGCCTGCTGAACCTAACACACAAATCTCCTAAAACCCACCACCACACACCTTCTTCGTTTTGCTACCTTTGTTTTGTCCTCTGTGACCAATTTCTTCAAGCTGTCTTTAAATGTTAATGAAAGTTTCTTTTTTTTGTTTACCATCCAAGAGAACAAGCAGAGTCTTGTTTATAACACAGAGATGATATTGACATTTCCCTTGTTAACAAAAGGGTTGAGTTTAAATGTCGTTAAAAGACTTAATTGCAGGGGGGAAACTAAGTTCGAAAATCTTTCTTAAAAGAAAATTAATCCCTCCAGACAGTTCATTTTATTTTATGTACGTTTAACAACTTTTGTTAAGTGGTGCAATTTTATTTTCACAATTTTTTATGTTTATGTGTTTCCAACATCAAAATAAGGTTTTAATTGCAGAATAGTGTCATCTTTGAGGAAGTCAAGCACAAAATGCTCAAAGACTTAAGCAAAGAAACAAAGATTTAGTTACATTGTTCAGGAACTGAAGAAGTTGTTTAAGGACAAGTGGATGCAGAGTTAATCATATCATTTCTGAAAGCATTGTCCTACATTCATGATGTTAAACTACAGCATTAAAACAGATGCCTGAAAACATCTTGTGACCATAAGGATAATGCTTTCCACAGAGTTGAGAAGTACTTCACTGGGACCATTAAACTCTACCATGTGTCTAAATGCAGATTTATTTGCTGTTCATCAACCTTAAAAAACATGACCAAAGAAACCTTGAGCAGAAAAAAATCTTCTTTTGATAGTTAAATGATAAATGATGTTTTATGTCCGAGTGAAAAATGCGATGACATTCTGAGGTTCCTGCCGCTAGCTTTCCAGTGTAGCACTCATTGACCCCAGCCATGTCGTCCTTTTCCATGGGGCGTTTATGTAGAAAATGTAAATGCCATCATTTTTGGTCCATTACAACACCAGCCTGTTTATCTTTTTCATGAAGTTATTTGGAGAAAGTCCACTAACCAGAGGCTGAATTCCAAAACAGAGACCTATTTCATTTACTTAGAATTCACTGGTCTTAAGTTTGGGGGAAAAACACAATGAAGATGTGCAAGAAGTAGAAATACATATCTGGGACTGTCAGGACTGTCCTCTGAAGCAGAAATTTCCAGCTAGTGGCTTACGACCTCAAAGGTTGGGCATAGACTCATTTTCAGTGAGTTGAGGCTTTTGCCTGAGAAGAAGTTGCATTAATATTCTTGAAACTCTTTGTTTCCAAGATACAGTTTTTGATTTAATTGAAATGCAGCTAATTAGGTGTAAAATAGAACAGTGCCTATTACCACCACCTTTTGGTTGAGTTGGTTTATCTTTAAACTAGTTTTTTGTTATTAACATACCGTGGTGGTATGTACTATTCCAGGTTCAAACTGATTTTTTTTTCATTTAATACATTTAAAAAGTTAAAACTTTTCCTCAATTTGGATCACTGCTTGTCAATGTAGGGCTATGGCGAGTCCCAAAGCCGGACCAGATGAGAACCACTGCTCTAGAGGAAAAGAAAACCACTTTTAAAAATGTTTTGCTGCTGAATGGAGGTCAGATCAATAATTTCTGATGAATTCCAAAGGATTTGAAAGAGCAATCTCTGATTAGATATGCCATTTTGATCCAGACTTGATTGTTAGCTGCCAATATATTTATAGAGAAAGTCTGAAAAAATCATTGTCTGATTATCACCAAGTTTAGCCTCCATTCTTAAGAAATTCAGCTGAATGAAAAAGTGTTAAAAACTGTAGTTCCTTGAGTGCCCTCTTGAAGCTGGCTCTGGAAGCATCAGAAGCCACACATACTCCCATCAAAAGCAAGCCAAACTTTACAGCAAAAATAAACATGTTAACATCCAACTAATTTCACTGGCACCCAAGGTGCAAGGGGTGAATTTTGTTAAAGCTTACTAGTGTTACATAAGTGGGGACATGGTTGACTTGACCAATGTGTGGGAACACTGTGGCTGTTGGGAAGGACCCACCTCAACTCCACATCGTTGCCAGTTGTCATTTTGGTGGAATGCAGCTTTAGTCAGTTTTTTCCAGTCTGGTTACTGCTGACGATGAGTATAAAAACTCTGCTTCAACCAATGGGTGACATTGTGGGACTGCGTCAATGATTACCACGAGTAGAATCTGGGATGTCATGATGACGGTGTGTGTTCTGCTTGCTGCTGGTCATTACTACTCAGACAGCAAACACACTACAAATGGAAACCAGAACAACACTAAATGAAAATACAGACCATCAATCACACATTTTACATTTTCATGTAGAATAAAGAAAGACAAATCTTGACATAGTGTTAATATCACTGAAATCCTTTTTTTTTTTTTTTTTTTTTTTTTGGTAAGAATCCAAAGGAAAACTTGTCCTTTTTCCTTACAGTGAGTCTACTTTACAGTGGACTTGGAAATTAAAGGCATTGTACTGACTTTAAACAAAATATGAAACTCGTGTTTATCTTTCAAACCCTGTGAGTTCTTATATCTAAAGTTTGGGCCACAATTTCTACTGACAACTAATGTCCTCAATGCAATAAATCAACATGTAAACAAAGCCTGTAGTCTAGTAGCACTGTTTCAACTCCACTTTGTATTTACAGAGTGGACCTTTGAGGAGTTAAGGATTCTGTCTGAAGTGAATCTAAACAGTGTATGATGTGTTTGTGTGCCAGAAACAGGCTGACCTCTCCATCCTTCATATGAAGCAGAGTGAGCTCAGAAAGGGTTGAGTGTGTACTGAATGAAATCAGAGAGAGAAGTAACGCCACAGAGGACGTTCTCATGTTCAAGCACTTGGTCTTAAAAACACTTTCTAAATTCCTCTACTTCAGTCGTTTACTTTCAGACTGAGAACTCTTTCCATCAGTTTAAATTAAATCAGTTGTCAAAGCTTTTTCTTTACAAAGAAAAGTGTATGAGAATTTGTGTGTGTGTGTGTGGGGGGGGGGGTCCTACATTTACTTGATTCCTCTAAAAGGTGGTAAACATTAACATTAAGTGAATATTTTAACAATAAATCTCAAGCATTTGTCAGATACAGCTGGCTATTGGAGGTGAAAACTCCTGTAATCCGCATTCAATTACACATTTTTAAAGTACATTGATTTAGTCTTAAATGATCATTTCAGTAATTCAGCGTTTTATTGTGAGTACTAAATAGGTTGCAGTAACAAAACAGAAAACATTTTAAAGAAAACAAGACTGTTATGTTTCAAGAACAAAAAGGAAAAAAGAAAAAAGCTAACGTGTCCTGTTTTTGTTGTTTAATTATTTTAATAAGTTTTGAGTCTTTCGTTCAGTCTGCCCCCTGAGCTGGCACTCTTTAAAGGTTCATATGACATCCCTGTCCAAGAGAGCCAATGTGTGACACACTGGTCCAGAGACTTGCCTGTTCTGGCTGCTCCACTTTGACCTTCTTTGTGAGCAAGTGAGACAGGCCACCTTTCATTCCCAGACACTTCGTTAAGTCAACTTCCTCTCTCCCCTCGGCCCACAGTGTTATTGTAAAGTGTCACTTGGTGCTGTCAGAGACAGAAGAGATTGTTCTGTTTCTCTCTCTCTCTCTCTCTCTCTCTCTCTTTCTCTTTCTGTGTGTGTGTGTGTGTGTGTGTGTGTGTGTGTGTGTGTGTGTGTGTGTGTGTGTGTGTGTGTGTGTGTGTGTGTGTGTGCGTTTCACACTCTGTCCATATATCTTTCCAACTGGTTTGAAAGAAGTTATGTGTGGAGGTGCGTATGAGCATGTACGTGAGGCCACAGTGGGCGCCTGTCTGAGTGTGAGCAGTGACGTGACACTGCCACTCAGTGGACTGCTGCCAGAATGCAGCATGAATAGGCGTATGATTGAAGAAGGTGAGAAATGTGTTTTTCAGACTCCAAACATGGTGAAAAGCAGCTGTTACATCTACTGCATGTATTTCAATTTACAGTGCAATAACTAATCTATATAGCAAGACACTTCAAGGAAACTGATATAAAGCTAAAGAAATGCACTATTGCTCAAATGAAGCACATTTTCCTTCTTTTTTTAAAGTTTTTTTTGACTGAAAACAGTGAGAAAACTTTTGCATAGCCACTTTAAAGATTGGGCCTGGCACACAATAACTAAACTCAACTAATTTTTTATTTGCATCATAGTCTGGCTTAGCTGGACCCAAAGATTGGAAACAAAAATACAAAGTTTTTGTGGCTCAGTCAGAAGGTTTAAAAGTCATGCCATCCCCAAATGTCAACTCCTGGTGCTTTGAAATAAGCAAGCAACAACTAAAAACTGCAAAACCTAAATTTTTAGTGGAGTGAAAACATCTTTGCAGCCTAATTTGTGGGTATCGCATGACATCACAAAGTCTAAGGTCTTCATTATCCTGGCTTCATCACCTCATGGCTCTTGTGCCAAGAAGGAAATGTGGATTTTTTTGTTTATATTTTGAAAATAATGGTTGAAATATGTAATTGTAAACAGTTTTTTTAGATTTTGGAAGGCATTTCATGACTTCCCTTTAGTGTTTTGCAACCCACACAGAGCAAGGTCACTGTGATTTGGTCTGGAAAGAACTGGAATAATAATATGGCTTGCTACAGATTGTTGTTGTAACATAGCATCAGATAAGTTTCTTTATGTCTTTTGGTGCCTTGAAAAGCTCAAAGTCCATATGTTAGCAAAAAATTAGCAGCTGTTGGTGTCTGCACTCAGTGTTCTTGGCTTTTTAGTTTTTTTGTTGTTTCTCACACATTGGTTTATGTGTCCAAAAATGGATCCAAAATCTAACATCTTTAAGTGTACAATCATCACTGGGAGGTTAACCTATACAAGCACAGAGTCCAGCTGCTGCTAGGCAATCATTGTTCCGTCCTGTAAGACAAAGGCTAGTTGTTTTAGCAAGTCTCGGTCTTGATGCCAAGCTAAACAATGAATTTGTTAGCTAAAATATCAAACTAATTTTCCATTTTTAAAGGTAAAAGTAACATTAAAGACATACATATACCAATGCATTCAAGTGTCTAACACTAAGATATCCTTTTTTCCTGCTTGCATTAACAGGGTACTCTTAAGATACAGGATATCTGGTTTCGTTACCACAGTGGAATTTTGATAACACCCCAATTATCTCAAAGTGCTGCAGCAATTATCAGAGCGTGACACCACAGAGGAAAATTTTAGCAGATAATAGTTGTCTTAATTTAAATTGCCACTGCCAAGAAAACTTCCCTTTGAACTTTCAACATGCCTTTCACCATGAAGTCACCCCAGATTGGTCCCGTGGGCACTTTGGGCAGAGAGGGTTATGAGAGTGGACAGATTTGTGGACAAATGAAGGTGATGACACAGACGGACTGAGTCAGGGTGAGAGACAGGGGGGTGAGGGGAAACAATGTATAAAAAGAGATGACAGTGTCGATAAAGTGAAATTGGAGATCAAGCCAACAGATGGAAGAGCACAAGAATGTGACCCGCCAAGTTGCTTGTGGCACTCTAGGCATGGAGAGACAGATACGTACAGTGGGGAGATAAAAAGGGAAGGGAGAGTGGGAATGACAGATGCGCGGCGGGGAAGAGCCAGGGAGTGGGGAGGAAGAGACAGCGAGATGAGAGGGAGGAAGTGAGACTCGCACAAAAGGGAAATGAGCAGGAGATGAGTGGGCAAGAAAAATGGAGGAGAGCTGTGAAATCAAAATATTAAAGTGCACGCAGAAAGAGAAAGATAGGGAGAATGAGTGAGGAGCTAAGAGCGAGAGTTCAAGAGTAGCAGGGGATAAAGCGAAAGAGGTAAGCGAGAGAGCAGGGGAGAGGCCACAGCTTGCCTTCCTCCGATTCACATGTGGAACAATAGCTGCCTATCAGTCTGTCAGCACCTAAAGGCGCAGAGGGAGTGAGAAGGCAGGAGTGACACGGCGCTAGCATCAATGAGCTATTGTCTGTGCGTGAGTCTCCGCCGAGCCAAATCTCACCCGGTTTCCTATTAAAAAGTTCTAACGTTATGAGTAATGGCTGCAAGTCGGGGACACAGTTCTCTCTGAGAGGCTGTAAACAGAAAGACTGTGCAGATTCTTGAGACTCAACATGACCGAAGTCCATACATGCACACCAGTCCAACCTTTTTAAAAGAATTATTGCAGGAGAACTCACAGATACAATTATAGATTTGGGCACACGCAAAAAGAGACACACACACGCATAACTATTGAACAATGATGTCCTTTAATGATTTCCATTACCTTACTCCAAGCACAGGCTCTGTTTCCATTTAAACTTTTATTGTTTCTTGACAACATGCATTAAAACAACCGAGTGAAGAAAGATTGGAATAAACATGCAGGGACTCAAAATAAACTCTCTCTCTCTCTCTCTCTCTCTCTCTCTCTCTCTCTCTCTCTCTCTCTGTATATATACTTGTTTTCTCCCTGAGAGGACAATAATCATCAAACTACCAGTGTACTATGAGCACATTCACTGTACTTACTCTGCAAATATCCACACAGAAATCAGCATTTTTAAGTAGAAAAGCACTTACGTCTTGTTGACCACTGTCGTTTCACCTCTGTGACAGGGAAACCAGTGACCAAACTCTGGAATTCAGAGCGCAGACTTAGTCCCAGGTCCAACATCTTTCTAGTGGTCATACTGACCTGCTCATGAAAATGTCTTAGCCTTTAGCCCACGCTCTATCACTCTCCTGTTTAACTATCTTCAGCTCGTCTGTCCTTTTTCTTAATGCCAGTCCAGCTCCGGGGTCCAACATAACTTCAAAGTGAATCCAAAACATTTTCAGCAGAGAAAAACACAGATCTCTCTTCTCACTGCTGAACTTCATCAGCCAGACTGGTGATGTCTTAGAGACTTCGATGTGCCGTAAATCAATCCAGTCCTGTCTGACCTGATGAAGAAGCAGAGAAATAGCATTTAGAAATAACCTTTTTTGGTGCTGATAATTTCATCCTAGCTATTTGACTTGGATCAGACATATATCTAGAAGTGAGACGTTTTCAAGATCACAGAGAAAGTCCTTACAGTCCCTTTAACCAATCTCACACACCAATGACATGGCCAACTGGGGGCCATTCAGGGTGAAGCGTCTTGCCCAAGGACACTTCTGCATGTGGACAGCAGGGCCTGGAAATGAACTCCACTGATATTGAGAGACGTCTGACTGCCACTGAGGCACATTAGCTCCACACAGCTATGAAGAATGGCTTCTTACCTGTTCCAATAATTACACCTCCTGATTATCCAGTCATCAGCCTGCAGTGCTTACATACCCATGGTTCCTAAGCCACTCTTCACCTGATCATTCAGTCTACCTATGCAGTACATTATATTTCACCCCCAGGATTGATATCAGCCACTAGACCATATCTCTGACAGTGTCTTTCTGCCAGTTTCCCTCTCTGAAATACCAGTTCTACTTACATCTGCCAGTATAATAACAGAGATTCACATTCCATTAAAAGTGAGAGATATAATAATAGAGCAGAGTTGCATATAGAGGAGGAGTTTATTTTTCTGTTTTAACTTGCATATCATGCTGCTGCTGCTGCTATTTAATAAGCTGCCATTTAACAACATTGCTTTTCACGGCACGTTTCAAATATCTTGTAATTACAGTCTCATAGTTTAATAGTTAAGATACCAGGTGCCAGTGAAGGCATATCAATGATGTGGAATATTTTTTGTTCACTGGGATTTCTCCTTTGTGCTACAAACTTGAAAAATGTAATTTCATAAAGAAATCAGAAACCAGCCCTTGTTAAACTTTGCAGTCTTCAGCCCAGTGGTCTCTGGTTAGACTCAGACCATAGACTTTCTTTATGACATTCTTTAAAATGTTTTTATTATTCTGCTGTAAAACAGCATAAAACCATTTCTTTCTGCACTTTCCTGTTTCCAGTTTTCTCACTGATACAGAGGCCTACAGAATTCTAGCAGTGGGGAAAGCAGATATTTGCATTAAAAACAGTCTGGTCCATCAAGTTAACCAGAAACATTCAGGTAATTGAAGAGAACTTACAACGTGCTGAAAATTTAAGGCGGAAACCTCAACGCAGCTGCTCCTCCAGCTTCATCAGCAGCTGAATGAACACACTTCCCAAGTAATTTTGACAAGGTAATCATTCAGAACACCAGGAAAAGCTTACGGCAAACCATCAGTTTATTTGACTTCAGCCCAGTACATGTAAAAACATGTCTTTTCTTTGACCTGTTAATATGGTACAGTTATTAGTCTGGCTTTGGCCCAACTCTGTGTGCACCCTGTGCTGCGTTCAAAGACAGGGTCAATGTGGTTTTGGTTAGGAAGGGGAGTGGGGACAGAAAGATGCAAGAGAAAAGAGAGTGGCTGATGTAAATGCTCCCTTAGATCAACATTTTGGTGTACAGTCTCAGATGATTTTTGACAGACGGAACCAAAACAGTGTAAAGTAAATATCCACAGGTGATAAAGAAGAAGTTGTGGGTTTATCAGCCTTGTGGGTGATTGCAAGAACTAATGAAGTTGTTGCTGAGTATGTTTATATGAATGTTGAATGAAAATATATCTGATAAAATGCAAATTTTAAAGTGAATACTAAAAAGCAGACACATATTTGGATAGAAGTAATATTGGGATGAATTTAACTGATGATGGTTCCTGAGGTCTGTTTGAGGACTTGTATGTATGAATATCCTTGAAAAGCCACATTCAGTCACACATGGTGCCAGGCATTTAACTCTCTTAATTCGATGCTATACATTTTCTATAGAAATAAGAAATAAAAATAAAGGACTACAGATAAAGAAAACTTAATTATTTTTTCTAAGTCAAAATGTACTTTAATACAACGCATTTTTAACCATAGAATTGTTACAAAGGAGGGTGGTGGCTGTAAATGTTCCAGAAATGAAACTTAGATTTTGTTTGATTTTTTTTCACTCTTAGTTTTATTCAAAATGAAAAAAAGAACTCATTCAATCACCATGAATTTGGACCTTTCTCTCTCCAAGGCTGCTCTAACCCATACTAAATGGTTTGGCCCAACAATCGGATGAATCTGCAGTCAAATGAGCCAGACAACTGGAGCACAATGTTCCCTCAAAAAAGCAAATCAGGATTTCAAAGAAAGGAAAATGCAAAAGGAAAAAAAAGCAGCTGAGGAAACATGCTTTCTAGTTTTCCTTGAAAGAAAAACAACCTGCAGATTTTTAAATACAATAGTTTGAAATGAAACCAGCACTTAAAACTGTAATCAGCTATTAATCCAGTTTGGGTCACTTCCTCCCACATGCAGTGTTGTAGGACTTGAGCCCAGGATACTTGGACTTGAAGACTGATGATATTGACCCAGACTAAAGCATCAATTGCATTAAGACCTGGAATTAAGAAAGAGCATCAAGATTTGGAGTAATAAAAAGTACTAGACCTTTACTCAGACCCAGGTTATGGAGACTTTACTCAGACTCAGCTCAGACTTGTAAAATAAAGACTCACTATTTGACTCTGACTCAAGGCTTTTTGACCTAACAACCCCATACATAGGACAACAAAACATTCTTTAAAATTAATAATAACTACCCCAACAAGCAGGGCAGGTCCCAAGTTCAAATTCCAGTAGGGACCTTTACCTGGATCATGCACTGATAAGTACAGAAACCTGAAGAAATGATCCCTACAATGTGGTAGCCAGCCTTTCAGCTACACAGCCAGCATGTTACAGATTCCTTCCACACAGCATGGGCCTTGGTGTATTGAGGGATGGGCACAACACTTTGAGATGTAGAGCCATAAGCATCCTGATGTTGTCCCATAGACTTTCCATCTCAACCATCTGACTGACACACTCTGAACAAAGAATGGGTGGGATGTGCATTTAAGACCAATGGTGGTTTTCATGGTCACAGACCACTGAACGGACCCTATAAATGTCATTCTCTCCACCAGAGGAGGACGGGACCAAGACGGGGAGCTAAAAGCAGGATCACCCCAGCAATAATGGGTTCTACAGCCGCTTCTCTGTAACAACTTGCAGGTTTAAGTCAAACCCCAGCCTCCCTCGGCCCAGCAGCAGTGTCAGAGACAGACAGTGAACTGGGGGAGTCTGGCACTCAAACCTAGTATGCCCTTTAACTCTCAGTACCTTTCTATAATTTGTGGATGTATGGAAATGGGAAGAGGAAGGGCTGATGATGGGGTTGCATCCCAGACAAGGCTTCTTATGAGGTGGGATAGAGTTCCAAACCAAGCTGGTGTTGCACGATCATTTTGTAAATAGCTGGATTCTGGTTAGCATTTGTCATAATTGTAGTGAGCAGCAGGGAGCTCAATAACACTGGTATCAGAGGAATTGGGGTTTTCTTTTTGGCTCATATTTCTACTCTTGGTAATGTTGGCTTCAAGAAAATAGAGCCTCTTTCACAGAGATTTATGATCACTTTGTCTTAGACTGTCATGGTCAAGCAATCAGAGATTTGTGTGCATCACAATATGAGAAGGAAACGAGAATATCCAGAGTGTTTTCAGAGCTTATTAAAGGAGGTATGATTAAGAAAGAGGACTCAAACTTCGTTATGACTCTTCCAGTGGTTTCATCATGCTGTTTGACAGTGTGAAGTGACAGAGTGGCTGAAACTGGTTGGTATTGAGCACAAAAAAATAAGCTGGGCAGGCTGCCTAGTTTTCCAGGAAGGCTTCACTCATCTGTGTGCACATATGTTGTATAAATATGCATCTGCGGTTATCAGCGAGTCTGTGATTATATTTATTTATCTACATTTCAGCCTGCCGCTGAGCGTTAAACCGCAGCGATTACAATCAGAGGTGCTAATGGTTTCTGATAGCACACAGTTCTTTTAACACTCTGATCCTACGCACACAAAAACAAACACACACAAACCACACATGCACAAACCAGGTCTGGAAAAGGAACAGCAGGGCTTCACTCTACACGGTGCTGCTGGTGTCGGTGGCCTGAAGCCCCAGGGGCACCAGCAGACCACTATGCCTTTAGGGCCTGTGCAGACCCCAAAGCCCCAGAGGGCAGAGGCTCCTTTCCACCACAACCAGCCATCGGCTTCTCTCTGCTGCATTATTGATGAGCTTCTCTGCCCTGAGGAGCTCTCCAACAGCATCTGCACATCAGATTGATTCTGCTGTAACCAAGTGTGCAGCAAGGAAGAGTTGGACTGGAGTTTTGGTTTTACAGCAATGGACACGTGTGTATTGTACATGTTGAGCATGTTGTAGGGTCAGCTCTAGCAATCTTGGTGTCCTGTGAGCAGGATAATAACGAGATGCTCCTCTTAATACTTGTTCATAGTGCATATGTTAGACTGTGAGTTCTTACATTTTCTTTGCACATTAAATGCCACCATGCATCAGAATAATGTAGATGAATTGATTTGATTTCAGGAAGCCACCTATATCACCTGTGTTTTGGGCTAACCTAGCTGACAGGGCTTGTGTATGTTAGTACGGAGAGAAAAAAGGCAAACCTGAATAAAAATGCATGACTCCTTTTTGGTTCGTGCACTCAGCCCAGCAGGCATGTCTAGTGAAACAGTGCGTGGTGTGAAATCACACTGTGGGTCACGGATGGAAAACGCTGATATGCAACCTGCCTCAGTTCTGAACACCACTCATGAGGACTCAAGAGGACCTGAAGAAAAACCTCAGTCATTAATCACCGTGGTGGTCAGAGAGGAAAGGGAAGGCTTCTGAAGGGGATTTAAAGCAAACAGAACTTTGTACTGCAGTATGCATCCTGCGTTGCATGGCAGTGAAAAATCATGTACGCTGCAGTTTACAGATACTTAAAGTACGCCTGAGAAAGCAAACTTGTGACTGCGCTGTGCTGTGTGGAAAGATGACGAGTAATGGCCATGTCTGGGAGAAAGTTAGCTTCCAGCCAGGAGAACTGCAACCTTGGGAGCCTTTAACTGGCAGGGATACTGTAAACCCTCCTCTTTTAAAGCCATAAATCAGCACAAGTACACTGCACTCTTCAAATAAATACCAGACTCAGGAGGAGGGGAGCTGGGTGACAGGGATAAGGGGTCGGATTTTGGGCAATCGGGTTCTGGTGGAAGATTGTGGCTTCGATGGCAACATGGTTTGGAGTTTAAATATCACTCACCCGGTTATAATAATGGGCTAGCCTTGTCAATTCACTAGCTAGTGCTCAGCTAATGTAGTTTCACACCTATATTGATGATATAACAGCATTTACTTGTTTAAAAGATGATAAAATTGCAGGTTGAGGTTTATTTTAGTGTTAAGACTCCGATTTTACACATTTACAATCCTACTGATCTGAGTTTAAGCATAATTTGTACTTTTTGGTCAAAATGTTTCAAAAAGGTCTTTAGCCATTGGAAAATGTGAATAATTATATATACACTTTTTGATACACCTGTTTGACCGCTCATTAACACAGATATCTAACCAGTCAACCACATGGCAGTAGCTCAATGCAACAATCTGCCAAAGTTCAAACAGAGCAGCAGAATAAAGAAGAAAGGTGATTTGAGTGACTCTGAATGTGCCACACCTGTCATGGTTATATGTACTACAGTACATCTGACTGAAAGAAAGCAGATTTATGGACTGTTCATAGACTAAAACTATGAATATCAGCAGCATGTTGGTTCTTCAGATATCATTTAGAGGGCTGCCTTAAGTTTTACATGCCACCGTGTCAATTTGTTTGCTGAGTTTTAAGCTTCAAATCCCCAAATCTTTACAGCACAAGAAAGAAGAAAGAAAGCCGAAGACCATCACAAGTCCTCAAATGCCCATTACTAAATTTTTTGGGAAAAGAACAATTCAACAGAGTCAAGGACCCAGTTACAGACATATGATTTAAATAAAAACAAAGGGATCAAAAGACAAACAGAAAATCTTTCCTAACAAAGTCCAAAGTGTCCTTAAACTGAAAATCCAATCTGAACTCCAGATCCCAGGGGAAATCCACATTATCATTAGGACAAATGCACAGGAATGACTCAGGGAAGACACAACAAACTGTCAAAGAGAGAAGAGAAACAGAAAGACCACACAGAAACAGAGTAATCAGACACAGGTGAGACACAGAACACAGGTGAAACTAATGAGGGTAATCAAACAGGAGGGGGGCAGGAAGTACTTCTAAACCAGACGCAGAAGCTTATTTCTCAATATGCATACTTCGGCATACTTCTGGACTCATGGACTTGTGATACGTCATCAATCAAAGCCAAAGTTCTGTTCCAATTCAAAGTCCGCATCAAAACAAGTCTGGTCAAAGTACCCAGATGTGGACTCGCCCCACCCCTTTTACCAAGTCTGCTGCTGGGCGTAACTTGAGCGGACCTTTTACAGTTAAAATCCCAGAAAACTCAAATAATGACAGAGGAGATGTAACTGTTGCTGCCTATAAAATTATGAAAAAGGTACTTATTTGTGTCAGAACTCTGTTTGGGTAAAATTCATTCTCTAAACCAACACCCATTTTTTCCACCGTTGGTTGGCTACGTACACCCAGAAAGGCACAACTAAATTAACATATAAGTTTTTATTATAAAATGAATTATAAATTAGACAGAACTGTAATTTATATCACGTTTCATTTTTTTTGTCAACAAACTGCAGGCAATGCAACCAGATGTGACGTGTAGGTACGCAGAAGGGGACCCTAGCAAAGTCCGCTCCTGTTCCAATAGCAGTAGGATCATTCTGCAGACTCCCGTACCTCTGAAGTTCTAACCCTGAAACAAACTTGCCAAGTCCGAATTTCCAGAGAATGCAAGTTTAAACTTGTGAACTTTGAATTGAGGGACAGCTACAGGGTGCAAGAAACTATAAAATAAAACAGGAAATGCTGGAGACTTAACTAAGGAACATGAGTAAGAATACACACTGGGGATGCAAGAGTACAGGAAAGGGCAGCAGAAATACACAACAAGATAAGTTAACTAACAAAAAATAAATGAACAAGAACAGAGAAACAAAGAATGATCTACGAACAAAAAAACAAAAAACAAAAAAAAACAAAAACAGGAAAATAGAATCTCATAAGGAAAATTATAAAACCAAACAAAGGTAACCAATGACAGTATTGTTTCAAAGTTAGTTTAAAACTCTTAGTGTCTGAATAGTTGAAATAAAGGTATTCTGTCTTTTTTTTTTTTTTTTTTTAATTATTTTATTTTATTTTATTACAAATGTTGTTTGCTGTGTTCTGGCCAATAACCTTATGACACATGGGCAATGAAGTGTGTAACAATGAAGTGTGACTCCAGACTGTCTGTCTGAGTGAATGCTTTAATTATGTCTGACTATCATTACAAGTCATAATACACAGGAGTTTCCCTTTTCAGATGACTAAAAGCTTATTGATTCAACATCAGTTAAGATCAGAGGTAGGTTGGCAACAAGCAGGGGCTACTACTCCAGGCAAATAAAAGACACTTGGGTAAATACAAACGTTGTTTCTAATCTGATATAGACGAAGGAAGGAGGAGAGGAAGGGGGGATGAGTGGAGGGGAGGAAGGGTGTAAAAAAAAGGAGGTAGTAGAGACGGAAGGTCTTTAAATAGCGAAATTTTAGTTGGCAGTGTTCGCATACACGATGCTGCTCATGGGAATAAAAGATTAGATTATGAAGGAAAAAACAACAAAATAAAAGTCAAAGAGTTCGTTTTTTTAACAAAATAAACAAAGTCAAGTTTTTATGACAGGTGTTTTTGTTATTTCTATTTCGAAGAAAAAATAGGGAAGAGAGTATTACAATTCAAGAAGAAACCAAAGCAAGACAAGCCCCTTGGATTATATTACTTTATTGTTCCGACTCCAACACTCTCTGAGACTGCTTGTGCACACACATGAACATATTCAAACTGATTTGCAGGGAAATGGGAGACGATTGCTTCTGGGCAACAAGCGCTGGTTAGCATGCTGCAGTCAGTTAAAGCCAAACTCTGCTAACACTGCCTTCCTGCCTGATTCCTGGTGGTGCTGTTTGTGGGCAGGGAGCCCCAAAACTGGAGCTGTCAGGGTCTGAGACAACAGCCCCTCCTTCTTCTCTCTCCACATCTCTTGCCCGCCCACAGATTTCCCTCCACTTCCATTGCCCCTGCCACTGTCTACACCTCCCAACCCAGCAGGCTCCACCAACCACTGTTTTGACAAGTGCTTTAGACATAAAGTCACAGGGCGCCCCCCGGCCTGCCAAAAAATGCTAACTAACCATAACACTAATTAGTCAGCGGGAAAATGGGGCTTGGAAATGGTAGCATAAACGGTGAGCAGCACTTGCGGCGGCCATTGTGGGGAGACTTGGATCCCATCCTGATTGACTGAAGGAAAAGAGGCCAAGAAGGGAGAAAAGAGGGGTTGGATGGAGGGTGGAATTTCAGGGTGAGCAGCAGGGCTTTCAGGGGGTTAGGTTGAGTTTCACTTAGTCTGTCCCCTGTGGTGTTCCCCACCTACTTATGACAGATAGTATCAGAGTTAGAGGGGTTACATCTCTCATGGACTTTTGAGGGTTTCATCACCCGTATCCCCAAGACATTCAGTAACATAAATAAAGTCTTGTTACTCAGAGGTTTATATTTTTCCTCATTGGGACCTTTTATAGCCAGAATATTGGGGCTGCCAAATTAGATGGACACAGCATTGAATTTGATGAATCATAAGCAAATTGTTGATAAATGACTATTTCCCATGCCAGTTGGGCTGCTTTATGTCAGGCAGCTGATGAAAATATGAATGTGAAAATAATAATATGAGAAATTAGGTTAAAAAAAAAAAAAAAAAAAAAAAAAAAAAGAGAGAAATTAGCAAAAAGAGAGCAACAATATTTAATTTGTCTTCCTTCCACCACATTAGGACCAAACAAGTTAACCTTAGAGCTGCTATCAAAGCAGTATACGTGCTATCAGCAGAGTTGTGACTGTCTGATTGGCCTCTTTTCACCCACATAAGGAGGACATTGAAGTGAATGACCCAGTCCTTGAGTGGCTAAATGCTGTTTTCAAGGTTTTTTTTTTTTTTTTTTTTTTTTTTTTTTTAAGTGAAGGGTTTCTCTGAGAGAAAATTTTCCCTGCAAAGTCATCTTCATGGACACAGAGCTATTTGCTTTGATTGGCTCAGTGCAGAGTGCAAGAAAACACAGACAGGAGATAATAATGCTTGTTTAAAATGGACTAAAAAAATATAACTTGAAGATAAGTTTTGCATATTTCTTAAAATAAAACAAAAACAGAGTAATAAATTCCAAAACAAAGATAAAGCCTCTGACAGTTCATAGAACTGAGAAAAAGCCCTGCAAACAAATACAAATGGACAGCCATTTGTAGCCCTGTTTTCACTGGAAGTCTACTTTAAAGAGAATTGTGGTTAAGTCGGGGTTTGATGTGTTTAAAGTTCCAAGTAATAGGATGTTCCTGCCTGTGGTCTGCTTGAATATCACGCAACCACTACATGAGTTTATTGTTGATGGCCACAGCACTATCCAGTCATTCATGCAATGGGCTCATACTTTTCCTGAAAGTAAATTTGAAGATCAGAACCTAAATGTAAACATTTCTGAACATAAAAAAGGAGCCGCTGAGAAACTTGTGAATGGAGGAGGAACAGTTTATTTTGGTTGGAAGGCAAGATACTGAGAGTTTTGAGCAGTGTTGAACATTTAGACAAGCAAATTGGATTTCTCTCATTCATTCATTCATTTACAGTAACAGAAAGTATCACATATCTCATACTTAGTCACTTACTTTATTCACTTAGCATACAATGTTTTGTGCTGCTTGAAAGCACAATCAACAGTTGGGTAACTTCAAATGAGAGAACTTCTCCCACCTTATTATTTCCAGATCAAATTTTCAGGTTGGATTCAGAAAAGGATAATGTATAGTAAATGGATGCTTATATGCAAATTAGAATCCCAACAGAGTGAACAAGACCCTGACATTATTTCCCCAACTTTCACGAGCAGCCTGGGACAGGTAAGAGCATTTTTGCCACAGTGTCAACAGACGGGGGAAATGTGCTAGGTTCCTCTGTGTGGTTTGGTTTGGTTTGGTTTGATTCGACATGATGTGAGTGATTATAAACATTACTTTTGAGAATTAAAAACCAATGTTAAGAGAATCAGAATCAAGTATTTAACAAATCTAAGTAATAAACAGGAATTGAATTAGTGTTGTTAATATCACACATATATCATTTTTCCCTTTGCTTTCATGTGATTATTTCCCAGCTTTTTGGTTTCCAGGTTCTGTGATTTAGAAACTTTGTTCCACTGTCAAACAAACAAACAAACAAACAAACAAACAAACAAACAAACAAACAAACAGGGTGGTATGGCTGTAAGTGAAGGTTTTAATTCATTAATTTAAATAATAAAGTAAACCCATCTTTTTCAAATGCATATTTGACAAAGGAAAGGGCTTCACTTTGTGACTTCCTTTTTTAACTTTTAGTTATGTAGAACTTAGTAAAATAAGTAAAAGCACCAAGAAGACAGTAACAGTGCGTTTTAAGGAAGTGCCATTACAAACCCTCCAGTATTGGTGAAGCAGCACACTGTGGGCAGTGGTGCAGTGGTTAGTATTGTTGCCAGGAGGTTTCCTGGTTCGATTCTAGGCAGGTGTGTTGACTGCCTCAATCCAGATTGAGAAGTTTTAGTTTTGGACTAAAGACAAAGGAAAGGGATTTACTCTGTAACTTTTTTGTTAATAATGTAAACAAACAGTGTGTTTTAAATGAAGTTTCCTTAATAATCCTGCTGGATTAGTGAAGCAGCATTGTGTCACGAGTGCAGTGCTTAGTGCCGTTGTCATACAGCCAGAAGGTTTCCTGGTTCGATTAAAGGCTGGTGCATCCTGGTATGGTGTTTGCATGCGTGCTGTCCCCTGAAACAGTGAGTTTATGATGAAATGAAAAAGTGGACATCAGTGGGTCCAGGCTTTACTTTTCTTTAGTCTTGGTATAAAATTTTGTAGGACAGCGAACACTTTCTGATGGGAACAAACATGATTCAGCCAGTTTTATCACTTCATGTGGCATGTGATAAAAAAAAATATTCATCTCAGCAAGAAAGAGAAAACAATTTAGTTTATGAACGTAATTTATAGCAGACAGTCTTGCAAACTGTTGCCTAAAATGTGAATCATTCTGCCATCTCCTATGGGACAAAATATTTAAAAAAAAACTCTTTCAGGAGGTTCTGCAGAGGTCATTATTAAGAGGAACAAGCTGTCAGGTTGAAAGACTTCCAAAGACTCCCCGTCATGCCTGTTTCTTAATTTAACTTACCACAGGTCAGCTTTGCACTTGTAGTGCGGTCATGTTTTCAGCTCCTCTGGGACATGGCTTCGGCCAAAGGAGCTTTCCTTTCTTGAAACTCAGAAACACACACTCTTTTTGTTTTTTCTGTAATTTGATCTGCATGAGAATGAAGCTGAAGAATCAAACCTGTGGCTATAATAATAATAACAACAACAACAACAACAACAACAACAACAATAATAATAATAATAATAATAATAATAATAATAATAATAAATAATACATTTTATTTATAAGCACCTTTCAAATCACCCAAGGTCACTTAACACAGGTAAAAACAGTTCAACAGTTCATTAAAGTATCAATATATAAAACGGCAGAATTAGATGGTTCATCCCCACAGTGCCTGGAGGTCATTAGCATACAAAGCAAATCTTTATTGTCAGCAGATATGGTCTACTGACAGTGGGTCAGA